>JAPXFQ010002068.1:600000-1163185 GCA_028564705.1 Apricaphanius iberus
GGAGAGTTGAATCTTATCGGTCTAAAGCCTAAGACATGGTTGCTGTCTGTATCAGTTTTATCCTCGACTGAGTAAGGAATTGTGGGTAATCAGCCGTTG
The DNA here is from genome assembly GCA_028564705.1 of Apricaphanius iberus. NCBI lineage: Eukaryota > Metazoa > Chordata > Actinopteri > Cyprinodontiformes > Aphaniidae > Apricaphanius > Apricaphanius iberus. The sequence goes on from JAPXFQ010002068.1 coordinate 600,100, forward strand.
CTAACAGTCTTGCATCCAGCCCCCTCAAAAGTAAGAATCCAATGCCTGTGGAGATTATGCTACACGTAGGTCGGATGACCAAAGCAGTGAGCCATACTGAGAAAGCTTCCAGAAAAAAACCTTTGTTGAATAGGGAGAGTATTGCTTTGTTTTTTTTGTGTGTTTTGTTTTTGTTCTTTTCGTAGTTTATTAAAATTTGTAGTGACAAACAGAAATATTTAATATATTTTCAAGCACTACTTAGAACAGATGAAGACTGATAGTTAATTCTATTCTCTGTATAGCTACTTATTATTATAAACATCCACCTAAGGTTGTAAATGTCTCAGTTCTCCCATGTCTTTATTTGTGTTACTTTGATTTCCAGGAGTATCTTTGCTTGGTAGAATATGAAAGCGATATCGTTTTGGTGGTAAGCTGAAAAGTTTTAAATCAAAAGAAATGAGAAAGTGTAATCATTAATCATGCTGATAGAAAAATGTTTTAAATAATGTTGCTGTTTTCTTTCCCATGGTTGAGAAGACAAGTCACCAATCAAGAATGTGAACCTTTAGGTTATAGAGTCAACACATGCACTGATGCAGCTCTCTTCTGCTGCTTATATTGATGGTTTATGGCTTATGTTGAAATGTACCGAGAGCCGAACACAGAGACCAGAGTTAATATATTTTAGAGAGTATATAGACATTTATCTTATTTATATCTTAGTGGCTGTTTAATGTGGTTAAACCAGATTGTTTTTTATTATTTTGATTGCCATGTTTGGTAAAAACAATGAATAATTTGTGCACTAATGTGACTGTATCAGAGGAATAGCACTGATAAAGCTGGCATATTTCCTTGACTTTTCTGCATGATGAAAACATTAAATTAAGATCACATCGAACTGTTGACCTCTGTTTTGTTATTCAGAGTGTAAAATATTAAATACAAAAGTTATTGAAAAATGGTATAGTGATCAGCTTTAAAAGTAAAACTATGCAACTATAATGTAGTAGTAGGCATACAACTGCATAGAAACGAGTGCATAGCTTAGCAAGTAGTGACATCACAGTTATACTTTATTCTTTTGGCTGGAAGATTCAGTGAATCTTCACTGAATTATTCACTGAAGATTCTACATTCAGTGACCGTTTGACCATAGTGGGCAAAATTCAAGTGAGAGCAGACGGCTGATTTGAAAATCAGGTTAATGAAGCAGGTTATGAAGCAGGTTAATTTGTAAGCAGGCAAGAACAGTGAAATGCTTTAGAATTTAAGTAAATAATCCTGCTCGTAAATTTTAAAGCGTACCTAGTCATGTCATTGTGGTACGAGTTTTTCATAATATGTTCTGAGTAAAATAGAAAAATACAGTAAAAAACGTAAAATTGCAGTAGCATATTTTTCATATAAAATACATTTTTAGAAAAAAGTAAAGCTGTCTAGTTCAGTCTATTATTATAGAGCAAATGCAAATAAAATGTCATCTCCAAACCCCCCCCCCCCCCAAAAAAAAAAAAAAATCTGCCTACCGAAATTTACAGTCAATTCAGTTTAAGGTAGTCATATAAAGATTGATTGTCATTAATTCTGATTCGATCATAGTTCATAAAAGGGTATGCTTTTTTTAAGAAAATCTTATGGATTTCATTGAGTGACCTGTTCCATTCCCTCTTTGTAAACAAGTGTGCAATGATGATGATGGCAGTTGAATGCATTAAATTGTTAATTTTGAAACTAACCTCTATAATAAGCATGCAGATATGTGTTGAACTTTATTGGTTGGCAAAATAGCTACAAGAAAATGGCTACTTTCCCAGCTCTTTCATCAAACATATTTTTGAAAATAATATTTATTTACTCTTTAGCAACATTTAGTACTTTCTTTGACACTTGATGTATCAAATTCTTATCATTTACTCTGCCCTCTGGTGGAGGATCTATCTAATAAAAGAAACTGGTACCTCTTTCTGATACTCACACCTTTTAAAAAGCAGAGTTTTATTGAAATTCAAAGTCCAATTTTTTGAACGTTTACAAAAGATTAGAATACATTGTTTCTTTTTTCTAAATAAATCTTTAATATAGTCATAAATTATATAAAGTTTACCATGAAATTATGCTTACATCAGATTTTAAGTAAGCTTTCAGTTTGACCAACATATGTCTTCTGATTGTAAGTAATAGCAATGTTTTGGAGTGGCCCAGGCAGAGACCCAACTCAAATTCGATTTAGAATCTGTTGAGGGAGCTAAGAGGTAAGTTGATGGCGAGGAGGACTTTCAGTCACAAACACTTGGAGCTTATCACAAAAGTTGAGAATTCCAGAAAAGAATTGGTGATATGCAAAAAATATAATTTGCAATTATAAAAGGCATATGATCGCTTTATTGCAAACCAATGTTCATCCACTTATGCAGACTTACCATTTATAAGTCATAACAAACATTTTTTTTTAGTTTTATTTAACCTTTACATTGGTTAATTGAAAGAAAAAGACGGGCTGGTCTGAGTATTTCATAAACTGCTGATCTGGGGTTTGCATGTACGACCATCTATAGGGAAAATATCCAGTGAGCGTCAGTTCTGTGGGGGAAATTGCTTTGTTGATGCCAGAGGTCAGAAGAGTTTGGCCAGACTGGTTTGAGCTGATAGAAAGGAAACAGTAACTCAAATAACCACCCGTTACAACCAAGGTATGAAGAAGAGCATCTCTGAATGCGCAACACGTTGAAACCTTGAGGCAGATGGGCTACAGCAGCAGAACACCACACTGGATGACACTCCTGTCAGCTAAGAACAGGAAACTGACGCTATAATTTGCACAGGCTCACCAAAATTGGACAATAAAAGATTGGAAAAAAATTTGCCTGTACTGATTAGTCTTTATTTCTGCTGTGACATTCAGATGGTCAGAATAAGGCATCAACAACATGAAAGCATGGAACCATCTTGCCCTGTATCAACGGTTCAGCCTGGTGATTTTGTAATGGTGTAAGAGACATTTTGTTGGCACACTTTGGACCAAGTGATCATTTGTTGCAACACCCCAGCCTAGCTGAGTATTGTTGGTGACCATATCCATCCCATTATGACTACAGTGTACCCAACTTCTAATGGCTAGTTCCAACAGGATAATGTGCCATGTGATGGAGCTCAAATAATCTCAGACTGGTTTCTTGAAACATGACAATGGGTTCATTGTACTCAAATGGCCTCCACAGTCACCAGAAAAATAACCTGTTACAATGGTGCTGCTTTTTAAGAACAAATAAATTAATTACTATTTGTATTAAAATATTGCTGTCGACACATTTGACTTGAAAACAATTATTTATAGCCATGCTTCTGTTAAATTCATTCATCGCTTGTAATCAAGTGGGACTTTGCCAAGCTGCTGAATCTTCTATAACTTTTATGGAAGCTTGACCACAAAGAGGAGATCCGAGATCACAGGGTGTGAGAACACTTTTTAACTTCTACACATGCTAGTTTCTATTGTTTGTCAAAGTGTGTGTGAGCCGGCTGTGTATGGACAGCTGACATCCAAGGACCTCCACCTGATGCATATAAAGAGACTTTGTATTTGTGTGAAAGTCACTCTGCAGCTGAACTTCTCACTCACAGGATGGATGCCTTTCAGACAGTCTTCCTCTTGGCTGTTTGTCTCTCTGTAGGTGAGTACAACTTCACTGACATTTATTAGCTGCAAAACGATTTATACCTCTACGGTTTTCCCTGTTTTCACCATATATAACACAAACTTAAATGTATTTTACTGGCTTTTTTTGCAAAAGCCAATAATAATGCACATGCATTTAAAGCCATGTACATTTTATTGTAGACCCACCTTTTAAAATTACAGTGAACGTCTTTTTAGCTATGTCCTCACTAGTCAGAAGACTTTTCCATTGTTTTGTTTTTTTGTATAATAGCTTAAGATCAGTAGGATTGGATGGAGAGCATCTGTGAATATGAGCGCTTCAAAGCTTCCCTTTCCCTCTTCCGACAGCAAAATGTTGACACCGCCGTGTTTTTAAATTGTTTTTGCTGCAACACAAAAGGTTTTGTCAATGTATTTAAAAGAGGGAACAACTTAAATTGTCTCCACGGTGAACTCTGTTTACTGACTATGTGGCTTCTGAAGGTAATTGGTGGATTTTATTCAGGGCAACGAGAGTAAAGGGTTTGGAACACCATCATGCATCAGATTTTTCTTTTTTACATACAAATGTATAAGGAAACAAATGCTTTTTACTTCAACTTAACTTCAATTATCACTTAAAATCCAAATAAAACACATTCAAGTTTATGATGGTAATGTGAGAAAATGTGAAAAAATATTATACATTGATGTAAATGAGTAAATTTATGCTATGTTATTTCCCTGCAGCCCACTCTATGGACTACAAGGCTCTCCACCAGTTCAGGGGCATGATCCTGTGTATGATGCCTGATAGCTGGCCTGCTCTTGACTATGCAGACTATGGGTGCTACTGTGGATACGGAGGCTCTGGCACACCCGTCGATGATCTGGATAGGTAATTATTGAAGCTACCTCACACACATATATATCTATATCTATATTTATATATATATTTATATATAGATATATATACAGTACAGACCAAAAGTTTGGACACACCTTCTCATTCAATGAGTTTCCTTTATTTTCATGACTACATTGTAGATTGTCAATTAAGAGCATCAGAACTATGAATGAACACATGATGTATGGAATTACTGTGTGTACTTAAACAAAAAGGGTGAAATAACTGAATATTTTAGATTTCTAAAAGTAGCCACCCTTTGCTCTGATTACTGCTTTGCATCCTCTTGATCTTCCAGATGTAGTCACCTGAAATCGTTTTCCAACTGTTTTGAAGGAGTTCCCAGAGATACTTAGTACTTGTTGGCCGTTTGCCTTCACTCTGCGGTTCAGAGTGAAGGCACACTCACATGGGCGAGTGTTTTACAAAGTGTAGGCTGTGTCAGCTGCCGTCTGACTGTTGCTGCATTAGCTGCCTTCTTTTCATTCTCTGTGGTGAGCCTCGAAAACTCACCATGCTCCGTCAAGTTTTTATTCTTTAAATGTCGGATCAAATTCATTGTGTTGAAGCTTTTATACGTGCCTCCTCCACAGGGTATTTTTTTTGCAAGACGCAAACTTAATATCATTCTCTCTGACCGAAAAAAAGTTCCACTCGGCAGACATGTTTGTTATTGTGGGTTTGCCGGCATGTAGTAGTACTAAGTAGAGTGAAGGGTAAACCACTGAGCCTCTGCCGAGTAGGAAAAGTAAGCGCTTCATAGTCAGTATATATATATATATATATATATATATATATATATATATATATATATATATATATATATATATATATATATATATGTATATATATATATATATATATATATATATATATATATATAATTGACACTTGACACTTTGTTTTTCCATGTAGGTGCTGCCAGGTTCATGACCAATGTTACAGTGACGCCATGCAGCATCCTGAGTGCTGGCCCATCCTAGACAACCCTTATACTGAACTCTACGACTACACGTGTGATGACTCTAACAGAAAGATTACATGTACAAGTGAGTTAATGTGATCTTTGTGATTTTTCTAGCGATTCCCAAATATTTGTAAATTCCTGCTGTTCGTGGGCGGTTGTGTCCCTATTCCTTGCAAATATCAGGCGTCCCCTTAACACATGTTGCACTCTAACATTGCTATTTAACTTTTGTTTGGCAGTGTCTCAGACGCCTAAACAAAGGGATTTTATGGCCAAGTTTGCTATATATTATTTTAATTTTCTCAGTTAATCATTGTTTGGTTGCAGCTGCACAGTTCCAATGCAATAATTACCATGCAACATACGTTCATCTTTTGAAGGTTTTATCTTCTTTCATTTCACTCTTCTGTCAACCCTTAGCAAAACTTAATATACTTAAAATTAATTTTAACATTTTAGAATTGAATAGAGTAGAATAATCATTTTAATGTCCCACAAAGGGGAAATTCAGCTGTAACAGCAGCAAAGTGACACGTAATAGAAGCGTTTAGATTCACACAAGAAAAATAAAGATGTATGAAAAACAGGAGAATAATATATGTACATTAAGGGCAAAAATGACAAAGCCAAGTAATTTGCCGTTATAAGAAATAAAGTGGCATACTGAGTAGGGTCATTTAAAAGCAGAAAAAATATATGAAATGTGCATGTTTAGTGGTTTATTGAAAAGTGAATTGTTTACAAGAACTATACAGAATATAAACATGTGATTCATGGAGGCACAAAATTATGCTATGTTGCCTTCATGTAGAACCAACAAATGAAAAGTTACTTTCTGTGTCTCTTGATCCACTCTAGAATAAATGTTCTCAGTGTCCACTCGGTCTAAACCCAAAAAGAAAATATGATGCATTCAAGGGAACAGTGTTCAATAGGAAATCAGATTGCTTATGAACTGCTTTTTGAAGGGCATATTCCAGTATTTTATTCACGCTTTTAGCTTTCTTATTCTATTATTTTAATAATTTAATTATTTATTATCTAATTCTGAGTACACAGTTATGCAATTCAAATAAATGTTTCATGAAGTTACACTGATCATAACAGTTGTTTAAGATGAAAGAATAAGTGTGGCAAAAAAGAAAAAGAAAACAAACTAAATCTGTAAGGGGGATGGGGTTCTTTTTCACAGCACAGTTGTGCTTTTAGACATGTTTAATAGCAGTGTGGCAAATCTGTCATTGACTTGTTTACAGTGCTCTCTGTCTAGATTTTTACCAACCCTATCCAGTCAAGCTCTACTTCAAAGTTGACAACTCTGTCATTGCTTTATTTTTACTATTAGTTCCTGATTATCCTGTGATTGTCAACGTCTGTAACTAGTAATTTCTCTTCTCCAGACAAAAACGACGAATGTGAGATGTACATCTGTGAGTGCGACCGCAAAGCCGCAGAGTGTTTCAGCAGGTCAGAGTGGAACCCCGAACATGAGCACCTGCCAAGTGACCAGTGTCAGTAGAGTCCTTCAAAAACTCATCAAACTCAAGAATCTGTTCCTCGACAAGTCACATCCATTTAGAGACTGCTATAATACTTCATTTGATGTCATTTTGAATACCAGTGACCTTACGGGATCATTTACTAATGAAGTGATTTATGTGTGGCCTTTTAAGCATTCACCCTCTATCTAGATGTTACTGGTTGGGTGTGCTGTTATTATATTGTATCTTATCCTAAATGCCATCTTCATCTTTACTGTTATTCACTTAAGTTTGATGTTAATAGCATTTTTCAACGCTGCCTGCAGTCAACAGAGGGCACTGTTAGTCATCGTTCCTATTAGCTTGCTGGAACTTGGAGACAATTGTTGAGTTGGCTGCGCAGCAGCCTTTCATGCATGTAACACTATTAAATATAATAAATGGCTTTTTTCCAGGGGGAAAAAATGTACATATTTGAGGATTTTCTGTGATTTTGAAATGTTGAGTAAAGCTTTATTTCATTAAGCTGCTCCGTTACAATCAATGATACAATGCTGGCAGTGCTGTTTAGTTACAAAACATTTGAAATAATATTCAGTTCATAATCATTGTTTGAATTGTAAACAAACTTCAGAAGGTTAATTTATTTTAAGTTTGCTGCCAATATGACAATCATACAATCAGAGCATAAACAGGAGAATTATATAATTGCAAATGGAATAAAAATTTCCATTCCGGTTTGTTTGGCAAAGAAACAAAAATGACTTAACCGTGCTTATCATCTCTTCAGCCTGTTGGTGCGTCACCTATTTTAACAACCCAATGGTTGCTTGTTCTGATTTGTTGCTGAGCCTGCAGCTCACTGAATCACTCTAGGCCGTTTTTTAGACAATGCGTAAGCTCAGCAGCTGGTAGCTGGCTTCTGGCAAAGGCTCAGCTGAGGCTGCTGCTAGCTGAAAGATAACATTAGGGAAGTGACACACACACTGACAAAAAAGCGATACTAGGCTTGTCAAAGTCTCACACATGACACCATTTGTATGCATTTTGTTGATTGGTAACTATTTATGATAATTTATACTTTACTGCAACATTTAGGTTGATAATTTATGAAAAATTCAAGCTAAAACTTTCATCAAATATGAAATAGTTTGTGCATATATACTGTACATTTATAGGTAATAAAAAGTATGTAAATTGAAGTTATTTTCTAGATTATATCAAAACTAAGTAATGGGTGTTTCCTGCTGGCAAAGATGTATACTGCACACAAACATTCCATTTGAATATTTTTGTTCCCAAATACTCTTCATAATACTTCAATTTAAAAAAATGTTTTGCCATTAAAAAACAAACTTTTTTTTGTTTAGGATTTTGAATGATAGATCAACACAAAATATTAATGTGAAGTGGAAGTAAAATGATACATGGTTTTCAAATTATTTACAATACAAGTCTAAAAAGTGTGGCGTGCATCTCTGAGTAGCTCCCTACTTAGTATTATATGTGTGTATTACCACCGTCGAAGATGTTATGTTATTGCCAGGGCTTGTCTGTTTGTTAATGAGCAACATAACTCAAAAAGTTCTAGGTGTACTTTAATTACATTTTCAGGAAATGACTGCAGTCGGACAAGGAACAAGTTATTAGAAAGATCGGTTTACCACCTACGGGGAAACTGAGTTGTCTTGGCAGATGTCTGCGTTATTCGTGTGCTTTTTTAGTTGGATTAGGCCTGCATGTAACACTACATGTAACACCATAAAGTACAAAGCATTCTCACTGTGGTTTCTGGTGGTAGTGTTATGGTATGGTAATGTGTCTTCAGTAAGGGCAGGTATGCATGTCATGGATGGTGCTGAATGTTAAGCTTCCCCATGAAGGAATCCAGAAAGCAAACTCATTAGACGCAGCACAACACACAAAACTGTAGTCTGGGTTCACATTCCTGGACAATTCATTCTAACAACATACATATTTTTTGCTTTGATGTTACATATTTAGTAATTCAGATTTTAGGTTGATCATTCCAGGCCACTAGATGGTACACTTAACTTTAGAGATTTTTCCCTTTGATAGATTTCAGAAACACAATACTCAAGGATTCGGGTGTTCAACGTAATATCTAAAACCTGTAGGCACTAAACCTTGAGGACTGGTTTTGGAAACCACTGTTTTAGAGTGTGCTTAATTTGATTAATCAAAATTTTTTATCTTCTTTTCTTTAAATTGTGTTAAATAATTGTGGTGCAGTGGTTACCACTGTTGCCTTGCAGCAAGAAGGTTGTGGGTTCGTATCCTGGCCTAGGGCCTTTCTGCATGGAGTTTGCATGCTCTCCCCGTGCTTGCGTGGGTTCCCTCCGGGTACTCCGGCTTCCTCCCACAATCCAAAAACATGACTGTCAGGTTAATTGCTCACTCTAAATTGTCCTTAGGTGTGAGTGTATGCATGGTTGTTTGTCCTGTCTGTCTCTATGTGGCCCTGTGATGGACTGGCAACCTGTCCAGGTTGTACCCCACCTCTCGCCCGTTGACAGCTGGAGATAGGCACCAGCCCCCCCGCGACCCCTTGAGGACTAAGCTGTTCAGAAAATGGATGGATGGATTTCCTCTACTCAATTTTTTTATTCTTCCAGATTCTATTGATTTGTTATGTCCAAATCTTGAAAACCGTTGACGTTTAAATCTATATAGTTACTGACTTTTAACAATATTGCATCAGTACAAGTATAGATGAAAGTTTAATGAAAACGAGTAAACGTTAGTGGACATACATTGTTTCTCTGGATGAGAGGCATTTACTTTAAAGATCTCTTTACTTTTTTCAAATCAACGTTTACTCTGACTGTAATGTTTCAACAGTCCATGAGATGTGTACTCAGTTTTCTCTGGTATAAAAGGATTTAGTGATCCACATTCCCTGTCTGAAGGGAAGGGCTTTACCAGTGCATTCTTCATTCACTCCCAGAAAAGATCAATTGTTTCATCTGTGAATCAATAAGCTTCATTTAGATACATGTTCTCACCCCTGTTGGTCTATTTGTGGTTAGGTTGGCAATTTACATTTGTTCTGCAACATTCTGATCATTGCTGTATATAATCCCTGGGGGACTTTGTTACAACGTGTTTCTGCTCTCATCCACAGGTATGCTGCCACAATTCACTTTGGAATTTTTTTTGCTTGCAAATAGCAAAACCTCTCATTTCACTGAGTTTCAAACTTCATATTTGGCATTTTATTTTTACCTGAAATAATGTAATCTTTCAGTATCTTTATACATGATGTATGTCACTTTCTTTTGAGACCTTTGGTAATTCCCCCCAAAAATTGTGAAAGTTCCTGCATCCTGCAAAATTTTAGAACTAACTTATAATAGTAAATATCTTGATGGAACCATGAACCCAAACTGGATGGTTATCTAAGTAAAAATAATTTGGCATCAACCGACAGGTGCACGTTGCCCCACTTAAAAATATGAGAAAGGTCTGTAATTTTAATCATGGGAACACTTCAAATGTGAGAGACTGAAAAAAATAAATAAAAATGAGTTGCATCCTGAGAATCTCATACCCACTGTGAAGCATTAAACACATTGCCCAAGCAACAAAGGAGTGGCAACGTAAAAGCATTTCAAGGTTCGGGAGGAGCCTAGCCAGTTTCCAGACCTCAAACAATAGACAATCTGTGGATTGAGAAAATCTGTGTTGCCCAGCAACGGCCCCAAAACATTACAGCTTTAGAGAAGATCTGCATGAAAGAAGGGGTCAAAATCGCAGCGACTGTACAGTGTGTGTACCTGTTGAAAACCTACAGGAAACAATCGACCTCTGTCATTGCCGACGAAGGTTACATAACGAAGTATTGAGATAAAATAAATTCCTTTTTTTTTCTTTTTTTTTCTCGACGTGTCCTGTCTAGTAGTTTGCTACTCAGAATTGGTGTCTGAGTACCAAGTAGAAGCCCAACAGATTTACTTTCCCAAGCAGAGCATTCAAGCTTTGCTATAGTACTCCACTTGATATATATATATGAAAAATCTTTGTAAGTGATTACTGTGGGTTTAATTTCTTGAAGTTATGGAAACAATATTGAGATAAGAAGGAAGAAAGGAAGAAGATGAAGAATTGAAACAGGACCGGTAGAAGTGTGAACTGACGATACAAGATAGGAAGGTAAACAAAGAACACAAAAAAACATCCCAGTCCTCCACTTCTGTTGGACGGCAGAGAAGTGGTAAAACAAAACAAACAATAACCACCAATAGTACAGAACAATATTAACAAAACGGATCTAGTAATATAAACTAAGAATTACACATTCACTACACACAAATATGGATTAATGAACACAACACTAATGTTTCTGGTAAGCGCCTGGTACCAACTATTGATGATAACCTCACCCCAAGAATATGTCCGTATACGCCAATGCCCCCACACCTATGTGTGTGTGCGAGCATGCAGGGGTTAATAAGGTTTCCCCATGCAAGTGATTGATAGCTGGTGTAAAGAACCGTCAATCCGTCCTACAGGAATCGACGCAGACATGAAGGAGGTAGGAGATGCAGGCAACAGGCGGACCAGCGAGGGACCGATTACCCACCAAGAGAGGAACAGATGGAAGCCCCAGGGGAACACCCATCAGCCGCAATACTGGGGCCCAGGAGATCGCAGGGACGAGGCCACGGGCTCCGCCGGAAACCGGCTACGCCAGGGTGTACGCCCTCCGCAGGCCGCACCCATGCAGCACCTGGACACCCAGATCTACCAGCCCCCGGGCCAGATCCCACCCCACACAGAGCGCCGAGACCAGCGGCCCAGCCAATGCCGGACAGCCACCAGCCGGCCTGATATGCCACCCAGGCTCCAACCCCTGGTGGTCCAACGAACAGGGCTGTGGGAAGACCCCCAGCCTCTCTCCCCCCGCTCGATTGTGGTGTTCTTGTTCTAATGTACATTTAAAACAGAGGGGTGGGACATGGGAATGCTGCTGGGCACCCCCATCTCCCACTCCGGGCCCTCAGTGTCTAGATGCAGTTAAGCAGTGGGCACCGGGGGCCCTCGCCTACAGTGACGAGGCACATCCACCACCAGGTCCCTACATGTGCATGTGTCATGTACATTTTGCAAGTGGAAGTGTCTAAGTACAGTAAAATTGGGACACAGACTGCCACCGGGTAGCGAAGACGGATACTCCATCCCGCACCCCGGTGACATTCCCATGTCCCAAGGCCCTTGTAAATGGTAGAATCAAGGAGCAGGTGGACAGAGGCATTCAGGGATAGGGAGGAAATGACTGGGGTGACACTATGCCATTCCCAGGCAGCCAGCTCCCCTGCTGACGGCAGCGACACCACCAAGCCCCATGGGGGCCCAGGCCATCCCCCCCGCCCCATTCCAGGGGGAGACCTAAATCCATCCCAACATTCAGACAACTAACAAAACACAGGACACTAGACACCCAGGCTGATTTTTAACCCACCCTCCCCCCACACAACCTCTTTCTGTCCAAGCGCACCCCGTTAGGGAGAGCACCTGTGCTAGATGGTAAACGCCTCCCCGCCAACAAGAGAGGCCCCAAGCACCAAGGGCCCCCGCGCTGAGTCAGGAACCCAGTGCATCACCAACTCGGATACCCCGGACATGCCGCCCCGGGCCCGTGAGCAGATCAAAGCCCCAGGCGGCCGACCCCCCAGGCCGACATCCACCAGCCTTGCTACTAATGCCCGGTGGCTGGGAGGCAACCAAACCCAGCACCTCCATCCACCAGCCCACACTCCACAACCCGGCCAGCCCACCGTGAGGGCCCGACCGACACCGGTCAAAGGGACAGGTGAAATGAATTAACTAAGAAATATCATAAAATGGGATTTTCTTGTATATTTATTTTTATTTTTACATTTTTTTATACATCTTGTCTCAGTTGAAGTGTACCTATGATAAAAATTAAAGACCTTTGTCATCTTTGTAGGTGGGACAACTTGCTCAAATGAGTGGCTGCCAAATACTTTCTTGACCCACTGTACTTTTTAATGTACAGAATTGTGAATATTCAGGGAACAAGTTTCTGCTATTTTTGTATTATTTTTGATGCACAGAGCATAATTAAAATAAATCACTGATCTGCAGAAAATGTAACGAACCTTCCAAATAAATCAGCTTGCATTAAAATCTACAATTTATCATGGTTAACTTCAAAAGTTTGTGGTAATTAATCACTAGTTTTTAATTTCCTGGCAGCAATAAAATAAACAGCCCTCGGTGCTTCTGTTTCCTGAGGGCGTTTAATATTGCTGAATTTGTTGCTTTTGTACACAAGTGCAAAATAGATCCTTCAGGGTTCCCCTGAGAGAGTGCAAAAAGTGTCTCTTTGTTATTTGTTTCTATTTTAGTTTGTGTGTAAAAGTGTGTCATGGCTGCTTTTCTGTGATCCTTAGTTGTCTAGTTTTATTTCATTGCTTGAATGAAAGTGTTAAAGACTCATAACTTCTGAGAACACATTCTTACAATATATATATTCACATAACTACCTAAATTACATGTTTGTAAAATGCTTTCTGAAGCTTTAATGTAATATAATGTAAATGCATTCTTATTTTAACATCCTTTATGATGTTAAGGCTGATTTACTCAGGGCAAAGTACAGTGCCTTTCAAAAATATCAATAGCCATGAGCTGTTTTGTGAAAGCTTCAAAGGGTTGATTGAGAACATTAGTGAAAAAACCGTGTCCCGAAGAACAAGCAACATACCAGACGAGTTAAGCATATTGTTGAGAAGGAGTTGGTGAAACGCTATCCCAAACTTTAAAAATCTCGAGGAACAGTTTTCATTAACCATTGTTGGAAAAAAAGCTATATAAATTTACCACAAGATAATGAAGGGCACAGAGCAAGTTCATGTGGAAAAAGGTTGTCTGTTCTGTTTAGGCCAGAATTGACATTTCTGGCCTACAAGCACTACAGGTGGCAGAAAAACCAACTATGTTCCCCCCATGTGTAGTAGCACCCTGCTGTTGGAATGCATTTTTTCAGGGGTAACAATAAAGCTGGACACAGCTGATGTGAATATGGATGAAGCTATATACAGGAAAGTTTTGGAAGAAAACCTGTTAGAGGTTACAAAAGACTAGAGGAAGAATGTTCACACACACACTGTCAAATCTGAGCTTGAGCTATTTTGCAGAACTTAATGGGCAATTTTTCCTGTGTTTAGATGAGAAAAGCTGAAACAACAGCTTTGTAGCTGTAATTATAGACAACAGTGGCAGTACAAAGCATCAACCCAGGGGTGCTGTATACTCCCCACATTTCAGATTTTTATTAGTGAACTGTTATGAAGACCATGTATCACTTCTCTTCAAACATCCCAGACAAAATGTAAAAATGTGGAAGTAAGTGTAAACAGATTTATTGCAAGATTTCAGCTGTTACTGAAAAAAATTGTAAACAACTGCTTAGGATTCAAATAGAACAGCGGTTGCCTGAAGGAAAAAGCAGTGAAGAAAAAAAAACAAGTAGTACTGGAGTACAATGTAATTTGAGTAGAAGAACGTTTTTAACTGTGGTTGCTAAGGTGCATAATAATGACTCCACCCTTCCCATAAACACAAGTCAGTACATAAACCTGTAATGTACGTGCCGTCTCAGATATGCAAAACTATTTGTCTATAGTACAGGATGTAACAATTTCAAGAATGTTGAAGGCGAGGGAGTGTCTGGCAATTGTTCTTCAATCCAAACTGTTTTCCAAGCAGATATCTTTGCTTTGTGAACCTTTCTCGGATGAAAACACCACATGAATCTGAGCCAATGTAGATAAATAGTAGCACACATTCATTTAATAATTTACATTTTTGAATATATTTAATAAGGTCTTACAAAGTTTTTGTTGCATCAACATATTAAAAAAACCTTCTTTAATAATTTAATCATACATTCTTCACATTACGACACAGTATTTAGGTCCAGAGTTACATTAATGTTGATACACCACTATGTTGGATTTTTTACATCATGCAGCAAAGTGGTGGATACCTACATGCCCTGCAATGTTACCCTGCTTAGCAAATGACTCTGAATTGTCACGTTGTCACTGTTTGAAGTGATGAATTCTGCCACCGTGGCCAAACAGGTCGCCGGTAGTTTGAAAGGGATGCATAGAACTGCTTGTAGCCTTCACAAAATGCAGCTTTTTTCTTAACCACCTTGTAACTTTGTCCTTTGTTGTCACACTCGTAAAGCTTTGTTATGTCCTCTGGACTGTTTGTGAAGCAGAACTCAATGAGCTCATCTCTTTCTGTATTTTGGGGCAACCGTACTTCAAAGGAAAATAAATCTACTTCAGTGTCATAATATTGCATGCTCCTCAAAAATATACAGGGAACATTTTTGGGACTCTTCCAAGGATCATAAAACACTTTTATATTTAAAGTCTTTTTTGAGTTACCATGACAAAGATACACTTCGCCATGCAAGAGGCTCTCTGAAGTTTTGAAGCTCTTCATTTTTACCCACTGGTTTTGTGGGCAAGAAACAAATCTATCAAAGTCCTCTGTAGGGTCCGAGACATACATCTGAATCCTGTTTGCAGGATTTGGTTGGACTTCCAAATGGCGTGGACAGGGTTTTGTTCCAGGAGTAGAGGGTGGGGAGCAGGTCTCAGGGGTAAATAGATGCTCAACAGTTAGTGGCCTTCCCACCTCATCTGCGAATACCACACGTTTCTTGTGGACACGAAAAGTGTACCTGCGCAAACTGGCCCGAGGCATTGTAGACATGCATGATGAGTGTGAAGGGGTATAGTGAATGCTTCGTGGACGGTCAGCGGGGGAACAGAGATACTTTGAGGTTTTCATAGGGGCCATGATCGATGGCTGATGATGAAGCTGGTGCTGACCCGGGTTCGCTGACAGTTTGTCCAGTTTCACCACAGGATGTGGGGGAAGAACTCTGAGAAGATTCAAAAGGATCATAATTAGAAAAAAGATCAGTATGACTTTCATATGATCATATTTGTGTGAATGCCACCAAAAGGTTCCCTGACCAAGCATAACAATATGACCACCTGTCTAATAATGTGTTGGTTCCCTGACCCAAAAAGGCACATACAGCAGTATAGTTTTTCTATGTTGCAGAAAGTTGTTGGCAGAAAGTTCTCAAAATTGCAAAGTGGGGTCTTCATGGATTGAACTTGCAAGTACACCAATTCCCCAAAAAAACTTGACTGGATTCAAATATTTGGAATTTTGGGATCAAGTCAATACTTCAAGCCTATTGTTGTGCGCAAAATTTGTACACTATTTGCTGAAATACAACATACCCATTAGGAAATACCATTTGAATATTCAGTTACACAACAGCGTGACATACAGGACCTACGTATTCCAAGCATAACAGAACCTCTGCTTACTTTCCTTCTTGCTCGTGAAGCCATATGCCACGTAACCCCAGGCAAGACACACACATACACATACCGTATTCATATATGTAATGTAGAGAAAATGTGATTCATCACATTTTGCGCGCCACATCAATCAATGTGTATTGGCCATGACCTTGTCGCAGGTTCACTGCCGTTTCTTCTTTGCACAATTTTTGATAGATACTGAGCGCTTCAGACTGGGAACACCCCACAGGAGCTGCAGTTTGCAAATCCTCTGACATATTTACCTAACAATAATAATTTGTTATTATTTAAACTAGCTCAAATCCTTACATTTGTCTTTTTTCACTTTCAGTCAAATGTTCATTTGTTGCCATGTATATATAATCAAGTATCAGGTACCACAAAGAAACAATGATCATTCCTTAGTTACGTTAGTACTTTAGTGGTCACAATGTTATACCCGATCTATAAAGGTTGAAAAAGTAACTTACCTTGAATTATTCATTCTCCCACTGCAGATTTGCACTCTTTCTTTCTACAGGTAGGAGACTTTGAACTAAGTCAGTTTGATCTGCAAGTGCAAAAAAATAAATAAAAAACACATTTAGTCAAAATATAAGCTTTTGGAGAAGTGAAAGACAAGCATCCAACCAACAGTGTGATTGCAATTTTAGTGCATGATAATATACTCACATGTTGTAGAGTAACATGTAGTTCCTCAGGTCAGTGAAATAGTACAAAAAGGTAAATGTGCAGACGGGCTGTCTGTTTTGTCTGCTGTCTGAGTTTCGAGTTTGGGAAATAAAAGGCAGCATGGTCTGTGACATCACATCCCCCTGAAGCTATAGTCCAACCAATCAACATAGTTACTTTGTTTTTGTGTCCCCGCCTTCACAGGTTATGTCTACTCAGTCGAGTGTACTAATAATTGTCCTTTTATGGAATCTTTCTGAAATTGCATCATTTTTTAGGGGAAAACTAAAACTTAAAAGGTTGTCCTAGCCAAGATCAGAAACAGCAAAGTGTGCAAAGTTTCAAACAAGCCATATATTTAGTGTATTAGGTTATTCACATTTACCACAAAAATGAAACAAGAAGATGTAGAAAGTTTATTACTTTTAAGAATAATTTAAATTCCAGACAATCATTTTTTCACATCAGGAATATCATTGCTCATATTTTTCATAAATTTGTTATAATTGATAACCTAAATTAAGATAAACATCAAGTTTAAAATGATTTAACGGTAAATGTAAACATTGTGAAAGAGTGTAGCTTTAGGAAATGTGTTCTTGAATTCACTAGTTATGAATGTTGAACTACTAGTTTTTGTGCTTCATTCCAATTTGTTTTTGTTTTCTGTGTGTTGTAGAATTCCACTTTGACTTGGAAATCTGGAACTATGTTTTAACCTAAAAAAACCATGAAAGGATCTTAAACTCAATGTTACATCCATTCTGCCTATATCCTTGTGCATGTGTAAAAGCAATTTAGTATATAATAGTTTCCACTAATGGGAACAATGAGTCTTTACTTAGTGTGTTCCAACTTTTTTGGATTCTCATAAGCTTGACCCACTCCCAACAACCCTTTCTTGTAGTTTGTATGCATTTTCAATCTTTGCATAGCTTTTCCCTTGTTTTTTGTTTTTTTACTTTTCACTTAGCCTTGATTTCAAACAGAAAAATATTATTGTTGAGTCAAATGTATTTGTATAGCAAATTTTGGCAACAAGCAAGTGCTTTACATCATAAAATTATAAAACAATGAGTAAACAAAAAAAGGACATTACAGTGACAAATTAAAGAGAGGCAATGTAAAACTGTAGTTTAGACTAGAATGAGCAATATTCCATTAATTATTGAGAAAAGGCATTTCAAAACAAATTGGTTGTTAAAATTGATTTAAATGAACTCTGTTTTGGCAGTTTTGAAGTTTTCTTAAGGTTGGTTCCAGATTAGTGCATACAAACTGAATGCTGCTTCTCCGTGTTTGGTTCTGACTGGGGATTTAGTGTAGACTTGAACCAGGAGAGGATTCTTCTTGTGTGCGCTCCAGATCGGAACGGACACTCTACCCCCCCCAACCCCCCCCCCCCCCCTCCCCCCCCCCCCCCACTCCCCCACTCGCCCAATGGCTGGACAAACATTACTTTGTTGCAAACTCTAAACAGATGTTTACCTTTATTCAGGATAACACCACAAAGCAGAGCCAGAGCTACAAAAGCATTTCTTGAATTGCGTATTCCATACCTAAATCCAATGGTGAATCAGTGGCAAGACTTTTGCAAAGTACTATAAAACTATAGGTTTTCTCATCATTACAAAAACGTGTGCTTTCCAAACTCAATAAAAAAAATCGCCCATTTCTGATCACAGAGTATAAAAATCATTTTTAAAAAATCATATTATTCATAGAGAAGATATTTGGTTACCTTGGACACAACAAACAAAATTCTTTTGAAGGGTTGGCTATGGTCAGTGTATGCAGATTGAGAACAACTTGTCTTAAACTGGTTCTTGTTGGAGAAGCCAGTTTTGACTTACCAACCCATGAACTCCACCTAAAGTTTACTCACATGTTTCAAACCACCCCATGATTAATGTGAAACTGATTGATGGCACCTAAAAAGGCCAATGATGCTACTATTAAACAGGCAATAGAAGTTAGCAAATTTATACTATTTTCGTTACATTGCTTTTTCTGTAGCAATGTGTGTGTGACTTCTATGTGTTAGAATAATACATTGACCCAACATTACTCTCAACATGGCCCCTAGTGTTTTAACTCTAAATGATAATTGTGAGCTGCTCCCAATCTGCTCCTGTGGATCAAACAGATAATATGCAGTGATAAACAATTGCTGCTGCATGATTTAATGTGAGCCAAGAACAGGGTGGATACAAACTAATGTCACTGCCAAATCTGCAGATGAAAGGAGTAGATCTGTGTGAAGGTGCGGTCAACCAACCTGTCACATCCAGCACCTTAATTTGTAACTTTCCCAGTGAGTTGGCCAATTCATCCATTTAGTGCAACTTACATAAGATCAGTTTGCAAGATGAGTTGGGTTGGCTTAAATTCCTGGCTCTCACTCTTCTCAGTCACATCTTCTATCTGTTTTAGGCAGGAGGCCAAGCTGAATGTCAGATGGGCTCGATGTATCATGTTATTTGCCCTGAGAACTTCTCTCACTTTCATAACGCTGACTGTTCAGTTACCAGAGGCTGGGTTATATGACAACACAGGTCTTATCAGGTTTTCTGCAAATTAAGATGTCTAATTTGTTATGGTTGAAAGATAATGACATTTCCACAAGAATTGTAATTTATTTAGTATATCAAACACTTGTATAAAATTAATGCTGCAAGTTCGTCTGAATGTTAAGAGGGCTAAGACCCTTTATTCACAGTGCAGGTGACAAACCAGAGACTCAACTTATCAACACCCCCCCACCCCCCTCCAATACAAGACGGATTTTTGGATTACACAACCAATATCTTATCTTTCACTAGATCTAATGGAATCTCATGGAAATTAACTGAGCTTAATCAATGTTATTTGTGTAACCTATTGTGTAATTGTAACTTTCACTGCCTCTTGGCCAGGACTTCCTTGAAAAAGAGGTTTTTAATGTCAATAGTACTTTCTCTGGTTAAATACAGATTAAATAAAAGATGAGCTGTGGGTTGCTTGAAATTAAGTTGAACATGAGGAGATTACTAAGAAAATAAGTTCTGGAAGCCTTTTGGAAGCCTCAGTTGCAATGGATACTGTTTGGTGTCATATATAAATGAACAAAATAATACACACCACACTTCTCAGTTTTTTGACAACCATCTTTACATTTGATCTGGAGCACACATATCAAGCTCAAGGCCAAATCCTGCCCAACATAGGCATTTATGTGGGCCTCTAAACTCTAGAGGACCATAGAACCTTTCATCTCTATTTATGTGCACCTAAAAACTATTTAATCGTTAAAATCAGTGTCTATTTGAATAGTCCTAAATTACATAATTGTGAAAAATGTTCAGTATTAATTTTGGAAGTAATTGTCGAATTTGAGTCAGTTATTTAATATGTTAATGGTTTGATAAAGATAGTTGTATTTGTTGAGGATATTACCAAGAATGTAGCTATTTGGCTATTAAAAGTCAAAGGACTGCTTAAGGCAGTCAATAGGATAAATAATTTATGAAAAATGTTTAATATTTTCGGGGCAACAACTAGGTTTCCAGGAACTATTTTTAATAGGCAAATATCTTTTTCAGTCTCATAATCTGAAGGAATTAATTCTTTACTGTCTATTGATCATGAAACCTTGCTATATGTGTGTGATGAACAAGAACGACAACAGTTACTTTCCAAAATACAAGGTTTATTTACAGAAGAAGAAAAAGAAAAATTGAATCACTCAAAACTAATAACCAACACTACTGATCAAACTAAATGAATAACAAAAAATAAAAGAAACAAATGGGTAAAAATGCAATACAAATAGAAAACAAAAATTCTGATTTATGCTTCAAGGAATCTGGATGTTTTAAGAATGAAAGCTAAATTAGTTTACCAATTGTATTTAGTCTATCTAATTTAGCGCCACGATGTCACAGTAGTTAGCACTGTTGCCTTGCAGCAAGAAGGTTGTGGATTGTGGGCTCCCTCCGGGTACTCTGGCTTCCTCCCACAGTCCCAAAGTCAGGTTAATTTATCACTCTAAATTGTCCTTAGGTGTGGGTGGGTGTGTGTGTGTGTGTGTGTGTGTGTAAATAGTTGTTTGTCCGGTCTGTCTCTGCGTGGCCCTGTGATAGACTGGCAACCTGTCCAGGGTGTACACCGCCTCTCGCCTGTTGACAGTTGGAGATAGGCACCAGCCCCCCCGCGACCCCTGGAGGAATAAGTGGTTCAGAAAATGGATGGATGGAATTTAGTGCCATTGATTTATGTGTACACCAATAAAATGGAAAATTAACATTCTGTGGATCAAGAAATTTTTGTCAGTCACCTGATCGTTCGTGCATCGGTGTTGCTTGAATGAGTTCCTCCTCGAACTCAGATGTTTCTCCTTCGCCCGTGAAGGAAGGTTCTTTGACGTGGGTCTTCCCGATTAGAGCTCGGCCAAAGCTCTGAGTGAATGAAGCAAGAGTCTTGCCCATGTCAACCAAGGCCGGGAGGCTGCTTGGCTAAGGAAGAGCAGCTGGTCGAGCACCTCTATTTGTGGGTTCTGCAGGCAGTTCTTCTGGTGGAAAAGAGCAGATTAGCACCACCTGATGGCTGTGTGTGTGACCCAACATACTGATACTTTCTGCTACAACAGGCCCTTTAAGGGCATTCATTATCTCGATGCAGTTCAAAATGAAAATGAGTTTGACACCACTGACGTAGAGTAATAAACTGCTCTGTGTTGTTTTATCACATAAGACCCTCTAGAAATACATTGAAGTTTTTGTAAGCAAACCTAAAACAACAAATTGTTCAAAGGCTCAAGGGGAATAAAATAATATTTTAGTCAGTAATTATTGATGGAGAAAAAACTGCACAAAAAGCATTTTTTCTTGTTCTGTATAATTTCTCAAAGTTGAAATATGGCATGAAAGGGTGAACTGAAGATGATAGTCGACATTTTCACTCTTCACACCAAGACTCCTCCAGTGGCTTTATACATGTCTCCATTAGTAGGGGACTGGCTGACATGGTGGTACAATGGTTAGCACTTTTGCCTTGCAGCAGGAAAGTTGTGGGTTTGTATCCTGGCCCAGGGTTCTTCTGCATGAAGTTTGCATGTTCCCCCTGTGTGTGGGATCCCTCTGGGTACTCTGGATTCCTCCCACAGACCAAAAACATGACTGTTAGGTTAATTCATTAATATAAATTGTTCTTTGGTGTGCGTGCATGGTTTGTTGCCCTGTCTTTCTCTACTTCCGGCACTCAGCAAGAGCAGACGCTTTCTCTCTTTCTCCCTCTCTAGTGTGTCTTGTCCCACAGCCCTTTGTCTGTCTACTGCTATGGAGCCTCTTTTTGCATTCTCCTCCGGAATAATCAACGTTGGATCTGGATATGGACTGATCAGATGGTCTCCTGACCAAATTTTGTTTCCCGGAGAAGGCAATAAAGGAGTGCCGAGATGTCCTGATGAATTACTGTGGAGGATCCTGGGTCTCTCACTTTGACCATCGAGACACTAGAAACATCTGGACAATTGGATTAATGATAATGGGATATCTGCTGATTAGTGCATGGCAGGTTTTTCCCAGGTATTGTAAATTTATGGCAGGCTGCCTGGAAGAAGGAAGCTGCATGGCCGTTGTAACGCTCAGACTCTTGTGAATTTTCAAGCATGAACTCATTTGTTGCTATGTGGGGAAACAACTTGGAGAAGTTCTCTGCTGGCTGGACTGGAAATGACCCCTGATTTGGCTGGGAGGGAGACCACTTTGACGGACTCTAAGGCTAAGAAGGAAAATAGATTTTTGCCTGTGCATTTCTTATCAATTGGAATTCGGCCTAGACCAAACATACTCCCTTGGATGGGAATCTAGAAGGACACTCCTTCCCCCCCACCCTACCCTCACACCTTCAACTATGAGCTGGCTCAGCTCTCCAAGGAAGCAAATACATCATAGGCGAACAGACTATGGGATTGAGCTGTTTGGAGTTCATGGGCTACTGACAACTGATGCACACACATGCACACACAGACTCACACCCTTACACATGCACACACTTTCCTTGTCATCACTGCTCTAGCTGTACCCCCAATCTCTCCTGCCCACTCCAGGAAGCAGTTAGAAAGTGCACATCTGTTGCAGCACATCAGCTGTTGACTGGGGTCCCCCCCCCATCCTATCCCTGCTGATGTGTCATTGTTAATGTCGGAATATGTGCTTAAATGTTTAGGTGTGATTTATTTCTATTAGCTGTATTCTGACTCTGGATTAAGGAATCAAAACACAGTTGAGCGTCCCCCCCACCCCCACCACCACCATGGACCCCTCCCTCCCTGACATTTATCTGTTTCTCTCTGCATACATGGGAGCACTGCTGCGGCTGCGAGCCCTTCAGTGACCTGGATCTGTTTATTTTGTTTGTTGTTTTTTGTAATGATCTTGGGCAGGTTGTACTGTAAACTTATATTTCCCTTCATGGATCAATAAAGTATCTTTGAATTGAATTTGAATGTGGCCCTGCGATGAGGTGTCTAGGGTGGTTGACAGTTGGAGATAGGCACCAGCCCCCCATGTGACCCCAAAGTATTAAGCGGTTCAGAAAATGGATGGCATCAGGTGGCTCAGAATTCTGCTGAAAGTTATGTGGAGCTCACGGCAGATTTAGCCTCCCTTCACAGGTTTAGAAATAAATTTTAAATTTCACTTTAAGATCCAAATCTTGACTTTCACTTCCTTACAAGGTCAAGCCACTCGTTACATCTAGGTGCTGTAATGCTAAACCCCCTAGCCCACAGTCTTGGATCTGGGAGACCAAGCATTCCTGGCACATCGCACACAGAGGAGACCCTGAGGAAGACCCAGGAAACATGGAGGCATCATGTTTCTTGTTCTCTGGGATGTGTTGGTAGTCCCCCAAATGACGTGGCCCAAGTGGCTAGGGAGAGCAAACCTTCAGGTTCTCTGCTATTTGACTGTTGGCTTACTGTGAAGGAGCATTAGATCCAAAACCTTGTTAGGAGTGTATGCTGAGTGGATTTTATTTTACTTTTTGACATTGAAAATTTACATTTAGCAGCTGGATTCACAGTAATATCTTTATACCATTATCAGTCAGTAGTTATTCATGAAAATCATTTTTTTTTTGTAAAGGCAGATCAACCTTAAATTCCAACAGCTTGTTATTGGTCCCATTGAAGAAAATTCCTGACAATTTCATCATATCAACCAATAACTTTTTGAGTGACATTGCTAAGAGACAAACAGACAGACAGATGTCTGCCTAGTGGGCACATTACCTCATTGGCGGAGGTACCAACTGAATGCTTTATAAATGTTTTGCTTGTTCAGTAATTTACAACTTTGTTCCCATCCCATCCCTCATTGATTTTCACTGCTGAAAAGGATGACGCACCTATCAATCGACTAGTGTGTCTGCTGCCTGTTGAATCAGTTTAGACAGAAAGTATACCTCATTTATTGCAGTGTTTTACAGCATTTAGTGATGCACATCCCCTATCTGTCTGTCTAGAGTTCTTTTTTGCTGATGTAATTGCTTTACACTGCCAATTTGTGTGTCATATAGTTGGTTTCCCCACTTGGAGGAGACACAGAGGCAATCACAGGACATGTTGGAGGAAGTATGTTTACCTTATGGCCTGGGAAGGTCGTGGGATAATCCAGCATGAGCTAAAGGGTGTCGCTGCTGAGAGGAATGTCTAGGTTTCCATTATGGACCAGTTACCCCAGTGATTCAATACATCAGGAGAGGACAATGGATGGCTGGCCATTATATGTTTTGCTATACCTGCAACAATGCTTACAGTTGGGATAAAAAATATTTATATGTAGAAGGTAGTATATATTATATACTTGCTATATATATTTATATATATATATATATATATATAAATATATATATATATATATATATATATATATAAATATATATATATATATATATATATATATATTATATATACTTCTTATATATATATATATATATATATATATATATATATATATATATATATATATATATATATAGCAAGTTATAGCTATTTTTTAGAGCTTGCACCAAATTATATGTGAATTTCATTCACATTACATATTACGGACCGATCTTGATAGGTGCTACAGAGGACTGTATACTGGGGCAGAGCTTCAATGCATGACAACAAACATACAGCAAGAGCTGCAATAGAATAGATTAAATCAAATTATCTATTCAGAGTTAGATTGACCCAGTCAAGAATAAATCCTGTATTGATTTGGGAATCTGTTCCAAAGCGTGTCAGTTGTTCTTTACTACAAGTTACCCCTATTTCTAATAACCACTCATTTCTTTCCTGAACATTGTAGGTCCTTCTTTTTTTCCCCTTGTAACAATACATGCTTGACCTATAGTTACAGTTACAATGAAATTATCCAGTATAGAAACATATGTTAGTTATTTGGGTGTGACTTCAATTCACTTCATTCTGGCGTATTTTTGCTTTCTGTTACTATCTCTTATGTTAACAGGTCGATTTTGACTTGTGTCTTGAATCAGCAATAATATACACCAAAACCAATAATTTATAATTCAACTTTTCTCTCAGGTAACTCTCGGTAACCTTGTTAGTCTTCCATATCAATGTTGTGCCTCTCCCAATACGGCTGGGCAGTTAATCAAATTTTAATCCAAATCGTGGTATTAAAAAAGCTTGATTGTAATAATCATGTGGTGTGTTTTAATCGTTATGCCAACTGACCAGTCCAGTCGAAGCACCGCCTTGTTGTCAAGCTAACTGGCCAATCTTGATGCAGAAAAAACATGTGGTATGTAAAGGCAGGAGGCCCACACTGGTAGGTAAAACAAAGGTACCGTGTCAAGAGTATACAGCTGCTGAAGAATTTTGAAGGAAAATGGACAACAGGGAAAAATATAAAGATGGCCAAATTATTGACACTGACAACAGAAGAGAACTTGGCAATAACACTGTGGAGAGAAGTGGCATTGTGAGCTCAGTAGTTGGGAAACGGTTTGGATATTTCAGGGAGGACAGCAGCAAAACTAAACCAATCTGTAAAATCTGCTGACTGACCTTTTCAACAAAGCTCGGTAATGCATCCAAATATTTAATTACCTTAAGTTCTATTAGCCGCCGAATACAAAGAGATGCACACAGTTTTAAAGAGATATGATGTTGTTAGCAAGAGAGAGTAGCAGGACACACACTGTGTATGCAAAAATAAATTTTGAAGGCTATGTATTCAATTGTTTTTATTATTATT
The DNA here is from genome assembly GCA_028564705.1 of Apricaphanius iberus. Lineage (NCBI taxonomy): Eukaryota > Metazoa > Chordata > Actinopteri > Cyprinodontiformes > Aphaniidae > Apricaphanius > Apricaphanius iberus. The sequence goes on from JAPXFQ010002068.1 coordinate 626,410, forward strand.
GTTTTGATAAGACAAAAAATCTGATTCAAAATTTTGATTGTTCAATATATTGGAAATAATTGTGATTATTTTATTTTCAGAATCAACCTGTAGCCTATGTATTGACTTAAACAAAAAGCCACCAAAAATACATATTTAATAAAAAAAAAACTTTGATTCAAATACCAATGATATGCAGAACTAGAAAAAAAGTTATAGAATAGTATGCACATTTGCAAATCAAACAAACATAAACCATTCAAGTAAATCCAACCAACAGAGATTAAGTACAAGTTCCATTACTCTGTGCAAAAACATAAACTTGTGTAAGTGTATTTTTAGATGCATGCATGGTAAAGAGAAAGATGTTTAGTGCGTTCTTCACAGATATATGTTTACCACATCAGGACAATGTGTGTCTGACCAAAGCTGCAGTAGCTGGGTCTCACGGCACCTGCTCCCACATGCACCTTGACAAAGGACCTTCCTAGCTCTTTCAGAAACATTCTCCCCTTGTTCTTTTTTCGGTTCATTTTGACCCCTGGTGGATATGAGTCCAAAACTCAAATTCATTGTATGCAGACACATAGAGGATGATGTCAAATAAAACCATACAACCTTCAGGGATGGCACCTTTGGACTCACCAGTGTACATTTCTAGATTTAATAAAGGAGCTACTTAGCTCCAACAGAAGTTGCCACTTTTGGATGTGAAGGTGTCAGCAAAAGCAGAATCAGCTTCAGCAGTAGTGACTTCCTCTTTAGACTGATCAGATGTGCTTGTTTGTTCTCGTTGATGCTCAACATCATTGTCCTCATCAGAAACCTGCTTATCTGTGTCGGTTTGCTGCTGTGTGTCCTTTAATTCATCATTGGCAAATACATGATCCAGACCTTAGCTTACATAACATATTATTCTCGTTGTTTTATAGAAGAACTGGAGATGTGTGAACTATAAAAAAATCCAATTAATTTTAACTATAACTTTTTAACTTTAATTTGATATTCCTGTTTGCTTTGTACATTTACTTTTCCTCATCAGTGGTAGTACTCACCACCTCTGTATCATTTTAATCAAGTATGACAAACTAGCCTATGCTTGAGGACAAGAAATCAAGTTTAATAGGCCATTCAAGCTTTGACATGAATGCAGAAGCTCGTCTATGCAACAGCAGCAATTAATGGATTAGTTTCATATCACCCACACTGATCCGTGTTCCTGTGAACTATGGCTAAACTGCTATGCAAGGTGTAGTATTCTCACAAATATGTATATTATGGTCCTTTGCTGTTCCTTCTGCTCTTTGGCCAATGTTACAATATGTAAGCAGGTAGGCTTTTCATGATTTCTAAAGTTTAGAAATAACTCTATAACCATTTCCTAATTTGTGGCATTGAAAAATGTTTTTTTCTTATGTAACTGTTGATGTTTTTCATTCAGATCTACAAACTCCCAAAATACTAGGTGTTCATATTGGTGCCCAAACTTGTTGATGAGCAGTTACATTGTCTGACTTTGACTGACTCTGGTTTTTTTTCCATTAATCCAGCTTCCTTGCTAACACGTCTTTATATTTCCCCTGCCAGAAGCACTGGCTATGGTACAAATTCAAAGAACAGGAAAAACACAATAGTTCCAGTTTGTTGAAAATAATGATATATTCATGGAATTGTTTTTCCACTTAGTCTTATTATATTTATCCCATTATATTGTGACATCACCCAAGAATAAGTCACTAGAGAGAGAGTTAGTGTCACACTCCTTTCGTCCCCTACACGCACGACAACAAGGGGGCAGCTTTATTAACAGTCTTCTTAACCAACAACAATGGTACCACAAACAGGCACGTCTTTCTGGTGCACCTCCATTTCTATCACGGTGCACAGACAAAAATCACCAAACACTTACGATAACATTAGTCAAAGGCTACTAAAGAACATGACTACATTGGAACCCAAACTATAAGATAAAATCAGAGAACTTCCACCATAAACATGAATTAACTACCCATAATCCCTTGCAGCACACAACTATCCCCCAGAGCAGCCTGCTCTACTCAACTACGCCACAATATTTATATTTTAACCTGTTATACACTTCCAGTGTTTCTTCTGTGGGAGCCCTCTTCCTTTGGAGCTGTGGTTGGCTGCGGCTGCCTGGATGCTCTCCAGGTAGCACTTGGGCAGAGGTGGGGTCTCAGCCTCGCCTCCTCCTGTGTCTGTGCCTCAGCTGCTAATGTTGATCTGCTGCTGTTGGTGCAGATAGGGATGAGTGTATTCGGTGCTGTAATGATATAAATGGTAGTACCCAGACCGGAAATCAGCGCACATTTTGCTACATTATTTTGGTTCTTTTTTTTCCGGCCAAAGATGTCAAGCACTGTGGATTTTTGGCATGCCATCAGCCAAGAGCAATGCCCTATATTACCAGAAAAGGCTAACATGGCTATCTTTTTCCAAAAGAAAACCTGCTAAAAATGTCAAAAAGTATGCATTAACACGGATTGAGTAATTCCTAGAATTAACTTAAATTTTTTTATGCATGAACAGAATACCGCCCTGTTTATATTTGAGCCTCCACCACATCTGTTCTTCCTAACCAGCCAAACTACGGATTCCTGTTCAGCAGCGTGTGTGTGAGTGTGTGTGCCTAAATGACATGTATGTATATTATTATTGGTGTATTGGGTTGATATGGTTATAAATTTTCCTTACAGTCTGCTTGGGATGTCACCTCACTATGTCCGGTGCAGAGTATGAATGCGTCATATTGATGTTGATTTATGCATGTTGGTGTACTGTATAGCTTCAGTACATTTCATAAAGAGTTTCCGCTGCATAAAAATGCTAAATTATTCAATTGAATTTGTTTTTGGACTTGAATTTGTGCTACCTCATTAGCGGAATTAGCTGTGTACATCTTCACAATAAAATTATTCATTTTCTGATGTGATGAACCGGGGTTTTATCTGCTAAATGTTTACTTATTATGGGAAAATGTTAAATTGTGACATTTGATTACTAAGTCTATAGTACGTTTGATTTATGTGATGTTTAACACAGAGAAATAATATCCAAAGGTTAAGTTTATTCATAGATTTTGGTTGGTTCAAACCTTAGTTGTGTTTGTTATTTTTCATATGACCACTCATACATTTTGAATTAGATTGTGGAATTCAAAACAAAAGTTCAATCTATTTCTCCTACAGTTATTTAAAAAAAAGAGTAACTGCTTCCGAATTTGTCCTTTATTTACACTGAAAACTGCAGTTTTTTGGTCATTCAAGAATCACTTGTTATTAATACGACAGCCCTACTAAAAATAAAAATAAATAAAAATAAGAGGGTTTTTGGACAAAGTTTGTATGTTTTCTATTCTTTAAGCACCACTTGAGCACCATTTAAGCACCAGCACCATTTTAAAATACCGGTTTGGCACTGGTATCGGATAAAACCTAAATGACACGCATTCCTAGGTGCATGAATGAACAAGGTTGGTTGGTTGTAGATCAATAGTTCTAAAACTGTATTACAGGAATGACTGGTTGTATAAGGGGTGCTCTTTATGACAGAGGACATTTTGTAAAAATGTTGTTGGGAGATAGTCTGCCATTTTTTGAAAATAGCTGTGAATAAATTTATCAAACTGTAGTTTTTTACTTACTAGAAATAATGTACAGCTCTTCGTATATACTGTCTTTTATATTTAAAAAAATTATAAATAATAAAATTGAAATTGTAGGCTATACGTTTGTTTAGTTTTTTTTTTTTTCTTTTACTTTTAAATGGCTTAGATACTTTTTGGGTAATAGAAACACAAATTCCAAACAATTGCATTTTTAAAGCATAAAATCTACTTCATGTGAAAAGTAAAAACAAAATACAAACTGCAACGTCTACATTTTTCCAGTTGTAGAATAACTGGCAGAGAGCAGCTCTTGCACATTTCTGATAATAGAGCTGCAAAACTGTAACCCCACCCCTACCCAACAAAGCTGAGCTGGAACAAAATTTTTATTTTCTATTAACATATGCCTCTGAAAACTATATACAATATTTTGCATAATTACAATTTATTTTCCATTATCTGCTCTCATGAATATTTTCATTAAAATATGAAGCAATTTCTCTATCTTGATATCCGTTAAAATAATGGCATGTACCATTAGGGCTCAAGTAATCTTTGACTTTTAAAATAAATACATGTGGTACTGAGAGCCTGTGCTTAAATGTCCCTCCCTCTTCTTTGTTTCCCATCATCATATTGAGCATCAAAAGCACTGAGAGCGGAAGTGATCATTTCCAGGTTTCCAGACCATGAGTTGTCAGTACGTGAGGTTTTGCTGAACACTTGGCTCAAACCTAGGTCAGCTAGATCCACAGTAATGGACCTGATTGATGTCTTTAGTTGATAAACGGTTCTTTTGGAACCTCCAGGAAAACATCTGAACTGTATGAGTCGGGAGTTGTCATGATAATGTCCTGAGGAATGGACGTGAGGTTGTTTTTGAAGTTTAATCGTGCAGTGAAACCTATAGAAGTTCAATAAGTGATCAGCAGACTGAGCATTTGGGGACAAGAGTGTTGTTAGTCTTTTTTTGGAAATGCGGATTTTGTTGTAATTATGAGCACCAACACACAGGGCAATAATACAGGAAACTTAAAAAATAAAGCTAACAACAGGATGCAAGTAATCAGTTCTTATTTAATGCAATATAGCAAAGACTGCAGCTGCAAATTACAATTTGCGACAGGTAAAACCCTGCAAAATATAGCATAAGTTTTCATGATGTTTACGAAAAGGCCTCTGATCAAATCTTATCTGCAGCAAGTCAAAAGCATGATCCCACCAGAATAAGACTTACTTTTCTATTGAAACTCCTGTCCTATTTTACAAAGACTAAAGATGTAAAAAACTAATTTTAACTCGGATTTAGTAAGAGTTAAACAGAAAAATTCATTCTACCATTTACACTCTAAAACTGAATTAAGTGGTTTGTGTGGATGAGTGATCCAATATTTCAGTGAACATTACTGTACTGGAAAGAAATGAAACATAAATGGTAAACGGCCTGCATTTGTATAGCGCTTTACTCAGTCCCTACAGACCCCAAAGCGCTTTACACTACATTCAGTCATCCACCCATTCACGTACACATTCATACACTGATGACAGCAAGCTACGTTGTAGCCACAGGTGCCCTGGGGCACACTGACAGAGGCGAGGCTGGCGCCACTGGACCCTCTGGGTGAAAGTGTTTTGCCCAAGGACACAACGACTGAGTCGTCCTTATGGCTTGAACCGGCAACCTTCCGATTAGAAGGCAAACACCCAACTCCTGAGCCACAGTCGCCCCACATAAAGATGCTCAATACATTCCAAAGGTTTATAATAAACTTATACTTTTTGGATTTTATGTTTTTGCCTTGAATTCTCAAAATTAAAACAACTTATTCATTTTATAACTTAGGAAGAAAGTTAATTTGAAGTCATCTAAAAAAAAACGTTCAATTAATTGCCTTAAATTTTCAAGATAACAAATGGATTGATGACAAAGGTTACTGTATATCCTAGACTTAATTTGTTAAACAGGCCAAAATAAATCATTCTACATAAGTGCCTTATGGATGAGAAATTCATTTTTGTTCCATGAAAAGCTAGCCTTAACCTTCTTGTTGGCACATTATTCTATGATTTCATTTTAGCTGGAGGTGTGTTGCGTAGGTAGATGGTTCATAAGCTACCCCCCAAACACAGTGTGAGTCATCTAGTTGTCAGCACATTGTTTGAACCATTTAACTTTTGCTAATGCTCAGCTCGAACCTTTGTTTTATGGACCATGTTTTTCTCAGAAAGACAATAGCTTTCAGCATTAGGAAAATTAAAGTTGGCCTAGCTTCAGCCATTGAATCAATAAGAACTGACTCACTATACTAAAATGACTTTGCAAATATAAAGCATTTGGTATTTGCTTCAGAGAGAGCTGATGATAGCATTCAACCCCTTATGGTTATGTGTTAAGGTTTTAATTAATATTGTGGATGGGCAGTGTTTTTTTACAGCATTTTGTATTCACACCCTTTTAACTGTTCACATTTTTGATTAAATTCGATTAATTTATATAACACTAGTTCAAAACAAATGTCCTCTCTAGGCACTTTACACAGAAATATTTAATTTATAGACAGAAAAACATAGTTTATTCCAAGCGCACAGACAGTATACAGTATTCCTGGTGGTGCACCAAATAAAAGTCCCAACCATTTCTTCTTCAGCGTCTCTGCCGTGGATAAAAAATAAATAAAATAAATAAGGTAGAGTTGATGCGTTATCTCCACAAATACTGAATATGTTCTGCCGTGTTGTATATCTAACAGTTAGCTTTTCGGAGCTACAACTCAGCTTTGCTACCTGGCCTAAACAATGCAGCCTTCCTGTTGGCAGTCCCATTCGAGATTATGGTAGAAGGAAAAGCTTTGTTAGTCTCAGCCAGTTTGTGATCTATTTTCTTTCTCTAACTGATGCAGAGATTTGAATTTGGAGAAAAAATTCACATGCAGTATGCTTATACAACTCATAATGAATTGTATTGAAAATTGTATTGAAAAAAATATATATTTTCAGTGAAGGAGACCTGAAAAGACAAGCAGCAGTTTGGTCTACTTTGAATGAACCATTTGCTGCCTGTGTTAACATTATTTCTTTCTTGATCATCCTGTTTTCAGTTCCATCCATCTCATCATCACCTCTTACCAGCTTCCCTGTCTATGACGAAATTAATTCAAAGGGTTTGACCTCCATAGTTAATGTGAGTTTTTGGCTGCTTCTTTAACTGAATTCTGTTTTAAACCTCTGCACAGCTTTTTCTATTACTTGTCTGGTGAGTTCCTTAGTAATCGTGATGTTGTCCCTAATGTTCCCTTGAAATCCTTTGAGGCATTTACAGAAAAGTTGTAGTCACACTGAAATTAAACTAAACGCATGGACTAAATTTGCTCATAACAGTAAAGTAAAATATTGAAGTTTGTGGTTGTCACATGACAAAACGTATAAATGCTTAAGGGGAGTAGGCCTACATACGTTTGCCAGTTATGTAGCATAATTTTGTGAAATCTTCCATCCATCCATCCATTTTCTGAACCGCTTAGTCCTCCAGGGGTCACGGGGGGGCTGGTGCCTATCTCCAGCTATCAACGGGCGAGAGGCGGGGTATACCATTTAAAGCCTATTTTGTGATGCTTTTTAATAACATCTATCTATCTATCTATCTATCTATCTATCTATCTATCTATCTATCTATCTATCTATCTATCTATCTATCTATCTATCTATCTATCTTCTAATGTTTGCTATTTTCTGTCTGTTTGATGCTTAGATCATATTAATCCGAATGCTCATTTGCAAACGGAAAAGAATAAGCACCAACAGGATTAGTCTTTTATGGCTGAATAATCATCCTTATCTTTTTTGTGCATATTTTTGTATAAATTGTTTACATAATAATCCTGGTAGTGTTTCTGTTTGCTTTTACTATTAGTGAAAGTTCAAAAGGCCACATAAATCTGTCTCTTAGCTGAGTTTATTAGGGAAATAAAACAGGGAATTTGGGCTTGCTGCCATTTTTACCACTATTGTAGGCTGTCAGCTGTGCCTTGCAAAGGCACTCACACCCCCCAAACTTATTTTCTGATTATGTTTGATCAAGACCACAAACATCAACACATTCAAGTTATAAATCAACTCAAAGTAGCACATAACTCTAATGTAGGAAAAAATATATTTTTCCTTTGGTTTTTTGCTAATGAAGCTCTAGAAAGTCTGGTGGTAATTTGATTTTAATGCCTTTGATCTGATATTTCTAAAAAGGACAAAAAATGCTACCAACTGCCTCTAGGAAGTCACCTACTGTAATTACAAAATATAGAGTCCACCTGCGCATAATGTGATATTGGCATAAGTACAACTGTTCTGTGAAGGCGTCTCATGTTTGTCAGAGAACATTAGCAAAAAAAACAACAACAGGAAAACAAAGACAAATATGCACCCTAGACAAGTTATGGATAAACGTGAGGAGAAATTTAGCAGGGTTAAATTATACTTTTTTTTTTTTAGCAGGGTTAACATACTATGCTAAACTTTGAATAACTCACAGAGATTGGCATAATTAGAAAAAGATCACTTGAAATTTCAGGGTTTTTTGTTATTTTTATCAATATTTTATTTATTTATGTTCTTCACCATCATTTGTTGTAACACTGCTCTGCAATAATGCTTCTACAAAGTATAATTGGAATATTCCAACATATGTTCTTTCCTTTATATTCATCCAATACAATGGAAAGTTATTTTTTAAGCTTTAACACTAGCCTCGCTCAAACTGTCAATTTATTTGAACGTCACTGTAATCTGCATAGGAATACATCCGACATTCCTTTTTTTAATGGATATATAAATTTTCTCAAAGTTTTACAGATGCAGCAGCTTTTTTCATTGTTATGTTTTCTTGCTATACTTGAATTGCCTTGTTGTTATATGATTGCACAGAAATCCAGCCTGATCTTCTATTTCTGGTATTCGGATTCAAGGATTTATGAGGGGTGAAGGGGCTGAATCTGTTTTTCTTGTTATGTAAAAGTGAGAAATAAAACATCTTTTTTTTCTTTTTTTCTTTTACCGACGCTGAATTTAAAGTTCCAATTTTAGAGGATGTATAATGTTCAAGGTGACTTACCTTTAGAGAGTTCCATGCCCAATTCCCACAAAAGTTGGAGGTGGGAACAATATAGTCAATTGAATTAAGGCTAATGTTCCAATAAAGAGAATCACTTAAAAGCAAAATTGTTTAAGAAAGATATTATCAGGTATATAAAATGAATCTCCTGAGTCCTATTATTGACTGATGAAAAGTGAAATAGCCCTCTACATTTACTGTCATACTGGGTAAAGGCCATAAAACAAATTAACATTTTATATAGTATCATAGTCTGTCACACGCACAAACACACACACACACGCAAATCCAAAGGTTCTTTAATATTGAGCTATGGAGATATATTGTGGCAAAATTAACAAGTGCAGTCTAATTTTCCTCAGTTCAAGACTTTTGAAACATTTAAATAATTTATTTAAGTGTGTACTTCTATAGGCTTAAGACAGTAATTTATAAATATATATATAAATAAATAAATATAATATATTGCCATTTCATGACAAGTGAAGAGGCTGCTGCTAACTTACACATCTTTACTAGGTATACTAGTAAATGTCGAGATCATTGAATACTCAGCTATATACTGACCTGCTTTGCACAATGCTTCTATGTGCTACTGTGCAGGTTATGGGCATCATCTTTCACATGCAGTCTTTTGAAGCTCCACTTGATGGCAGTAGAGCATCAGTACTGATATCTCCGAACCAGTTCTAGTAATTCAGCATAGTTTAGTTCCCACACAAAACGATCGCACAATGAAAAAAAAAAAAAGTGAAGCAGCCTGTTAATCCTTTTGCAGCACAACCAGCCTGGCCGGTAGCCCACAGGTGTGTTTATGGGCTTGGCATCAGTTTGGGCAGCCTGATGGAATCTCTGAAATACTTTCCATAAATGCAAGTGCTCCTATAACCTTGGACAGATATAGGCATGCAATGTATGCTGATAAAACAGCTAGAGTATGGGCTCAGACAACAGACTCATACATAGTGTGTTAGCGGGTAATAAAATTCTCCAGATTTAAAAGGAATCATCACTATAGCATAATAATTTAAAAATGAAAGGAGAACATTCCTTTCATTCGTATTATGTACCTCAGAACAATAAAGTAAGATATGTGGATATCAAATGGTGCTTGAGTAAAATTTACATTCTTATGTCCCGAAGTATATACTGTAAGCAACTACGTACAATGCATATGGCAGGAAAGTAAGATCCTATGTTTTTCAGACGACAGGTAAATAATGGCTTCAATATTCAGTAGAGCAGCAGGATGAATGAAAATTCTCAAGAGCTATTTCTCATTTTGACCCATTTTACAACGGCTCCACACTCCACGCTGACCTTCAGAGGACAAATTGGGATGGCTTATTTACTACAATACATGTTATAATCCCACAGGCCTTGTCTGATTGAGGCCTCAAGATATCCAACAAGTTCAGCAGTATTAACCTTAATAATCAAAAATTTTTTGTATATATTTATCTTCTTACAAACATAACATTAGTTACTGCTAATGCAAAATTCTGACTCAAGTTCTCAATATAACTTCAGTACATCCTTTTTTTTTCTTATCTAGGTTTTTCAGGCTCTATCTTTTATTAAATTCTAAAAAAAAATTCATTTAAGGTTTTGGGGATTAAGAAATGATTCGATAGGTTGCCTACCATAGATTTTAATATATTTGTGAAGTAATATTTATTTTATCTTTCTCTGACAGATGTTGTTTTTTCACAAATCTTGTGATTCGAGCCAATCTAGAGAAGCACAGATGAGGCTCTTCTTGTTGAATAACTATTTCTAGTTTTCTTTGTGGTCCAGTTTGTCATTTCCAATAATGACTAAGTTGAGTTTGTTGTTGATGAACATTTATTACTCATAAAGGAGCACAAATGTGCTGCAGGTTAATTGATAAGCAAAGTCGTACTGACTCCAACAGATCTTGAGGAGAAATAAACTATGATGCCTATCTATATATATATATATCAAAGCATGTCCCTAACAGTTTTCTTTTTATTGTTGTTAAAGTACAAAAGGCCATCAGATTACATTGTTGATCTGTTTTGTTTTTCCTTTTGTTGCATCCAATAAATAAAAAGAGAATCTTCTGTTCAGTGTTGCTATTTGCAATAAAGCTGAGACCTGAATAGATGCTGTAAATGTTGCTATTTATCATAGCATTCACCATGCCAAGCACAACTTTTTATACCTCTTTAACCTTTTCATAGTTTATCCCCTTTCCTGCACAAACACCTACGTGATGCAGAAACACAAAGCACTGAATAATTGTGAAATAAAAAACAAAAACGTTTATTTTTTTGGTTAACCAATAAATATCTATTAAACAGGTCAGATATAAGTTTGCATTAGCATTAGAACCCATGTTTCTATTAAGTTTCTTTGCTGTCCGGATTCTGTTGACTGTACTCACCTAGTTTGCAAGCCACCCTCACATTTCCACAGTATTCGATCCCCTTGGTTTCTTTCTCTTGCTGCTGGATTCCACTGTTGCACTTGTCCTGGTTCACGTGTTTATGTTGCCTGTGTCTTTCTGTTAGTGTCCCCCCAGTATTAAATCATTCAATACACAGTATATAAGGCAACTGATAAATGATTTAAGCTCAAGAGAACCAGAAATTTGTAGATGGCCTATCGAATCATTAACCCAGTTTACTCAGGACTTGTTTAACCTTAAAGTAAAAACTCTGCAGTCGTCTTAAGGGTGTAAATCATGAACGGTAATGTCTCTAAACATACTCATGAATGATGGAAGCAGGTGTGTGCAAGAATGTTCTAAGAGGTAATGCAATCTGTTGAACAAATGTGTTTGATCTTACTGCTCTGTATGTCACATTGAGTAAAACATATTTTGCCTCAAAAAGATACAATGATCTAGTTTCAGCTGACTAGAGCTAAAACATTCCTTTTTCCCTCATTCTTGGCAAAGCCCTTTGATCTCATCCTCTGTATTGTTCTCCCCTTTATTCTTCCTATTCATCTTTAATTTTTACATATGAAAAAAAAAAGTATTCAACATTTTATTGTATTTTGCAGTTTTGGAATAAAGTTTTCGGCCTTTCTCTGTCAGTCTTTTCTTTTGATATTCAGTTCATTGCTCAGGTTTAGGATTTCTTCTAATTTACTCCTGTATTCGTTATGTATTATTATACCGCTCTGATTTACAGCGTGAGTTACATATGATTGATCATAGTTCCTGATTACCAAATTTTTGGGGGCTTTTGGTTTATAATCTATAGCAGTATTTCTCAAACATTTTACAATGGGTACCACCTGAGAAAATGTCGAGCTCCCCAAATACCACTATCATGACCAACCTAAACATACAGTAGAGAAGGTTTACCCTTTTAACAATAGGCAATTAACAAAGGAGGCTTATTTGCTCCTAATAAGGATTATTTATTGGTAATTGTTACCAGTCACAGCCACACTGTGTGTGAATTATACTATTTTTTTAATATTTAGAACTTTCTTCCAAGTACCACTAGGCAGAGATTGAATACCACTGGTGGTATATGTACCACAGTTTTAGAATCATGGAACTATAGCATTTGAGTTTCTGTGTAAATCTAGGTTTTCATCTGTACACTTGACTTTTGTTAGTGTCTGAGTTCCCAGCTCTTCTTAGTTTGTTCATTCAGTGTCTCAGTTGCCTGCACTCTAAAGCTGTCTCCCTTCTGGTTGTTACCACACCTGTCTTGTATTCCAGTAATCATACTGACCATTACTTGGTTTTCTTACCTGATAGACTTACAACCCGTCGAGGGCTTATCCTGTCTCTCACCCAATGGTCACTCTGTTATTTCCACCAGTCCGTTTTTTGTGCTTCTCTCATACTGTACTATTATGGATTCCCCCCTGGATCTTAGTGTTTATAAATAGTTGATTTTTCTTTTCTTGTATTTTTGTTTGTAAGTGAAACTCTTTATTTTTTCACATGCACACCTCATCTCATATTCTTGTCCTTCCCTTGTCCTTTTATGTTGACAGCTTTAGCTAAATCAGCAAAATAATGTTATGTTATGACTCACCACTAATATTGGTCATCAGTACTGCTATTGCATCTGTATTGTGACCAGATCTAAATATTGACTTGAATTTATTAAAGATAATGTTCTTTATATCTTTAAACATCTTCAATTGGTCATTACTGAAAACTTCAAAAACAAACCAGAACAAACTGTCTGGAAAATTGATAATAGTTATTAATATACAATTATTCATACAATCTCAATCCTTTTAAAGAATGAAAGAACCAACGACAATTTAAATGAATGAACTCGGAAGTATTAATTATTTTTGAACATGAGACATGAACTAGAAGCGGTCTATCCCCCAATATGGTAACTTATACAGTAGTTCTAACTTATTATAAACAAAAGATTTAATATATTTTTTTCTTTCTTCCTTAAAATCTTTTTTCAGGACATAGTTTGGTACTTCAGAAACAGAACTGATAAAAAAATAATACATTTCAGTAGGACAATCAAAATCCTGAGTTTACATTAGCTTGCTGTGGAATAACTAGATCATTAAAATGTGATCCAAAGATAAAATTACACTAAAAACCAGAAATCCAACATTATCAGTTGTGTTTCTCTTTTATAGTATTCTGATTTAAGTCCTTGAAGATCAGGCAAATTATTTGTTGAATCTGAACCCATACCTCCTCACCCAGGCAATCCAACAGGGATTGATCTCACTCTGGCCTATAACATCATCTTTCTGTGCCAATCTTGCAGCAGAGCCATAATGTCAGAGTTTAATCTGCTTCTCAGTATTCTCTGATGACATTTCTGGATAACTTATTTTTCCAAAATACTCATGAGCCCAAATACATGATAATAATAATAATAATAATAATAATAATAATAATAATAATAATAATAATAATAATAATAATAATAATAATAATAATTTAAACCACATGCACAGAAACATAAAATCTGTTTTATTAATAGTTTGACATGAAATCTGACTTAATTCCAGTTTCAGGTCATCTATGATCACCAATACTATTTGTATTTGCTAAATTCTAGATTAATTATATTTTTAAAATATGTTTTTAAATTGATTTCCTTAAAGTCAGAAATTTATATATATTAATTGTCGGGTTCTGTGGCTGTGTGCTGGATAGTGGTTGTGTCCGTGTTTCTCTTACCTTCTCTGCAGGGCCAGGGCGTGTCAGGCAGCAGCTACCTAGGTGTCCCTCATCAGATCCTCATCAGCTCCAGTTTAAAAAGGGAGCAGATTATCTCCTCGTCAAGTAAGACTTCCTCTCTTGAGTTAAAGATCTGTTATACCTTAGATGTGTATATGAGGCCCCACGAAGTATTTCGCCTTATTGCCTAATCTGTATGGACATTATCTTGGTACTGTGTTGCTACTGTTTTGGTCTACTGACACCTGCTGGATCTTAAATATAATGGCAGACAACCTTGGGAGACTCAAGTAACCTACATAATAAATACAAACTATTTATATAATTTTATCCCATATTGTACTCTGCATTGTTTAATACGTTAACCAAAGTAGAAAATGTAGTATATTTAAAATATAACAAATAATGTGAGTGTATGTCACAACATCTGAAAAGGTGAAAATGAAGTTGATACTTATGGATTGACTTCCATACTAATGGATTGACTTCAAGGAAGAACGTTTTGTGTATTTGGTTTCTCCAAGGTCTTTGCATTGAGTTGATTATATTTTTAAAAGTAATTTCTCCAGCTTTAGAAAAGAATAAAAAACAAAAACTAAAAAACAAAACAAAAAACACTCACAACGGACGGGTGAAGCTGGGGTGCAGAATTCAAAATTCAATTCAATTCAAAAATACTTTATTGATGTCAGAGGGAAATTAAGTGTTGTTGTAGCTCACTACTAATTCATTTTTCAAGGAGTTTTTGTAGACCATGATTGGTGATGCTGAGGCAGGATTTCCTGTATCGGTCTGTGTTGCAGCGAAACTGAAGAAGCTTCCGACTGAAGATACTCTGTTGCTGTAGGATAGTCTCATGAAGAGGATGCTCAGAGTTGTCCATAATCTTTTTAATTTAATGAATAATCCGTCTTTGCATCATTATCTCCAGTTGTTCCACAGTTGTCCCCAGAACAGAACCAGCCTTCTTTATCAGGTTGTTGAGCCGTTTTAAGTCCCTGGCTCTGATGCTGCTACCCCAACAGGTGATGGACGAAAAGATGACACTCTCCACCACAGACTTGTAGAAGATTTGCATCATCTTGCTGCAAACCTTGAAGGACCTCAGCTTCCTCAAAAAGTACAGTCTGCTCTGACCCTTTTTGTAGTATGCTTCACTGTTGATTCTCCAGTCCAGTCTGTTGTCCAGGTGAACTTCTAGGTATCTGTACTCCTCAACCACCTCCACTCCTTCTGGCATGTTGAAAACAGTCTTTGACTTATCCCTGTTTCTTCTGAAAACTACAATCAACTTTGTTTTGTTCACATTCAAGGTGAGATGATTGTTTCCACAACATGCCACACAGCTCTTTGTTTTCAGCTTGTTCTCCATCTCTGATACACCCGACAATGGTAGAGTCGTCTGAGTATTTCTGGAGATGACAGTTCTCCGTGTTATACTGGAAGTCTGAGGTGTACAGAGTGAAAAGGAATGGTGAGAGTACAGTCCCTTGTGGTTCTCCTGTACTGCTGACTAGCTGGTTTGACACACAATCCTTCAGTCTCACAAACTGTGGTCTGTTTGTCAGGAAGTAATTGATCCAGCTGATTGTTGAGGCCTCCACCTGTGTCTTCAGGAGTTTCTGACAAAAGCAAATCAGGATGAATTGTGTTAAATGCACTGGATAAATCAAAGTACATGATTATCACAGTCCTGCCTGCTTTGTCCAGAGGACAATGAGTTGGTCTAAGCAGGTTGATGATGGCATATTCAACACCAACTCCATGGCGATAAGCAAACTGCAGGGGGTCCTGATAAATTCTAGTTTGCTTACTCAGATGGGGCAACAGGAGTTTCTCCAGGACCTTCATGATGTTGGACAGGTCTATAGTGTTTGATGACTGATTGGTGAGTTTTCTTTGATACTAGAACAAGGCAAGATGTCTTCCACAACACTGGAACCTTCTCCTGGGTTCAGACTAAGGTTGAAGAGGTGCTGCAGAATCCCATAGAGCTGCTCTGCACAGGTTTTCAGCACTCTGGGGCTCACACCATGTGGACCTGCAGCCTTGTTCTGGTTCAGTTTCTCCAATTGCCTCTTCACCTGACTTTTAGAGACAGACAGATGGGAGAGTGAGATAAAGGGGGTAGCAGCATCTTCTGACTTGGTTGAAGACAAAGTTGTGGAAGAGTTCATGACTGAGGTGGAAGATACAACATCAGAGGTGTGACAGGACCGGTGTGTGTCAGATGAGATGGGGATGTCTTTTTGGGCTGGAAACAGGAGAGGAAGATTCTGAGCTTCTTCCTGAACCTATTGAAGAATGTGATAAGTTATTTAGCTCTATCAAGACTTCCATCAATCCTGTCCTTCCTGTGCTTAAAGCCTGCAGTCTTTGTCAGTCCAGACCAAACATATCTTATATTTTTCCTTTGTTGTTTGTTTTCCAGATTATTCCTGTAAGCCTCTTTGCTACTTTTAGTTGCTCTGTATACTCCTTAATATCTTCTTATCTCGCTCCTTGGGCTCTTTTTTCTTGTACAGCAGTTCCTACAGCTCACTGGTGATCCAGGGTTTGTTATCATGAAAGCATCTAACTGTTCTGGAGGGGACAATGTTGTCCACACAGAAGTTTATGTAGTCAGTCACACACAAGCCATTCATGTCCTCTCCATGTGACTGGCAAAGAGTCGTCCAGTTTGTGGACTCAAAACAACCCTGCAGGGCTTCTTTGACTTCATGTGACCATTTTCTAACAGTTCTCTTTGTCTGAGGTTGCCTCTGAACAAGTGGTTTATATTCAGAGCAGAGAAAGACAAGATTATGATCCGATTGTCCTATAGGAAGTCATGATTTGGACATATAAGCATCCTTTACATTTGCATAAAACTAATACAAGGTCTTGTGTTCTCTTGTGGAGCAGCTGACAAACTGTTGAAATGTTGGAAGTGTAGAAGAGAGCGGGACATGATTAAAATCACCAGATATTGTCACAAATGCATTGTGGTGCTGGGTCTGTAGCTTAGCGACAACAGAACTGATGACATCACATGCATGGTCAGCAACGGCTGAAGGTGGAATGTAAACAACTGCCAAAATAACATTGGTGATCTCTCCTGGTAAATAATATGGACATAAGCTTACTGCCAAAAGTTCAATATCTGGGCTGCAGAGATGGTTTAGTAAAACCGAGGGAACGGATTATTGCGTCTCAAAAACTATTCTTGCACCTGTCCCCTGCCAGGCTCCGTAGCATTCTTTCATACCAGAGAACACTGAAAAATTAACAAAAACACCAGTGAAGGAGATCTTTAAGCATTTTACCTGTCTCCTCTTAAGTCCAGTTTCCTTTACCTGGTTCCTCCAAAGACAACCGGCCAGTTCCTGAACTAGCAATACACCTTTTAAGAAAAAAACAAAACTCATTTTGTCTAGTGTTGTTGCTGACTTTAGAGTCTAAAGAACCCCATAATGTCACTAATGTTAAATGAATCATATGCAACAAGCATAGAAGTGTCATACATTCATAAAGAAGCCAGGTTCTGTGTTCCAGAGATTAACATTTGTAATTTACAATTGTCATTTAAGTGCCAGAACAAAGCCAAAAGAACATGTGAAGATGCTGGCTGAATAGGTTAATGTTTATATCCAGAGTTAAATGACTCTTGTTTTTTATTTGAAGATTGGTAGGCAATTTGGGGATAACTGCTGAAGCAACTTGGAGTATAATATATTTTTTTTAAGTGTTTGGATATGGTGAGCATTGATACATTTTAAAGAAAAAGGGATGGGGGGGGATTGCAGTCCTGCAAATTCTTCCCAACTGTAAAGTATGCAGGTGAAGGCATCATAGTGTGGAAGTAGTTTTGCTCCAGGAAGAACTGGTTTTATTTTGGAAGAAACGGTATCATGTTAAATAACACTATGTACAAATACTGAAGCAATATCTGAAGACATGGCAGTCACATCAAGAATATGTTTTATCTGAAAAATGTGTGTGAACTGGGCAGTCTACAAACCTCACTGAGCTACACCAAAGAGGACAAAATTGTTGAATGCTGTTGTGAGTAGCCAGCATTTTTTGGTAATTTTCTGTAACCTGAGAATAACATACATTTCAAGAATTAATCTAAAAAAGTTACATTTTTAACATAGATATGATGAATTATTTATTATATTTAGTATGAACTTTAAGCTTTGAAATTTAGGTCCTAAACTTTTGAATGTATTCAGTCCTTTATGACAACTTCAGTTAACCTTCTGCTATTGTGTTTGAGTGTATATATATTTATATATTGAGTGTATTTATTTAATATATTTAGAGCATTCTTCTTTTTAGAGGCTTTGCCTGGATCAAAGAATCAAGCCTGAAAAATCTTATCTCATTTTTCCCTTTTTTTTCCGTGGCATATTGGCATAAGTTAATTCCATGCCTCCTTCTTTTCTCCATCTGAATTTCATTGTGTCTGCCTAATCAGCTAGAAGCAGAAATGATCAGCTAACATTTCATTTCTCCATGAATATTTGATTGTCAAAAATTGTCCTTGGGGAACGAACTGGGCCAACGGTTCGGTTTTGATTTGCGATTAAACTATCAAGAAATCAATTTCATCTGCTTTGAATAATTCAAGATTTAATGGAATGAGAAATGGCAAAAGGGGCATGGGTTATGAGATGGTCTGAACAGAGAGGGACTGTGTGTGTGATATGTGTATGTACGTTGGAGTGGTGAGTGAGGTGGGAAATTGTTCAACTTAAAATGAAAGAAGCTCTAAAATGTGGAGCAGAGAGGCTCAGGATTGTCTGTTCTTTCACTTTAGTGAAAAAAGCATGTTCAGTAATTGTTGTAGTCTTCAATTAATTCATTGTAGTATGTCAAGCAGAAATCTTTAGAGTTTTCTGCCACGCTGGTTTGTTTGTCTTTTACTTTAAAACCTTTAAGACATCTCAAAGTCCGCATGATATATTCTGACCTATTTGTTCAAGCTTTTAGCCTTGATGATCCTCACATTGTGGAGCTTTTAAATCGGTAGGGGACATAATGGATGATAGCAACCTTTTTTGCTTTAGCAAATATAACTCAGACATTCTTTGTGATAGAGATCTCAAATTTTAACAAGGTGTATCCATATTTGTCTCCTTTTAATGACACGCTTTTGGTCTTCAACCACACCATCAGAGATTAGTTAAATTATTGTCACATACAAATAGATATGTGATACAACCTACCCCCTACCTCAATTTGTAAGTTGGCATATACTGCATTGATTCAACACCATCTCTCATTTCTGATTGCTGTTACGACTATCACTGTGCTACACCTACAGTATCGCTGGTTTCACTGATAGTTCATTCAGCTCCAAGTTAGTTTTATGGCTTTGAATGCACCCATAGTTACCTGTCATGGTTGATCCAAATGTAAAGTAATCCAGATCAGATCTTTTTTAGCCAAAATAAACTCCAGGACACTATACTGACCATAGTGGCTCAAAAATTATGGTGTGTTCCATTTACCTCAGAAGTTGAAACTCAGAGCTGGGTTTGACGTTTGATATCGACAGCCTTCCAGTTCCAGTGCAGGTAGTCGAATTGTCAGTATGTCGATGTTCAGAAAGACACTGTTGGTAGTTCCTCTTACAAACATCGTTTGATACTGTACTTTCCACTTTTATTTTAAGTCGAGAGTTGCAGGCTCCCTCATATATTGATTTTTAGAGGCATTCTTGTAAAATAAAGATGTTTCCACCATAGTTTGCTGAGAGTGAAGAAAAAATTTCAAACTTTGTAAGTAGCCAGTCTGACTTCAGGGCATGTTCTAGTTGAATTGTCCCACTTGGAAGTCAGAATTTTCATGTTCCAACTACAAATCGAACACACCATTAGTCTGCCATATTTTAAAAGGTTTTTCATTTGTAGTCCTCAAGGATTTTGTTACGGTTTTCACAATCCCTGGGGAGCTTTATATAAGCAACATCTTTTACATGACTGTAACGTTTTTACCCAGGGGATAACACCCTACAGATGCAAAATGGCAGCGTCCACTGGGACGTACGATCAAATAACCAACAAAGGACTCCACTTTTAACAGATCTGTTTTTTTTCTTTACTCCCATTTTCTTTACATTGACATCATGCACAGATCCCACCCTCACCACATATATATATATATATATATATATATATATATATATATATATATATACTATGACTAGAACCATTCAGTCCTATTCAGGGGTGTATGTACAGTTTTAACCCTTAAAACCTCATTTAATATAAAATCAATATAAACGCTATACAAAAGACTAAATTACATCCAACTTTAACTATTAACTTAAACCATCAAAATAACCCACTTTAATAAAAGGCAACCAAAACAAACTTATTTCCCCCAAACTCCCCCTTCTCCTCAGGCCACTTGGTTAGTGCCAGCCAACTAATTGAGCACACCAGGACCTTATCAGCAACACTCATGGGCGCGCTTCCATGACCGTGCTGATCTCCAAAAATCACCTCAGAGAGAGATAATGGTTAGAAGCAAACTAAACAACTGAAAATAAACTCAATGCATTAACCTACTAAATAGGATCCATCTTTAGCAAATAAATACAACAAAAACCAAAGCAAACAGTAAACTAACAACATCAGGGTGTAATGTACAAGTTTGAGTGTGTACTGTCAAACTGAGAAGTCCCTTAGTGAGGGGGTGTCTGCCTCTCCCTCACAATGACCATTGTATTAATATATCAAAACTGATCACCAGTTTTTTTCCTTAGAGGCCACTCAACTTTTATGGTGTAAACATTTTTGTCTTTACATGACCTTGGTGCTGGTTAAATGACTGACCTGCCAAGGCCTTATACGTGTTCTTCATGGACTAAGATGTTAACAAACTATAAACTAATGTTTAGTACGCCATATTTTAAAGCCTGTAGAATGTCTTTCCATTGTATTGTACTGTATTGATACTTGTTTCTTTTTTTTCACTTTTTTATTAAAGCTTTTATTTTCTCACAATGTTTTACTTTTACTCTATGGACATACAGTTTTCAGTAGTTAAAAATATATATATTTTTTGTTTTCTTTTGTCCAGTTATTGTATTGCTTGTATTTTATTATCACAAATGTTATTTTTATCTGTCAAAGGTGATATAAATATTAGTGAAAGCATTTCCCCCCTCTGAATTGAAAGATACCTAACATTTTTAGCTGTTGTTTTCCATTAGCCGATTTAAAGCTAATTTATATTGATTCTTGGGGTCATTCTTCTTTTGGAAAGCCATTTCATTACAAGGTTTCAATTTCATGCATAATGGCATGAGTTTTTGCTTTGGTATTAATAAAAACGTTCACACATGTTGCTATTATAGCAGTTCTTCAAAGCTGAGATGGTTTTATTTGGCTTTCAGTTTTCCTTAATTTGCCTCTAAATGTTTTAGTGGTCATTAGGGTGAAAACCTTAGAGTTTAGTTTCATCAGATCTTTGGACTCATTTCAGAAAATTAGACCTGTGTTTTTTTTTTACGCTACTTTTAGATCAATGGTTTCTTATTCTCTTAGTGGTCTATTAACACAGAATACTACAGAATTAAGTTTACCTTGGATGGTGACTCTCCTTTAACAGCTTTAGTCCACATCTTCACATGGTCTCTAGCTTTTGTTTGGTTAACACACACATGTCACCCCAATACATTTTCAGCTATGGGATGCAGAACCTATTTAATTTCCTATCAGCAGGACATACCCGCATTTTTTGTTGAGTTTTTTGTACATTTGCATATACAGTCAAATTATACACAGTTAAATATTACTGAAAAGTTCATTTATTTCAATAACATAATTTACTAAGTGACACATTATGCAGATTAATTATACACAGAGTGACATTTTTTTAAGTCCTTATTTAAGTTAATTATGATGATTTTCTGCACACAGCTCATTAGAAGACAACATTTATGATTGAAAAATTACATCCAACAAATAAAGAAAAAACATTTCTTATATGTGAATGAGGGCTAAGGATGTTGAATGGTTGCTATTTTCTAAAGGTGCTTTTAATCTGACAACCAAGCCTCGTGAGAGTCCATATAATTGATGAGTATGACTATAATTTTTTTTGTAAAAATAAGCATTGCACATTCAGATATCCGTAAATTGTATCCAAGGCTGAACGTGATTTTTTACACTTAAGGTCCATAATTATCCTGATATATATCCTGACTTCTTTTGTTCTGCCCATGACATCACACAAGGAAGCAGTGTGTTTAAATAATACTTTTAATGTTCTTCCAAAGGAGTGCCCCTTAACTAAGTTCTTTTTATTCAGCCTATCACACTTGTGAAGTCATGACATCATCATCCGGACATTCTCCGACAGTCTAAAGTCATCTCGGTACATATGAACATCTGACTTTCAAGAAAATAATGAGAAAAATCTCTTAAAAATTCTTAAGATATAAATCTTACATTTTTCTGGCTTCTAGCAAATAGACACAAGGACTATTTAGTCTATTATAATATCAAACAGTTATAAAATAATTACTTTATTTTATTAAGTGAATGTAAATGTATTTTTTCAACTGTACAGAGTTAACGTACTGTACTTACTTAAAATATCTAAATATGTAGATTTATTTTTTCTTTAAATTTTCTTTTTTTGCTATTTAACCCATGTCCTGATTGGATGGAGAGAAGTAGCTTTTTTTATGTTAAACAGTCGACCAGACACTGATCCTTTTTTACTGCTTGATGAATCTAAGCTGGTGTTATTAGCCTCAAGTAAAAATTCTAATAAGGGAAACAGATATGAAAGAAATAAGGGCAAAAAAGAAGGGCAGGAAGGGGTTGGGTTACTTCAAGGACTGAGTGAAGTTTTTAAGCTAATTTTACTCATCTCCCAAATGAGTACCTGCTGTAATAGCAAAGGTTCTGCAAGACTCTTTGATGTCATCTCAAAACCACCATGCAGTGACGCACACAAATAAGTTATCGTCTGTTCCTGTCAGTTCAAACAGAACAGCAGGGCTGGTGTTTCTTTTCTTTTTTTCCTTCCTTGACGAGACACAAATAAATGAAGCTGTGGTTTCTTTGAGCAGTCAGAGCCGACAGTTTCGGAATTAAAGCGGTGGCTGTGCTGTCACAAGGCTAACATCGCTTGCTCCAAGTCGGAGCCAGCAGCCTTAGTTTAGGTTGAAGTTGTCAACATGCTTTGTGTTTTTCTTTTATATCTTTTTTTTATAAAGTTGGAAAACTTGCTCCATCAAATTTACTTTTCAGTTTGTTTGTCACTCTATCCTTCCATCCATCTGCTTATTTTTATTTTAAGTATCACACTCCAGAAACTTTATTTCAAAGGCTTGAAAAAAAAAAAATTAACATACAGTTTGGTGATGCAGGCTACTTTGATTCTCGATAGCATCTTATTTCAAGCATGATCAGTTGTTTCCAAGACAGCACGTCAACAGAACCCAACATAGCCAATCCACATAAACTAGTATGCAATAGCTCACGAGTATGAAATAATTTGGTAATTAAATGAAATAGCAATGTGTGGGTAAACATGGAAACATAAATTTATACATTGTCACAAAGCCAATCGATAAAATAGCCAGTGACACATATAGACTGTGGTTTAATATTTTTTTTTCTTTAACTTTGTTATGATGACATCATTCCATGGTTCAAGTCTGTTCTGTTTTATCACCAAACATAATCTGTGGTACAAATAAAATAGTTTGCTAATAAATAAGTTCGCTAATTGGTGTGTGAACAGTAAGCACTCTTCTTGTACTTTCCTCTCTCCTATCTGGTTCACAACTCTGTTTTAAAAATTGTTTGACTGTTTGACAGTCACTTTAATGTGTATCACCTGAAATTACTTCCTTCTTGTGCTCATCCGCAGCTATTTTTGGCCTTGAATGTTTTTTTTTTCCTTTTTCAACTTTCTTTTTAAATGGTTTAGCCTCCTCACCCATCATGACAAGGAGGCAATATCCAATGAAGTAGTTCTTTTTTGGACTTTAGCAGTGGGAGGATAACTAGGAGAGAGGCTTATTTAAATATCACTTTTGTGAAATTTCACATCTCGACTTCTGACCTCTCCTTCACAGTTTATTCGCTGTTGATTGCTATGCAATCATTAGAACTGAGAAGAGAGTGCAAGCTTTTATTGATGCTTAGTATGAATACAAAATTAGGGATGCAACTCAAGAACAATTTGGAAAGTAGAACTGACAAGGAGTGTTGACACATCATCAAACTGAGACTGATTGCTTGAATAATTGTTTTGTACGTAATTATATTAGAGCATCGTCTTGGGTGTTAGTATGATTATGTGTGTGGTTTGTTTTGTGTTCCTTTGCTGCCTGTTACTGGGAAATAGGATGGCCAGAAGGGAGGATCTACTCAGAGGAAACTGGTGGTTTTGCTTTCTACAGGGGGCTTCGATCAAACTCACAAAGCAATTCCCCAGAAGCTCTATTAAATTTTCAAAGTTGGCAATCATGTTAGGGATCTGTAGCGATACAGGAAAATGCTGGAGGGGTGACCTGGTGTTTTTGTTTTAGCCCGTGATAAAAAGCGAGCCTCTAAGTGTTTTAAATGAGAAATAGCATTGGCACAGCTGTTGCTCCATTAAAGGCTCCCTGAGGAACCTTTAAAATGGGGCCTGAGAGGATCCAACACAGGCATAATGCCAGCTACCCATACTGCATGTGGAGCTGACTAGTTTGGTAATAGAATTGCACATTTAGTTTGACCATTTCCTACTCATAAAAAAAAAAAAAAACAACAACAACAAATAAGCATTTTTGGGCTCATTCATAGTTGTCTGATTTAATTTGCATGGAATTATAAGCGTTTTATTGGCTGCTAATCATTTAATTTATTCAGTTTGAAAACTGACCAGACCCACAAGTTCCAAGAATATATTAATTTGCTTTATAGTGACCCAAAAAAGCAACAAAATCTTTTTTTTTTATATCGGGTCTAGCAGATCTTAGGTAGATTTTATTTTTTCATTGCCTGTGTGAAGCTGTTTATTCTCTATGCCTGCAAGGTCTTTGAGCAAAATCTGCAACTTTGCCCTTATGGGTCGGGGGATACAAAGCAAAATGTGACTAGAATGAGCGAATGTGAGTTAAATGTTTAGTTTTATTCCAATCTCACCCTCGCACGAGTTATGCTACAGTAATTTTTAATCGCAATATAATTAACGTCAAAAATAATGTGTGTTCTAAGTATAGAGTGAGGTAGTTATGTTTTGATCAGATAATTATCACCTAGCTGTAGGGTTTACTTCATCTCTCAAGAGGGAGTTTAAATATATTCCCACCTATTACTTTGTTTTGAAATAATGCAATCTGCACAAGAAGAACTGTCAGAGGTCTGAATATGTTATTAATGTTACCCGGTACAGGAGTAAAACCACATTTATTTATGAAAATTCTATCATTTGTTTGACATTATATTATGTGTAACATTTTTCACTTTCCATAATTAACAATGCTATGTATTTCAAGCTACCTAGGACAGCTTGGCTCTTTAGTGAACTCAAATAAAGTATAGATTTATGGGTTACGAATTCAAATTTCCCTATTAACTACTGGGCTAAATGCAACCCAGTTTGTACTTTTTTGCTAACCCAGTGCCAGGTCAAATATATCTATATATCTGTCAAAAGTGTTGAGGGATCATGCAGCCTACTGGGGTAGAATTTTTATAATTCAATCCCAATATATCCCACAATATTCTATTGTGATATAGGATAACACTGTCCAATATTAAGGCTACCAACAATTGGAATAAAAAGAAAACACAATAACTCTGCCCTAAAGAAATAACCAGAAATATTAGGATAAAAAATAAAGGACTTTTTTTGAATTCTTAAAGAACAGATGTCATTATTATTACTAAAAGATAAATACCTTACATGTTTGATAAGACAAAAAATGGCATTTGCATAACAACATTCATTTTCTGTATATCGCTTAATGACAAGTTCTTTGGTCGAAGTGAAAATCACATCTTCTTAACTTGACTTGTTTCACATTAAAAGCTAATGTTATGAAAACAACATTGATCGCCAACTAAACTAAACTAAATTCATTAAAATAATTTCATAAAATTATAACTGCATAGTATAAATTTCAGATTTTACTCATTTTTATTTTAAGAGGTGTATGTGTAGATATTTTATCAGGTTGTTTGTATGATGCATTTACTGAACTTGGAAGTCAGATTTCCAACTTTCTAATCAGAAAACAAAACAAAAAAAACAAGAGTCCATAAATGGAGAATTCAAACTGGGAAAGTCATAACTCACTCCAAAACCGTACATTTCAGAATCAGAATCAGCTTTAATGGCCAAGTATGACAAATACAAGGAATTTGACTCCGGCAACTTTTCTCTCCAGTACAGAACTTAAATAAGTGAAATAAAAAAGGAAATAAAAATAAATACAAATAAATAATAAAGGATAATACTGTATATACACCAAACCGGGGTTATTGTACAGTGAGTATATACAGCAGTGCAGAGTTTTAGTTTATTGTTCATGTGAATGGACTCACACTCTGTGACTACTCAGAGTTCATCAGAGCGACAGCCTGGGGGAAGACGCTGTTCTTATGTCGGGTGGTTTCGCGGTGGTTTTATGATCCTCTCTGAGGACCTGACTGTTCTCTGCAGTCTGTCCTTGTCTTGCCTGGTGGCGGATCCCAACCAGACAGAGATGGATGAGGTCAGGACAGACTGGACTATTGCTGTGTAGAATATGGTCAGCAGTTCCTGAGGCAGGTTGAACTTTCTGAGCTGACGCAGAAAGTACACCCTTTGCTGGGCCTTCTTCCTTATAGAGTCAATGTGGGAGGTCCACTTCAGGTCCTGTGTGATGGTGGATCCTAGGAACCTGAAAGACTCCACTGTGTGGACTGACCTGTTGGTGATTATGAGAGGAGATGTTGATGGGGGTCTCTTCCTGAAGTCCACTGTCATCTCCACAGTTTTGAGCGGGTTTAGCTCCAGGTGGTTCTGACTCCACCAGACGACCAGCCTGTCAGTCAGGAAACTGGTAATCCACTGACAGGTGGAGGGAGGCACGGTGAGCTGGGACAGTTTTTGGTGGAGGAGCTCTGGGACGATGGTGTTGAATGCAGAGCTGAAGTCCACAAACAGGACCCGAGCGTAGGTACCTGCAGAGTCCAGGTGGTGCAGGATGTAGTGGAGAGCCATGTTGACTGCGTCATCCACTGACCTGTCAACATGGCTCTCCACTACCCAATATGACTGTGCATATAGATTAGTGTGAAAGCAGCTGATTAAAAGCATTTATTGACATTTCTGATGGTTTGTTTTTTGTTTACTGAGCGACACAAATGGTCTAGAATATCGACTCTTGATCATCTCTGTGTTTGAAAACCAAACATGGAAAGGAATGTACTGTTTTTGGCATAGATAGCTAATCGAACTTAGCACCAAAA
Organism: Apricaphanius iberus; assembly: GCA_028564705.1. Lineage (NCBI taxonomy): Eukaryota > Metazoa > Chordata > Actinopteri > Cyprinodontiformes > Aphaniidae > Apricaphanius > Apricaphanius iberus. The sequence continues at coordinate 653,733 of JAPXFQ010002068.1, forward strand.
GAAAAAGCACATCCCAATAATTTCCAGCTTTCAAATATGATGCTCTTTACATGGCTCCACAATGGTCTTTGTGACATTAAGATCTGTTTTAAGGTCATTGTAGGATTTGTGATAGGCATAATGATTCCCAAGACAAGCAACAGGATGGATGGTATGCATTATATTTATAATATTTAATCTGTGCTTTTTTACTGTCTTTTAAAATTTGTTGTTATAGGCCCATCGGGGGATGTGCCTTGAAAATTTGCTTAGGATATAAAGGTTTTAGTTATCAGTATTTGCTTATGCTTAACACTTGTCCTCATGCAAGTAAACAATCAAGAAATAAAGTAATTGTGTGAAGTCATTTGTCATCAAGCTCAGAGGCGTAACTTCCAAGTCAAACGATAATGATGGTGCTCTTTCTAGTTTCTTCCTCGTCAACTGGGTCATAAATTTGGCTAATATTTTAATTTAGCTAATATTATAAGTAATACTTCTTAACTTTGGTTTCATTGGTATATTTCTATTGTAACTTTTATGAAACCCCTATTATAATGATACAAAATATAATGTGGTCATTTTAATTTATGCTTGCCTCAAACGGTATACTTGGAAAAGTAAATTCTGAACTGAATTGTTTGTGAAACAAAAGTAAGTGGTTTATTAAGTTAAATTTTTAAAATCATGTATTCTGTTGTCTCACAAACTTTGTGCACATATGTTCTTTTCAAGTGAACCCGGTGGTCACATTTTTATTTCCATTCAATAAAACTGTGATTCTTAATGGAGATGGCTTAAACCCAATAGTCAAAGGCATATTAAATTCAATACATTTTTTGACTAAAAAGGGAAAAAAAAGTGAATTCTTTGCATGTTACTCTGAAATAACTTTACTTCTGCCTAAATGTAAGGATGTGGTTTTATGTTAAAACAATTTTACATTAATAAGACATGTACTCTATTCCCTGCACATGTTTATTAATATTATAACAGTTGTTTTCAGATAAAGTATTTAAGAAGTTCAAAACTGATTTAAGAAATGTGAAGCAATTCTTGCAGGAGTTTTTTCATACAGTCTGGTAAATGGTGGCTGAGAAAAGACTGATTTAATAGTAAATTAGAGTTTACTTATGTATTAGCTTAAATTATGGTAGATGTATTTTGGTAGAAAGGACATGCCACTGAAACAAAAATATAGAAAAAAGGAAATGAACCTCATACATAAACATGAATGTTCTCATTACACAGATTTTCACCAGATGTGGAGGAGAGATTCCTAATTGCACTCCTCTTCATAGCATCATCCAATTACATCTTTTATTATTACTTTGATTGAGAGAACCCTTGCGCAGAGATAGCAGAAATTCAGACAAAAACTTTGACATTTCATCTTTTTGAAATAAAAATCAATAAAACTGAACTCTGTGGAAAGTGCCTTGATTCTTCCCCGCTAAACTGAAAGTGAATGCTCTTAAAATGTAGTACTTTTTTCAGCGTGTACACTTGAACGCAATTTCCCCCAGGGTTTAGCAACACAGAGAAAGACTTAAATCCAACTGATAGTCAGACTGATAAAGATATCTATGTCAGAAGTACATTTATATCTTTTGGCCCCCTGACCATAAAAGTACCTCAGGAGAGACATTTTTTTTTTCTAAGTACATTCTTTGTTGGCCACTTATCTTGATTTCATCTCATTTAGAAAAAATAGACTCAGCTTAGAACACATCAGATTTGTGAATATTATATCTGACTTTGCTGCCTGGACTCCGTTCTCCTATTTGTTCTTAAGTTTATATCCTGAAGGTGATAAAAAGTACAATAATCATGCCTCCATTTCTGGTTCACTTTGATTATTCCCATTTTGCCTTCTTTTCTTTTGTGTCTAGACATGTACACATCACAGAAATGAGTGTCTTTTCCCACTATAATTTGTTTTTCTTGCTCCGGGAATACTACAGTGATGCATCCTTTTATCTGCTGACTTGATTTCATTCACACCACGTCTGTATGAAACGTCTCCTATACCAGCCCAAAAGCTACAGTAAGTCCAACTATCATGTACTTCCATTTATCCTATTCCCTTCAGAAAATAATAGTTTTTATAGTGTTAACCTTCTTAACGATGTCATATGTGTTCAGTGTTATATAATGTAAAACCATAATCATTATGATAAAATATATGGAATATATTATACACTTTACAAAGCAAAGGGAATACAAATAAATTATTTTGAGAGAAAGACAATAAGTTCTTTTTGACCAAACACAGAATAGAAGAATATAAATATGCTTTATTTTGCCACACTGGGGGAAATTCAAGCACAGAAGACATTGCACATAAGGATATGGTTTTATGCCTAAACACTTTAAATTTTTTTCAGCCAGCATTTGTTTTTGTGGTTAGAAAAGTATTCACACCTATCAAACTTTTTTACCTTTTGTCATGCTGAAGCCAGTGTATGTAAATAAAAGTACTGAGTTGTGTGGTGGATTTACCCCGATAACATCCAGCACAAGCAATTGCCTTCAGAAGGCGTCCAGTAATTAAACAGACTCCATCTGTGTGCAGTGTAATCTGTATGTAAATACATCTGTTCTATGAAGGCCACAGAGGGTTTGCTAATGAACACTGGTGGAAAAAAAGCATTACAAAACACCAAAGAACAGGAAGGAGGAAGCATCATGCTGTGGGGGAAGCTGTTCTTCAGTAGGGACACAGGAACTGGTTTATGGTAAATTGGATTAGACCAAAGACTGAGTAATCCTGGAAGAAAACATACAACAAGAATAACAAGAGGATGGTTTAGATTAAGGCATAATCATATGTTAGAATTGCCGAGTCAAAGTCAATGAATAAATCAAACAGAGAATCTGTGTTAAGACTTGACATTTCATGAGCTCTATGTTGCTCTCCATTTATTGTGACTGAACCTAAACTGTTCTGCAAATAACTACAGGCAAAAATGTATGTGTCTAGATGTGCAAAACTGGTAGAGACATACCCAAACGACTTGCAACTTGAAATACTTCAAAACATGGTTATGTCACATAACCCTTTCACATAAGAGGCATGTAAATTACATTATTTGTGTTTGTGATATCAAAAAAATTGAAAAAAAAAGTTACATTGATGTAAATGCTTTTAAGAAGTCCTGCTGCACCTTAAAGCAAGCAATCAAGATATGCTTGTCCTTGGTGAGGAGTGCCTTTTTATAACCGTTTGCAAGATCAAGAAGAATTACATTCGGAATAAAAATATTCATGTAATAATGTTTGATTAAAAAAACACAAAAAAAACCACACAAAAAAACTGATCTTTACAATTTTTTTAGTAGTAATACTAAGCATAATACCTCCCAGAGTGAGGACTGCAGAGAGCTTGCTGCTGGAGATTAGCGTCTGTAATGGGGTTTTGAGGATAGTCAGGATTTCAGATCTGGAGCGATATGGTGCTGGGGTAAACACCAGGCAAGGAAAAAACGGATTTAGTCAACCAAGGCTTTTTTGTTTCCCCTTTCTCCATGTGGACAGAGTATCACTGTGTTCTAAAGCTCACACGTTTCCCACGGTCATTTACTCAAGCATCTCTGGTGGGGATTTGGTTATCCTCTCTGAAAGGGCACCGCAGTCTCCCGCTCACCCTGGCTTGTGCAAGGGACAAATGATATAGATGATTTACTAGAAGGAAGAGATGAGCAAAAATGTCACCAAGAAAGCAAGACAGGAAAAAAAAAAGATGGGAAAGTATTTAAGTGCTCACATGGCTTTCATGTGGATAGGTTTAATACCATTTTGTAAAGTGCACATGGTATATTGTTATTAATGAAACAAAATTGAACCAAAATAGGAAAAAAATAAGAAACAGTTAGTACAAAATGAGTAAAGCTGTCTGACGAGGGAAGCTTAAAGTGCCTCATGTTTCCATCTGCAAACAAGTTTGAAATAAATTGTGAATTTATTTTCCAGGTCCCTGTACATCCAGCCAAATTGTAATACCAGCATTAATGAATCTTTATCATGCTATTTTACACCTTTCAACATTTGGGATAGACACATATATGATAAAATATAACATTTGGTGTTAAGTAGGATTCATTTGACCTGAAATATAAATTATATTTTGAAGTTATTCTTCCACCCAGAAGTAAGACACTTGGTTTCACTAAAATCCTGCTTTCCTCCCTGTAAGTGCGGCCCATTTCATGACCAAAAAAAATAAAAAATATTATACAACAATATAAATATAATATAAAAATGACAGAGAAATAATACGTAACAGAAATTCCATCCATTTCTGCCGATTCAACTCTTCTTTAAGAAGTTTGGATAAAGTACTGTACCTCTTGCAGCCAAACACGCAATTTTCCAGAAGCTTTACCTGAAGATAAACTAATACGAAACGGTGGTGCCGTGCCTTTGCAGAGTAGCAAAGTTGACTTCTTTCGGTCTCTCTCTGCTTGCACCTCTGTAAAAGTTGACGTGTATGTTTACTCCGCTGGGGCGGCGTGGGGGAGTTCCTGGTTGGACAATCTTAAGAAAAATTTTTAAAATGATCCTAAGCCAGTGGTTTACCAGGAAAGGGTGGATCAGCTGCTTAGAAAGCAGGATTCATGAGGATTACTGAAAAATGCTAGCATGAAAAAAAAAAAACAGACCCTAAGATATTAAGATTAAGGGTCTGGCAACGACTGACGTAAAAGGACAAACTCAAGTGGTGGAACCAAGTATGCATTTGAAACTCTCACTGCATGCAATTGGATAATGCCACGACCAATCACAACAATACACGGTGTGATGTTTTCAGAGCTACCAGTAGTCTAAACTCTTGCCGTATCCAGTCGGCAAAACAGCAAAATGTCCTTCTTGCAAAGGAACGATTTGAGGCCAAAACTGTTTCAAACAACTGGTGTTCATCTATAGCCATCTTTCAATCTTTACTAAGTGATTTGAGCCGTTGCAGCTCAGTCATCATCAGCTTAGCTCGCCTCTGGCCCACCTACAACAGATATGCCGATTTGATTGTTTCCCCGAACTGCTCACGTAATGCAGTAACAGTATCATTGCTTTATGCCAGAGCGTCTTGCAGAGACAATTCAAACTGTGCTCTTGTGAGACCTCTGGATTTCCAGGGTAGAAAAATATGTGAATTAAGCCAAAAAACATTATGGGGGTGTTTTTTGTTTTGTTTTGTTTTACGAAAAAAAAAGGTAATAGCATTACAAAATGGTTAAAAGCTCCAAAAAAAATAATTTGTATTTTATAGGACCTTTAATAACCATGGTGTCACTCTGCATAATTGGCCAACAAACTGGCCTGTAGTAAACCATATTTAGAATATTTTAGCAGCTGTCAAGAAGCAGATAAGAAGAATCAGAGACAAAAATTGCCACCTAGGCCTCCATACCACGTCTCCTTGATGGTGTCAACGCTAAAGGGCCCCATTACATTTTTGAGTGTATATACTGTGCAAGGATAGTGAATGCCATTTTAATCTGGCTCTAATTAGTAATAATTTGTTAAGATTATCAACAATAACTCAAATCAAGATATTAGTTATATCACTTATGTGTATAATAGTTTATTATGCAGTTCTTGATCAGACTTACTGAAATAAATAGAATTTTCAATGTTTTAATTTGTTAAGATCCACTTGTAGGTGCTATGCTGTGCACATGAAGAAATACTTTTAGAGAACATCTGTTTTTAATACCTTTTTTCTAAGAACCTCCTGAACACATCATTTAACAGCAGAGGCCAATGAAAATGTTTTTTCTTTTACCCATCTGGCTTTTGCTCTTTGTTCAGTGGCCTACTTATATATTACAAATACAAATAGTGCATTTTGCAGTGGGCAGTCAGTAATTTGTGCTGAAAGTCGACCTATAAAAAGCTTCTGTCTTTTTCTCTTCCATACTTTTTATGTACAAAATAAATTATGTTCATCAATCTGAAGCAGCTTTTCCAAACTACGCAAAAGCCTGGAGTGCTTACCTTTACACAAATCTCAACCTTAATTAAATAATCTTAGTGTTTTTATACAAATCTTGTAAAGTGCTTTATCAGGATCTACTAACACTTATATCTTTGGTTTCTTCAATAGGGGGCATAGCTCTTCTCCTCACCCTAGAGGCCTCAATGTTGTTTTATCTTCTGATTGGCTGAAAATCCACAAAACCACAGCTTCGTCTTATGGCGCTATTGCAGCAGTACAGCAGCTCATCGAAAAGGCACATTTAGAGACAGATGGACTCAGGAAGCGAAGCGGGACTGGCTGGGATGAGCTTCACATCTGCCGCTCACAAGGAATCGGGCCACAGACGGTGGGAGATTACACAGTGGAAAACGAAGGAGCCAGTAAGAATGTAGGTTCAACTTTAACCTCTCCAACTTGAGGTGAAGTAGAGCGGAGCAGCAGCGCAGAAAAACCAGAGAGACACATCAGGTTAGGGAATAAAAGCAAGCAACCATGCAAGAAAGGCGGGATAATGCAGGCTGACCTAGATGCACAAGTGCTGCAATTGATGCGTACAATACTGTATTTAGTTAATGAAATTAATAAAACACATTGTCAGCCTTTATAAATAACACGTTTTTCAAACCCATCTGCCATCATTAAATTTAATTAGCACATTGCACTTGATTAATTGGAAAGAGTGGTGCTTTGCAAAGCAAGGAAGCAAACACAATTGGGTAAATTGCATGTTCAGAAGGGATGCCAAGGATTGAAGAATTTTTTTTTATAGATAAGTTGCACTTTGATGTAGAAAAATGTCACCCACGTAATAGTTAGACAATAGTTAATTTAGCAGGGACTATTTTTGTTATTGGGTGGAATATAAATGGAACATCCAATAGAGCATCACTTTAACTATAAAACATATGAATATTTACAAATATTAAACACAGTCATCCCAATGTGAATGCAGAAATGTACTTGTATACCTTCTTAAGTTTGCATGACCTGCAGATGACTTAAAAAAGTACACATCCATCTCTGTTATAATTATAGATTTTCATGTCAAAATGAAACTAAAATAAAAAATGTTGAAAATTTAGTTTTTTTGGTTGTTTTTTTCAATTGTATTGGGAAATAAAATGAAAAGCTGAAAAATTAACTTTTACCTGAATAGTGGACTTGGACCATGAAGGTTAGTCAAGTTGATTTAACAATACCCAATGCACATGAATGGCTGCATAATCCTCACAAGGCTATGGTTGTTTATTTATTTATGCCACAATTTTCCCTCCTTATCAACCTTAATCTTAAATAAGATTATTTAATATTTACATTTTCTGAGAAACCAGATTTTTGGGTTTTCATTATCTGTTCGTCTCAATCATTAAAATAAACAGAAATAATCTAAGATTGCATTGGAAAAAGATTTTCAAATAGAGGGCACATGAATAGAAATATTTTCATTCTTGTGATCAGACTATTTTAAAAAGAAAATGTCTTCTGTCTTGAAGAATTGTTTTCTTCTTTTATTTGCAAAAAAACAAAAAAACAAAAAAAAAAACAAGCAAAGACAGTTTTTAGTTAAATTTTAGCAAGGCTTTTCTCTGTGGAGCATAACAAACACTTGACACAAACAAGCTGAGCATGCCTGGGGTGTTGAGTTTATTTGGGGCACCTGTGATCAGGAATGAAAGGAAATGAGTCTTTTTTTCCCCCTACACCTTTGAGAAAATGATGTTTTCCTTGTGTTCAGTGGGATTCATCTCATTTTACTTTGAGTTTCAGAATTGCTCCACATGCAAAGCTGCAAAGCTGTTTGTACGGAGCAGTCATTGCAGTCAACAACTTGACAACTGTTGAAGGATTTAACAGAATGCCACACAGCAGCTGTTTTTTATAACTTAACATTTTGGCGGAGTCACCTGTAATCCTTTAAGGGATATGTGAAAGCAGATTCACTTAAAATCCCCATTACAGTTCTCAGTTAGATAGAATTTTACCTTGAAGAGCTGACCGACAATCATTCCTCTTATGTGATCTGCACTCAGAGTCCATTTCTGTGATGGTAATGGGTAAATGCAAATTAGATTAAACTAGTAACAACACATAAGTGGAGCAAATTTGAATATAACTATAGCTCAGATTCAGGCTAAAGCTAGATCATTTTATAAAAGCTGGATCATTTAAGCGGGTTTATAGTGCTGGGTTTATAAAATGAATTAAAGTGCTTTGTTCTTTCTTATTAAACTTATCGAACGTCTCTACCTCTATCATTTTCAATCAACTATTTGCTGTTTTTACCTAAATGCTGTATTAAGTATGCCATTTTAGTTTCAAAATAGGGTGTAATAGAACCCTAAAATCCCTGTCACACAATTGGTATCTGCCTTGCGTTTCATTGGGGGTTTAACATACAAAGTCTAATTACAAAAGGCTACAGCATACCCTTTCAGCACATCTGGTACAGGTCAATAGTACAAATTGACCTCAAACTAATCCATTCATTCATGTTACAACCATAAACACTTATGTATTTGGTTTGGATTTAGTATTATAGGCCAAAACAAAGCAAACTTCCAACCAAGGCTCAAGTCTTTGTCCGCCTGTAAGAGGTTGTCTTTGAGGATTTTCCTATACTTTTTGTCCATCCATATTCCTATCAAATATGATATGTTTCCCTGTTCCAGCTGAAGAGAAGCATAACTGCTGCTCTCTGCAACCCATAGTTTTGCATATAGGGTACAAGAGCAACTTCTTCCACCAGAGCAACTTCTTCCACATTTGTGCTGTACCCCCTACAATGGCTGGTGGCAAACTGCAAACATGAGTTCTAAAAGTCTTGGTTCAACAATGTGTTTCTTCTTGCTATTCTTCTGGGAAAATCTAGTGTATTTCTGCATTTCTTTTAGAGTTTTGAAGGGCCGCTTGGCTGCTTCTTTGATTAAAACCGTCCTTGTCTGCCTTGTCACATTTTTCACAACCGTGGATGTACCACTACTGTGAACTTTACATTCAGTGCATCTCCATGCAGTGAGAGAAAACATAACTATTGGCTTTATCCGACTAACTTCCGACTTTGATATGCATGTATAGTCTGGCTGAAGTCAGACCGAACTGACCTACCCTAATTGAGCTAAGACACCTAGATAATGTGTTTAGAAAGCAGAATTTCTCAACATGTATTTTCAATCCCTTTTTGATAAAATGATCTTCTTAATCTACTTTTAAAATATTCTTGCAACTTTTTGCATCATATTATTGCGGTACATAGTTTAAGTTAGACCTAGCTCTGTATGAACGTGAGAAATATCATTTCCCAGTAAAGTCAACTTGATTTTAGCATTTCGTAGTGGTATCGTTTTTGGGGTTCTCTAGTGGTATCGCTCTTTTTTGGGGAGACCTACAAATTCTGTTGAGCTTAAAGCATATATTCTTAAGTACAACTTAATTTTTTTATACCCCCGCTACTTCTGCATAATGATTTGCATGTCTTTATTTTTTTTAAAGCATTCATTTAAAACCCTAGAAAAGTCAAACACAATTTATACAATAATTATATTCTGTGACATGTAAAATGGGACCAAGGCTCCCATTCTGGTTTAGGTATTAGCTCTATTATTACCATAGCTCAATTTTGATTTACATGGAATCAAACTGATTGTTGCTCTGAATAAGTAATGTTACCTAATCTTTTACATCACAATGTGAACACTACAGTATATGAAAAATGTCAAAATAAGACCATAAAATCAAAATAGGTAGGTATTTTGTCCATCCTTTTTTTGGAGTTGCTCTATGTGAATTTTCCTTTTTATACCAACATACATAAGAGCAGATACATACATCTGTCTGTATAACAGGACTTCATGTACTTAAAATCACTTATTTTCTTCTTTTTGTTATTTCTTCAGGAAAATACTGCCTTGAGGTATATATATATATATATATACACGCATTACTTTAAAATGTGTTTGCATTAGGGTTGGCAAGAAAAAAAAATCCAGCTTGAATATTTTTTTATTCATTTTCATATCTTTCATAGACTTCGTTTCTCAATAAGTCCTGATCTCAAAGAAGTTCAAACTCAAAACGAATATATAACAGCAGGGGAAGGTCAAGTCTGTGCACATACTGGTGCCTAAAACTAGAACAACTACAAATTAGTTGAATGGAAAGATAAAGGAGTGCAAGTCAGCCTGAAGGGCATGAAACACCTCAAAGCCAACACTTGATATGTGTTAGCCATAGGGAAAACCCTCTCATTGTTGTATTTAATAGAACCTATGGATGGATTTATCATATTGGACACCATATAACTGTGGAGCTTGCCAGTAAAGCTTTTGGTGCACTTGATCTTAATAAAGGGCCTTTGGTTTACAGACAGGTTCACAAAAGAGTTTTAAGTGTTATCAGCTTGGCTAATAGCCAGAGAAGGAACAGAACAGCATATCACAGAGTGACCCTTTACCCCCGAGCTCCCCTACCTGGTCCCCCTAATTGGCTGCTTTTCTTTCTCCGACTGCATTACACATTCAAATTGCATCTGTAGTTTGCATGCTCCAGAGCACTGTGTATTCATGTCAGATGAAGGAAACAAAACTGACACTGACCCCCAAACCAAATGACTGATAAATAGAGTTAGAGACCAAATGAAGGACAGACTGTTTCTCCACTCGTAGTAAAATGTGTTTGTTGGATCAAAGCTGTAATGGTTAGGATTTGTTATGCTACTTTAAATAAAGAAGCAACTTTTTTTCTTCTTTTACAGTTAAATGCATTATTACCATCATGTTAACTCATATTTGTCATTGTTCAAAATACTCCGTTTCTGCAATTTTTTTAAAGGTTCTTTTCCTGCAAGGGGGAATATGTTCTGATTGATTAGCTCATTGGTCAAAGAATACAGAGAGCAAAAAGGCTGCTGTACTTACAAGAAATAAGCTTTTTCACAAATGTAAAGAACAAAATATAGTATGTAATACCTGATTTTTAGGGGTTTCATTGCTAAATATTTGCATCACAAAATACCAGGTACCACAACAGTGTTAGTATTTCTGATTGGCTTGATAGTTGGTAGATACCTAAACATGATCAGTAAAAAATATTTCATGGACATGGAAATGGAAAACAAGTGAAGTAAAAACACAATGCTTACAAAGATATAAATAAGGCTTAGATCAAAGCATATTCATGTGTTAGAATTGTCCATTCATAGTCCAGACCTAAATACAGTGTAATAGCTGTGTCAAGACTCGTAAATTATATTTGACAAAAATGCTCTAACTCCATTCTCACAGCACTTGAACCATTTTAAAAAGGATACATTTGAGAAATCTTTAGCTCTGCAAAGTTGGTAGATACATACCTCAAAAGATTTTGCAACTGTACTTACAACAAAAGTTCCATGTACAAACAGACTCTGGGGAGGGAGAATACAAATGTATGTTTTGTGACATACTTAGGAAATAATTCTAACTCAACCTTTCACTTCAGTTTTTTAAACAATTTTCTGTTGGCTGTCATATAATCCTTAAGACATTTCTGAAGTCTGTAGTTGTAACATGGAGAAAATGTGGGGAAAAAAGGTCAAGGTGTACCACCATTCACTGTATTGAATTTCTTTTTCTAGCCTTACTCCCGGCTGACTAATCAGTATCTTCTTGACTATCTGACCCTCTGAGAAGGACTCTTTGATTATACTAGTGATAGTGACTTGTATTGAATATGTGGATTTAGACTCTTTTGATATAAGATTCAGGATCTCTCGTTTCTGTCAAGTGTTCAAGGGCGAGCCTTCATGCAGTGTTACTTTTGAAGCTTAATCATAACTTGCCAACATATTTTACTACTTTTGGCTCAGTACAAAAAGAATAGTGAGACTTTTTATCTCGTACTGCACCTCATATATGACTTGGAGTGAGCGAGGAGACCTCAAAGGGAGTGAAATGAAAGAAAGAAGAAACAGCAGGGTCCAGAATCCATTCATAGTAGGCTAACATCTGCCCCACTCAGAAAAAGAGCTTGGTAGAAATGAAACACAGAGGTGGAGGCTGGAGGAAACGGAGAGCACAAGAGAAAGACACAGAGCAAGGGGGAAGCCACAAATAAGAAACCTTAACACAGAAAGGGGAAGATGGAAGAAGAAATGAATATGTTTGGTCAGGTAGTGAGTCTTCTGATAAGAAAGACGGGCTCCTATCACACACATGCTGTCAGTAGAGAAGGGAGACAGGCAAGATGGATTCATATGATAGATGTGTGGACGCATGGAGCCGCGGTCCCAGCTGCTTGGCCTAATGAAATGTGTCCCAGTACAAGATAGAGCGCTCTGATTTAAACACATCCTGCCACGCTATACCTATTCTCCCTAATGCAGCCAGGAAGAGCCGCTGCCGCCATCACAGTCTCGTATCTGTTTGTCTTCCTATTTTCAAAGTCAGCCTTTTCATTTGGAACCAATCCACTGCCTCTTGTTTCAGCCGGAAATGAATTGTGCTTCTCTTCTATGTACCTGTAGATCATTTACAAGTCAAACTTGATCTAAAATGTTATTTTTTGTTTCTTTTTTAAACCTGGGCCCCATCATCTGGTCCAGTGCACCTTCATCATGAGTCAACTATAATACAAAATGGATTTTTAGATGTTTATTAGGATTTTATATGATAGATGAAACACAAAGTAGTGCATAGCCGTATAGTGGAAGGAAAATATATTTAAAAAATAAACATCTGAAACGTGTGATGAGTCTTTGTATCTGCCCACCCAAAGTGAATACTTCATAAAACTACATTTGTTGCAATTACGTGTAATTCCGGTCCTTTTTTGTCTGGTGCTGAAAAAGACCCAAATGCAAACAGATGAGTTGATGGTGATTTAATGAATAGAGAAAAAGATAACTTACATCCTACTCAGGAGTATAAACTACTGTACATGAACCAGGAAACAGGAAGTAAAGAAGACAAACTAGTAGAGGTGTTCTTCTTCTGTGTTAGTTTATTGGCGGATGACAAACAACTTTTGGTGTGCATTACTGTCACCTTCTGGAATGGAGTGTTGGTCGGAAAGACCCCAGCAGTCCTGTCCTTAAATCCTAAAACATAATCCTGTGGATCTTAAAAATACAATTAAAGCTTTATAAATTACATCTACTGCTGTACTTAATGACATTTCCTTAACTAAAAAATTATTATTTTGTTCCAAAACCAAAGCTTTCAAAAATCTTCTCTGTTGTCTATACTTCTGACACTGCTAGTAGAGGTATGACGGTACCAGTAATCTTAAATAGTCTGAGGAGGAATGAGTAAATGACTGAGAGACCTCAAGAACCTGCTTACAGTTAAACAGATGCAGGTGACGGCAGAAACAGGTGGAGGCAATCAGCTGGACAGGTCAGCAGAATGACAAGGAGGAAACAGGAAATACTAAACAGAAAAAAATTCTAAATGAGAAATTACAGACCTAACTGAGGATGAAAAGGAGAAACTATCTAAAACAATTAACACAGACTGACAAAATAAGGAAACATAAGTAAAAAGGTAAAAAATGAAAGCAGGGAGGGAAAAACATATGGAAATAAGGTAGTGTCAACTCATATCATAAAAGGTCCTAAAGTAAAACATTAACATAAAAATAATTAACTAAAATGATAATTTACGTTAAATAAGGAAAGGGAAAAACTGAAGCTCAAACACAAAACCCTTAATACCGAGCAGATCCTGTCCCCAACAGCTTATTACATTGAGACATTCTTCTGACCAAAACAGTTTGAAATGCCTAACAAGTTTTTATCATGAATTCCCCTGCATATAGCCTCAGTATCTCATTAACTCTTACCACCTTCCTGTTTTCACAGCATGATGCTGCCACCACTATTTTTCACAGTAGGGCTTCAGGGTTCAGGCTGACATTCAAGGCTACCCTGATTAGTTTTACACCACACATAGAATTTTGATGTATGTCAAAAATTCCAATTCTGTGTTAATCTGAATTGACCCCATTTTCCATAAGTTTGCTGAGTCCGTTCATTGGAAACAAAGACTTCTTATGGCTTTTGTGGAGTAAAAGACTAATAGTTGCTCTTATGAGATATTCTTTCAACTGTCCTGTAGATCACGCAACTCCCTCAGAGTCACCATGGGTTACTTAGCTAATTATCCCCTTGTTTCATAACCTAACCCAGCTTTAATCTTCTCCATATATTTATTCCTACCCCTCAAAAAACAGTTGCATTGATACTAAATTATACCTTGTTGTAATATTTCATAATTGTGTGACTTCTGCAAACTATTAGTTGAAGAGGATGTTATTTAGGGGTACCAGAGTCTTGTCAGATTTTTTTGGGGAAAAAAGGAAACAGTGCTTGATCATGAACTGCTTTGTGCTGATCCATGATATAAAATCCTAACAAAACCCATTGAAATGTATTGTAATAAAATTTGCAAATAGTCTAACAAAATGGACAGTTTTGCATGCTCTGTAGGCATGAAAAAGGAAGGGCGCTCTTTTTCCCAGTTTTCCCTGGGCGTCCATTTTTCCTTCCACATTGCATTCTATCCATTCCCTGCTCTCTCCTGCCTTTCGCTGCTCATGTCCCTTTCACTCACTTCACCCTCAACCCTGCTTTCCCTCCCATTCTCTCTGTGTATCTTGCTCCCGAGGGGGTCAGCAGTTGTGTTTTTCTGCAGGACATCAGTGCACAAAGCCAAGGAGAGTCCTGGTCAGCTAAGTGTTTACAAAGCTCTCTGTCATGTCAACAAGGACAAACAGTCACTCTTTCTTCGTACCCAGATCTGAAATTCTAACAACACTATTCACCTTTCTGACTTGAAACCAGCCATCTCTGCAATCAGAAAGCTCTGCTGCCTCATATGCACGTCTGTTAAATGTCTGCTCCTGTGGCCAGGCCAGCTGAAAGGCTTGTTTCCTACCCAGAATAATTGATTTAACAAATTGCCGGCCGTGTTTCATTCTGAAGAAGTGAAAACAGCAAAGCTGGGAGATGGAGCCGAGAGATTAATTAGGAAAAAAGTCATCTTTATTAAATGCATTGCTTTATGAAAGCCCTTCTTTTAGACATGTCTGCCAGGGTTTTTACTCTTGTACGTGATAAAGCCCTGCGAGGTCTCCAAAAATATTACAAAGACCACTTTCGGCTCAAGTGAGAGTCTATCGCCTGCAAAGCAGGCTTTAACACTGAAAGCTCCAGCCCTCATTTTCGTGGGTGATGTGTTTTCGGCTACATTGCTTGAAAAACCAATGAACCCAGAAAAACAGCTGCTCCTGAAAACAGCACAGTATCCTCTTCCAGGGGCAGAAATACAGAGTAAAAAAGAGGTCTGTCATACTAAATATACCTAATATCTTCAAAATAAAGTGCATCAAGAGCATGAGTCCACATGGTTGAAATAGATTAGATTAAATAAATTAGTATTTATTGCAGTCGCATCATCTTGCAAGGAAAATTATAAAATAATAATTTAAGGACATTTATTCAGTGAGCGACAAAATCCAGCTTTAATACATAACAGATTTTAACAAAATGACCACTGCTGAAATTATTGGTGTGCCCGCTCTCACAAAAAAAACTGGATTTCTGATCATTTCTTCTTGCAAACTGTCTTTATTTACTGGAGTCCTGGGCCCTGTCTTATGTGCTGCCCTCTTTGCCTCACCCCAGTTGTTTTTTAAATTTTACCCCCAAAAAAAAAGTTATTTTACGTGTTGATTTTCACATATATGCGGAAATCAATGTGGAGGCCACCATAATTCTATTCAAAACGTCATTGTATAAAAAAGCATTCCTATTTGCACTCTAGGACCTTTTAAAAAGAACCAGGCCCACAGTATCACAGATCCTCTTCTGTACTCATGTACTTATTAGTGGGTTAGTTTCTGCATATTTTTCTTTTGTTTTATATCAAACTCAGTGGGAGTCTTCATAACTAAAACCTCAACCTTAATCTTAGTTTAGAAAGCAAAGTTAGGGTAATCTATCAAACATCATTTATCTATGCTTGTAATAGTATAAGTGTCATGTATCATTGAAAGAAGGACCCAATTGCAGAGTGACCTTTGGAGCTAGGATGGCTCATCTTTATTAGAAGTCATAAACAGGTTCAGGATGTGGAATAGACGTGGGAGACAACACACAATGAACCAGCCTAAACATGAGGGCACAGGGGGACGTATATACACAGGAACATAATCAGAAGAGACTCAGAACTGGTGGGAGTAATCAAGACACGGAGACAGACAAAGACAGGGACAAAATGTCATATTGTTTCTGTACAGGAGCTGACTGAGGGAGAAAAGAAAAGTTTTCCCTATTTCCCTTCAATTAGGATTGCGCACGAGTGGCAAAAGTGAGGCAGGTACCGAGACTAGAGATCGCTGGGGCGCTTGAACGGGAGCTTGGTCATGCCAGCTAGGCAACAAGAGCGGACCATGGAAAGGTGGTTACGTGCAGGTAGAGTTAGCACCTGCAGCTAGCTTTCTGCTACGAGGATCTCTGTGACGAGTTTGGATGACCTGAAATTTGTTTTGCTGAGCACGCTTCTGCAGAAGCGGGAGCTCATCAACTCAGCCAACATGTAGAGGATTTTGAGCAGCTTGAGAGCGATGGATATTTTGACGATGAACAACCCTCTGAAGATCTGGGAAGATGTCCTTTGATCCCCCCTGGAGTAAGGAAGGCACAGCTACTGTTCATACTGTGAACTACTTTTCTACTTTTTTTTTCTCGCATCCCTTCCAAATAAGACATTGGCATGTAGATAATATGTACTTAGTAGGCATGTTTTCCTGTCTTTCCTATTTTGAAGCATATATAAGAGAAATTAGCCTCTGTGTGGCATCATATTAAACAGTAAGTTATGTCTTCTATACTGAAAAAAAAAATCAGACAATTCGTTAAACCCAGAAAAGTAAAAAAAAAAAAAAATGTAAATAAAAAGCACTTTATTTACATTTATTTAATGTAAATGAGGGGAGCCAATGGGACTGGTAATTTAAAAAAAATATGTTATTAATTAGATTTTTTTTATGTGGAATCATGCTACCCTGACATAAGATTAATTATTTGAAACTTTTCCCCTAATATTGGTTTCTGAAGATGCTGTATATTCACTTGATTGAGTAACTTCATGATTACAAGTTAAGGATTAAGCTCCCTGGCCAAGCATATCTTCAATAAGCAATCTTCCTGTCAGGTTTTAACCTGCAGTGACTTTTAGATCTTGGCTGAAAGAATTCTAAGGATGCATTGCATACCTGACTGAAAAGGATGAGCAGAAACTCGGGCTGAACACAGATGGAATTTAATTAGAAAGAGAGACTCAAATGGTGACATTACTGAGCCTTTGAATCGATATGTCTGTCTGCATTGATCTGCAATATCTACGTTTTACTTCTTTTCCTTCCTCTCCCATGACATGGTTTGATAAAAATGGTCAAAAGGCTCCTCACAGATTTGAAAAAATATGATACACAGTGAGCTCTTACATGGGGACAAAACCATTGGACCCTGGAGAAGGGGTTCAAGCCTACTTGGCAATGTGACCTCCAGCTAAAACCTGCAGCAGAGCATCAGAAATTGATGGGAGGATTACACTTGGCAGGAAAAACATTTGACTAATTATTTTAAGTAATTTGCTGAAGCTTTTACAGCAGCAGTGTGCTCCTTCACTGCAAAGGTTTTCTCAATGGAAATCTTTGCAAGTTAATTGATATTAATATAACAATATGTGTGAATTCATTTTTTTTATTTTACAGTAATGTTGTTGTAGTAATATATTTTCATGTTACTTTTACAGTAAAAATAAAACAACGAAGGGATTTCATTTTTGCTGTCAATGTGTTACAACGGTGGGTTATCTTAATAATAAATAATTTATACTGTATGCAGATGATGAATGAAACAAAGGAGAGGTGAAGAAATTGTAAATGTTATAAAAAATGTTATAAAACTTTTTTAAAAATAATACTACATTGTTACTAGTGCAGTGGCAAAATAATTTCTTTTAAAAAAAGAAACAGATCTGACTGAGTGGCTTTTTACCGTGACTCCCTATGGCTGCAGCTGTAGCTTTAAAGATTCTGTTGGATAAAGTGGAGATTTTATTTTTAACCATAGTTGCCTACAAAGATATCTTTTCTCAGCAGTTGCAGCCTAAAGCAACGTGTGCACGAGAGCCATCTGTGTGAAGTTCCCTACTATGTGTGTTTGTGTGTTCAAAGACCTTATGTGATCATGTGAAATCGGAGAAACAGAGGGCCAATTAGAGTAACCATCATTACGCCCTAATCATCCGGGGCTACACACCGAGAAATGAAAGTGAGGAACGCTGAGTTTGCCCGTCCCGAGGGGCAGCATCTTCGCTGCGCTGGCTTCCAAACGGTTTTTTGTGTCTTACTGTGCCATTTCAGCTTTGGCATCCTTCTCCTCACTCTATATATTTCATTTTTTTCTCATTTTTTATTGTCCATTAAGCACCCACATGCTGTGTTGTGGTATCATTTTGGACCACCTCTCTAGCAGCATTTCTCCCCTGGTGAAAAAATGTTGTGGCAGCTGATGAGTTGAAGGAATACTTGTGGTAAAAATAAAGGAGAACAACACCTTAGAGATTCTCCCGTAGCAGTGTCCCAAGATTTATATTCTGGTGCAGCCCTGTCTGTCGTCATGTGTGTATATTGATTTCTCTATCCTTGTTGTGCAACAGATAAATACAAGAGGATTGAAAAACTAATTTTCCAGAGTTACAGTTTCAGTTTCTGTTCATTTATATAATGCCTGTTCACAACAAATGCCATATTATAGGACATTATAAGATAAAATAGTCTAATTCATATCTAATTATATAGAAATAGAAAATCAAATCAATCCAATCCATCTAATACAATGCAATCATGTTGACAGATTCAGATTCAGTTGCGTATTTTAATGCACACAGGAGAAAGGTTATAGTGTGTTACAAAATTAACACATTTTCTAGACACACTTGCATACCTGTCAATGTGTTTTGTAAAAATGTATCAGAACTATCAATAAACAGCACACACTTCTTTAATGAAGTGGATGGGAAAGTGTCCTTGGTTATTAAACTTGTTTTCAAATACAAATCTGAAAAAAAGTCCTTTATTTGTATTTAACCCCTGTTAATTATAACACAATCATTTTCTTTAATCACAACAAAATTACAACTGTTCTTAGAAGGCCCACCATTTTGAGGCAATGACTATTGCAAGTCATTGTAAGTTCAATTCAATTCAGTTTATTTATATAGCGCCATTTCACAACAGATGTCAGCTCAAGGCACTTTACAAAAAGAGTTATTACAATACAATGTTTAGTGTAGAAATTACAGAACCACAGAAGATTGCGTCGTGGAATTCTCAGCAATCCCTCATACTGAGCAAGCATGCAGCGACAGTGGGAAGGAAAAACTCCCTTTTAACAGGAAGAAACCTCCGGCAGAACCAGGCTCAGCACAAGCAGTTATCTGCCGCGACCGTCTGTGGCTTGGAGAATACATAACAGAGACACAGAAAGAGCAATAGAACTGATGCAGAAGTTTGTTGCAGGACGTGGAGAATTTTCCGTCACTGCAATGCCATCTTAGTCAGGGTCGTCAAGCAGGGCTAATCCGGAGCACCTACTATAATAGAAAACAGGTTAGTGCTTGAATTGACAGCACATCATGCAGTTGGGGAGAAGTAGGAGAGAAAGTAGGAACAGACCCTAATAATGTCCTCCAACAGCCTAGCCTAAAGCAGCATAGCTACTAACATTAACCTGTCTCCTAGCTACTAGGAGACCTGGCTACCAACACTCTGTCTGAGTCCTCCTGACCCGTGGACGGTGTAGGGCCGGTAACGCCCCCCGTCATGCCGGGGTCTTCTCGGAGTCGGGTTGTTAAGTTAAGTTTAGTACATATAAAATCAGACATATTTTACACTTGACTTTGCAATATAGCTCAAGCTCAGTCAGATTGGATGGAGAGAGCCCATACAGATAATTTTCCAGGTATTTCAAGAGTCTTAAAAGTGTATTTAATCCCTGGATCTAAATCAATTCTTTTCAGCTTTGACTGGGTGTTTGACCTTTTGGTCAAGTTTATTAATATACAATATTTTGGGAAGTGTGGTGTTATTCTATATATGTTTAAACTTTTATTATTCAGAAGGTAAAAGACTGTTTATATAGTTTGCATGGTTGTAAAAATGGGTCTGTCACTATTGTTTATGCAGGTAAGCTTTTAAGTCATAAAACTCTGGGGTGAGTTTTATTGCAAAGCTGTAAAAGCAGGATGTTTAGATAAGAAACTGGGAGAAAAGTTTTAGAGAAGCAGATAGCCATAAAACCATAATTCTTTATAATGAACCTTTGACCCAGAACAGAGACGACCCATCTTCTGACTCCAGGATTCTCTGACAGCAAATCATGGCTAAGAGACTGTTTGGAAATGATCTGATTGGAGTAAGATTGGAGAGATTAGAAACGCCTAGAGGCCCGGTTGTCTATAAAGCTGTGAAATGAAGATCAGTTAATTGTTCAGATTTCTTTAAATCTGGACCAGAGGAACGACGGGGGCAAAATTCCTCTGTAAAACTGCAATTTGTTAATCTGTTCAAAATAAATGTTAAACTGGAAATTGGCTCCATTTTGTCTCTGCTTGAACATGCATTGAATTACTTATGATAATTATTTAATTCAACAGAAGATAGCAACTTAGAAGTTTTTTAGCTGTTTGTTTTCTGTTTGTATCTGTTTGTATCTGTTTGTTTTTTTTAATAATTAAAAAACAAACAGAAAACATAATGTTGCTGTTGCATAATCAAGTAAAGTTCATAAAAGTTGGAAAACAAACTAAAATTGTTGATGTTCCCATTAAAGAAACAACGGGTAGAATTTCTAAAAGAAAACTAAACATGCATGTCCATTTTTTTAATGCTATTGGGTGATGAAGCATTAAAAACCAAAAAGAATGAGCCCACCCATGTATCGTTCCATTTTTTGAACAGACTGTACTGTAGTTGGCCCGAATTTTCTCCTGCTGTCCTACTGATATGACATCAACTGGCTCTGCTTGTGTGTTCTGGACAGCTATAAAACAGGAACAAGAACAGAATGGAGTCTCCCGCATCCGGCAAATGACCAAGCACTACTCAAAGCCCACTAAAAAGTAGCAAAAAAAGAAAAAGGTTTTTTATCAGTAGCATCTCGTGAGTGAAAAGCAGAATATGATCAAAGTCAGGCAGGCACCTGAATATATATATATTGGATCAATGAATGGAGGCTGCTTCAACTAGATCCAGGACTAAAAACAGATGCTGACATTGCTCATTTCCTAGTGACCGGGTAAAAAATATTGTAGGCCATTATTTAGAGCTTAATAAGAAAATCATATGACCTCACCGATGACTTAAGAGATCTAACATGCAGTAGCATTAGCTCTAACATGCAAAAGCTGCTCTGTACCACTGAATGTTTAGACGCAAGACATTTTACAAACCGAGCAACAACTTCATTAGAATATGTCTTATTGGACCTACAGCCCAACCTGTAAGCAGGGATAATCCTTTATATATAGTATAGTATATAAGTATAGTATATAGTATTATCTGGGGTAATAAGAGCCAGCATACTGACTTTAAAACTGGAGGGAGGTGGTCTATTTCCTTAGATTCCGTGAGGATGTGAGCAGCAGCGGTGTGGATCAGCTGTGATCGTTTAAAATACCTTTTAGGCAGGCCTGTGAAGACACTGTTGAAGTAATTAAATTGAATAAAGATAAGTGCATAGATGAGTTTTTCAAGACATTGCTAGGACATTAGTTCTTTATTTCCCTGAAATGTTCTTCATTTGATAGAAGGCTGTCCATCATTACACCATAATTGTGGGCCTGATTAGTAGTTTGTAGCTGTAATAATTGAAGTTACATGCAGTTTATTTAGTTTTGTTTTTGTTCAACTGAAGGGAGTTATGGCTCATCCAAAGATTTATTTGGTTTATACAGTTACACAATGCTGGAATGGGTCTATAGTCATTTGGTGAAATTGTAATTTAGAGCTATGTATCATCCGCATAATTATGGTAACTTTGCTTATTATTGGTTATAATCTGAGCTAATGCAAACATGTAGATTAATAATTAACTAGAAGAGGGCCCAAGATTGAATTTGAGGAACTCCAAATGTGATTTTTGGTAATGTGATTTCCTTGAGGTTAGACTTGAACCGGGCAAGTAATGTACAACAAATGGTTTACATGTACATGTTTACATTTATTTTACTTGATCAGATGATTCTCTTCCACATGTTTGCAGGATCTCTTACATGACCTGTGGCACACATGGAATAGTTTTTTTAAAAAATTTATTAGTTTATTCTCTTCAACATCACATTGCTGATGAGAGGAATACCTATGTTTCTCTCCTGGACCAGGAAGCACTGTCTGTTTGATCACAAATAAATGGAAAACCCAGATAAATGGACAGACAGGCACACAACAGATGAGTACAACCATGTATACAATTAAGACTTTAGAACAAATATAGAGCAACATATGTACTAAAGAGATAGTTGTTAGATTCAGAATTACAGTTTGTTTTTAGCATGTCTAGTTCAGGACTTTAAATATTTTTCACTCAACAGCCTCAATCAGTGACGTGGAACAATCAACTTAAATAGCTTACGATTGTACAGACACTTTTTTTAAGTGTCTGATAATGTTTTGGAGAAGATCCCTGCTAAACTCTTACTCATGAAAATGTCTTAATGGGAAACCTCATGGGAAGCGAGCAGCACAGTTGGGATCCAAATTGAATCTCTGAAAGCTCACAGGGATGTGGATTTTTCCAAATAGCAGTTCTAATGTTTCTTGGATCAATAAAATAAAAAAATGGGTTCTTCAGTTAGGTTTCTTTATTCCTCATGACTCGTCAGCTGTGCACACACCTCAATCAACATACACTCTTTACTTAAATTGATACAGGTTATCAATCCCTCGAGCACCACTGCCCTCTATTAGATGGAGTCTTATCACTTAATCCCTTTTTTCTATTTAACTAGTGACTATTTGTTTTACAAACACCATATACCCTATACATATCTAAAAACTACTACAAATAAACCCATGTAGAAAAAAACCCATCTAGAAATAAGAGGGTTTTTGGTTGTTAGTCTTTTACTTAAAGATTCAATCTATCTGGAGGTTTAATGATGCACGTTGTTCTCCTGAGCACAGGTGGTATTGGCTCAGATTCCACCCCATCTAGAACCGTCTGGGACACCTCTGCTAATTTTACACAGTCCGAGACAGCTCACTCTGCTGACGTTGTGGCTTATGCACACAACTATCCTCCGACCCATCCTCAGTCACTTGATCTTGAAAAATCTCACTCAAAAAGCATAAAATAAAAACTTACCAATTGAAGAGGAATCCCAAAACAGCCATTTCGAGCAAAACCATATTTTTACAACCACAACACTCCACTTAATTTCCTCCATTAAAATAGTTAGTCCACAACAAATCCTGTGTCCAAAATCCAACATTCTCTGCTGCTCAACACCTTCATAATTCCCTTCTGTTTCTGGATCTCACTAACTTTCATCAGAACTGCCTTTAGCATGCAGGCTAGACACATAAGGCTTCTTCTCCTTATTCTTTGTGTTTAAAAACTGTCAGCTAACAACAAATTTGGGCACTACCGCCACCAACTGGTACGGAGTGTGGACAACAGTCAATACATTGATCAACAGCCCATGGCGCCTAGCCTGATTATATCAGCTCCCAGGGTGGGCACAGCAGTCTCTGTGGCGCCAGGACTGGTCTTATGATTCATTTCTACCATAAATTTTGGAATTCCGCAGACATAGCTGTGGAACTTGTCAAATCAATATATATATATATATATATATATATATATATATATATATATATTTATTAGTCCCAAGCACTCCTCCTCAATTTGTGCATAACAACATTCAGCTGCACTCATTGTCCTTGATGGATAGGCAACTGGTCAGCGTCTCTGGTGCTGTTCATAAATGGTTCACATCATATCTTACAGACAGGGGTTTTATGGTAAGTTTGGATACCTGTTCCTCCAAGGTCCACAATATCAAATGTGGTGTGCCCCAGGGTTCAATTTTAGGCCTAGTGATTTTCAACCTATATATGCTCCCTCTTGGTAGTGTCATCAGAAAACATGGACTGAACTTTCACAGTTATGCTGATGACACACAGTTTTACATGTCCACATTTCCCGATGACACATGGCCAATGGATGCACTTTTTAACCGCATTTTAGACATCAAAACCTGGATGGTAGAAAACTTTCTGCAGCTCAATCAGGGCAAAACTGAAGTTTTAGTAATCGGTCCTGAGGGTCAGTCAGGGAAACTTTTACCGAAACTATGATCACTATCTTTTAATTCTTCTTTTTAAGTGAATAACCTGGGTGTGAGTTTTGACTCTGAGCTGACTTTTATCCCTCACAATAAAAACATTACTAAAATAAGTTTTTATCACCTAATGAACTATTCCACAGTGCGCCCCATTTTCTCTTGGGCCAATTTAGAGACACTAATGCACCATTTTATTACCAGTAGAATTGATTACTGTAATGTTCTGCTTTCTGGTCTTTCCAAAAAGACTACGTCAGGTTTACAGCTTCTACAAAATTCAGCAGCACGTGTCCTGAAAAAGACCACGAGGCTGCAGCACATTACACCGGTCTTAAAATCACTGCATTTGCCCACCATAAAGCCAATGCATGGCAGTAGTGAATGGGAAAAATATCTAAATCAATTTCTAAATCATTATTATGGATGTACAATATTGGTTGATGTTTTTTGATGAACGTGTAACAGAAAACATCATTGTAAAGAAAATTTACATAACAGCCATTACTCCGTCCATGAATTGGTGCTGGTGGGGGGATTGCTGCTTGTGGATGGGTTCACAGACCAGGAGAGGATGCTTTAAGTGCCCATGATTAAGCATTGCAGATGTTGACAGATGTTTGATATAACTGCCTCTGCAGAGCCACACACAGTTTTTTTTTTTTTTTTCTGTTTGGTTGACTATCTGTTTCAGTTGCCTATTTGTTTGTAGCTTCAGAATGACTGGAAGTTATGAATAACTAGCCTATTACTTCAGGGTACATCTTGCTGTCTGCCAAAGATAGAGTAACTTAAATGTACCAAATAACTCCCACTATTCCACACATTTGGACACAACTACAAAAGCCTTGTTTTAACTTTTTTAACTGAACGTTAAAATTACTTTGTCAAAAGCCTATTGTTTGAATTACTGAGTCAACAGAGCTGTGTTTACAACAGAGCAAACATGAGCACCCAACTACAGACATTAATACTAATGCAGCTTAATGAAATAATCTCCCAATCAAACTCTGATTCCTGAAAGTTATAAAATCCCTCTGGAACCCAGTCAAGGTACAAAAACATTCTCAACAAAAATAGCGATGCAGTTAAGCATTGTTTTTGCTCAGGTGAGCCTCCTTAGTTGCTGTGTAGAGCAGTTGCATCAGTCATCTGTTTTACCTCCTCACCCTAACTCTTAAACGTCATCAGTCACTTACTCACATGCGCTGCGGTCTCATTATGAAAGATAGCTTTTTGATATGTTTTTCTTGTTCCCATATATGAATAGTTGGTCAAGTATTTGTTTGAAATAAATATTCTTTTAAAACACATTATTTGTGCCTTTCCGAATCCTATAATCTGGTTTGACTCCACCCCTAATTACTATCAATTATACTGCTTAAAATTTCAGGGCGCAAGTGACAAGTATCATGTGTTAGGCAAATAATTGCAAGTTTACCATATCATCTTGTTAATTTTGTTGCTGTTAATGTGCTACTCTATAAACAGTAATATGGCAAAAAAGATGTATACACTGTGCAATGAGTACTTGTAAAAGATTACTAAATCGCAAGAGAGTATACATTTTTTTTAATTCATTGTTGGATATGACCCTGGATATATGAAATTATATCAAAGGGTTCTATGATTAAAATGACGCCAGCACCCCAAGCGCTGGCTTCCTGCTGTAATCAGAGCGGAACGTTGCTCTGAAAGGGAAACTTCCCCCCGGCCGGATTACAGCGCCACACCCGGTCTCTCTCTCTCTCTCTCCCCCTGGGCAAGCGAGTACTCGGGCGGGGCTTTGATAAGACACTCTACATCAAATGGTCAGAACACCCGTTGACCAAACCACTGCAGTATCCCCAGAAACCGGACTGGACAGTTAGAATCAAGGCGGAAAACCGCGCAAATTAAATTCTCTGACCAGGAAGAGAGCTGCCTCTCTAAAATGTGCTTTCAAGTGCAAAGAGAAACCCCCCGGTGCGAATGCTGGACATAAGTAGCCTATCTGAAAACCCAGTTTGCCGCAGAAAAACCTCCTCTTAGCTCTGAGTGGCCATCAGAGTCTCTTCCTTTCTAGTCTTTTCCCCATCCAACAAATCGACTGAATTCTTCCCCTTTTTCTCTTGCCTTTTTGCCGCAGATAAACCTTGTCCGAGTTCTGAGTGGCCATCAGAGTCTCTTCCTTTTCCCTCTTTTCCCCATTCAACAAATGGATTGAATTCTTCTCCTTTTTTTCTTGCCCTTTTCCTTCGCAATCAAAAGGATTTTTTTTTTTCTGCAATCAATCCCTCTTGGACTTCTCAAAGTAAGATAGTTCCTTATTATTTGAAGGTCTGTGGAGCAAACTCTAGAATATTTTTCCCTTATGCATGTATGCTTCTGTAAACATTCCATTAATAAGTGTTGGGTTTGAAGTTACTGTTTTTCTTTTATTAGTAAGTAAGCAGTGTTTGATTGTGAGTGATTTTTGCTTTGATCTCGGTGTTGAGCCAAGAAACAGGAGAGTTTCTGAGTGACGAGCAGAGCCGAACATCCTCCTTGTTAACCCTTTGTTCAATCCATAACCATTATATTCATAGCTCTTTTTTAGCCAAAAGCTAGGTCAATGATAAGAGCCATGCTGTCTCTTTGTTTCAGAGAGACCACAAGGTACATTGCCCAGGTAATAAAACCCCCACCGTTCGGCATTTTGCTCATTAATCTGCATACGTCGCCTCTACGCATCCGTGTGTGTTACGACGTAAATACGTTCAGGAAGCTCCCCGTGACATTACCTTTGTGACGTCCGTTTGCCCACCATCTTTGTAGTTTGTTTAAGTAGCATGTAGCCTAGCCATTTAGCTGAGCCGTTAGCGAAGACCTATTTAGCCGAGAGTGAAATCAGTTTGTTTTGTGTGGATCATTTTTAGTTATTAAAGTTGTTAAACTGAATCCTTTTACTTGAGTGCGTTTGATTCATTGCAAAGGACATAACCCTTCAGACAAGTTCTACCTGGTATCTACAGACTGCTCTTAATAGAGTTATCTCTGAAAACACATATTTGCCAGGCTAAACCCTAGCTGTTGCCCCATTTAATAACTTAAAGGAATAATTAAATTAATAATTCATGAATTATTAATGTATTCTTCCCTAGATAACCAGATAGACACTAACCTTATTTAATTATCCAACATCATCTTGGAGTAGATCCCTTGATCAACAGCAGTGAAAGGGGTAAATTGAGATGTTTAAGAAATCTAATCAGAGGCCTCCAAACCCCTCAATTCAATTCAGTTTATTCAAATAGTATAATTTCAGAACACGTCAGATTGATCCAATCATACATACTGTATATTCCAATTGATCCTGGTTATCAAACAGTGCTTTAAGTCCAGTTTTTCAGTCAGTGTAGCTTGACAAATTTTTCTAAGGAGACTAAATGAATGCAAGTCTTTGACTTGCAGCATTCACTCCTCCTGAGTGAACATGTTGCATCAGCGATCACTTGAAAACAAAAACAAAATAATTAGTGGACTTTGTTCCCTACAACTAAATGTTGAAATATCTTGAGTAGTTGTTTGGTTATTTTGTTCTGAATGAAACTACTGATATCATGCTGCAAATTATCTTTAACTTGGTGTGAAAATAATTCTGAGCTGTGATGTCTTATTCAGATTTATTTTACCATGACATTCTTACATAGAGAGAGAGAGAGAGAGAAAAGAGAGAGAGAGAGAGAGAGAGAGAGAGAGAGAGAGAGAGAGAGAGAGAGAGAGAGACGTTTCAGAACAACATAGAACCAAAATCATCCTATTTCACTGAAGCGGATTAGCAGGTTCCAACCATTGTTTTCTTTTAGTCAGGGTTTTTTGCCAAGAGACAGGGTCATGTTAACATTGCAAAACCAAATATTTGATAGGAAAAAGAAAATGTCATGTTGAAAGGAAATAATTTGCCGGTAATGCTGTGAAGTTGTCCAAGACAAGCAACACACAACTTTCAAGGTTAGATTATCTTATCTTAAAAATTGTACTTGACATTCAGTTTTGTCAAATAACCATATGATAAAACTTTTGATGAGTTTCTCTCAGTGTGCTAATGCTAATAACATACTAAAGTGACTATACATAATTAGGACAGTTAGTGCATAAACATTCTCTTTAGATGATTTAGCTGTACTACTTTAAAAAGCAATTCATTTGTGAGGTGTAAAAGTGTTAAAATTCCTTTACAGCCCTTTTCATTCTGAGATTGGGGAATATTTCTTATCTAATTAAGATTTCATAATTTATTCCCTGGTTTATTGAATGCATCTAGGACAGTAGGTGATGATGAAAAAAACAAAGGGGTTTGTGTGTGTAATGTTTTGATAAGTAGTGCATCAGACAGCCAGGCAGACGTTGGCAAGCAGCAGATATCAACAGTATGTTCAGACCTTGTCAGACAGATGCCTGGTTTGTTATCGGCCTATCAGAGGAGGCAGGCTATAGGCTGGCAGAAAGAAGACACCCTGGACACGTTAGCGGAGCTCATGCTGTTACAAGATAAACAGCAAAGGCTAAATGGTATTTAAGATTTTGATTAGAAGGGTTGGGGAGGCGAGTACGGAGTAACTGTTGTCAGTACTCAGTCCCTTCCATGTTTGGCCAGACATGTATTCTATTAAGAACTTAAACGACTAAAGGACTCAGTTTCATATTTGTTTGGAGAATAAATACATTTTAGTGATAATAGTGATTAAAAAGTTTATCATTAAACTTTATGTTTAAGGTAATTGATAGCTGTATTTATTGTTAATGAAATCTTCAAATTATTCAACATCAGCCAACTAAGATTCTTTTGAAGATTTATTTACTTCTGAGTTAAATGAAAATAGATCTCCAGCTGCCACATCTGTTTTTGTGTACCAAAGGTTGGCAGTAAACAAATTACATAAACTCACTTACATTTCTTTGGTGAACTTAAAAAAAAAAAAAAAAACTTTTAAGAATAGTTTTATTGTGCCGTACTTTAACTTGAGTATATTATTTCACGAAAAATACACGACACAGACATTTACAGTTTATTGAAGGAGATAACCTGTTTCTACAAAAAGTAGTTTTTTAGTTACATTTTCTAATGATATTTAGTGAATTTACAGCAAACACCATACATTTTCATTAGTAGTACTTTTTACCTTGTTCTAAAATATATGTGCATTGCCTAAGTATTGATATTATATTAAAAATGTTCACTTAGGAAAGTGTTTCTTCTGCTTAAAATTTGATATTTTGTAAGTATTTTAATCAGTTGTATTATTTTGTTTTTCATTTTGGTCTTTCAAATACCATACTTTGTTTCTCCAGCATACCCTGGGTCTTCCCCTGGGTCTCCTCCCAGTGGGATGTGCCCAGAACACCTCACCAGGCATGGAGACAATCCCGGAGATATCCTAGCCAGATGCTCGAGCCACCTCAACTGGCTTCCTCTCAATGTGGAGGAGCAGCCGCTCTACTCTGGGCCCCTTCTAGTTTATGAAATTGTCACTCTATCTTTCAAGCAGAGCCTTCACGCTCTTTAGAGAAAGCTCCACAATCTCATTCTTTCAGTCACTAGCCAGAGCTCATTGATCATAGATGAGGGTTAAAAAGTAGATCAGCTGGTAAACCAAGAACTTTACCTTCTGGTTCAGATCACTTTTCACCACAGCAGACCATTATAGCTTCTGCATCACTCCAGATTCCACACCAATCCGCCAATCGATCTCCCACAACATTTCCCCCCTCATTTGTGAACAACACTCTAAGGTACAATTACAGAAAAAAAACTGCACCTTTTGTAATTTTGTAATCCTCCCAAACAGGTCTGTTTGATTTATTTTTTTGTTTGTTTTTTACATGTTTTAAATTAATGGCAGGAAAATGTTTCTAAAGTTTTCTTCACAAATCCGTTTATCGCAAATGAACTTCTGCATATGTTAGCATTTTATTACAAAATCAGCAATCTCTGTGTATCACTGACAGGAAAATTAAAGCGGGACCAATATTTGGTCTCTATAGATTATTTGTGAGTCACTGTTTTTGTGGTTATTTTCAAATGTGTGTTTTGAAGTGTGAATTGGTTCTCTTATCAACTATAATTAACAACACGTGCATCCGATCAATATTAAATGTAACTCTCACAGAGATGGTAATCAATCAAAGGCTAATACTTTGCTATCGAGTGCTTATCCTTCCTGCCTGTAAATTGTTTGCAGTGTGGACCCCACATGTATGTTCTTCACAAAATATTTTTTTTGACATCATTCATTGTGTCACTTTGTCTTTGTTTCAGTTTTTCGTTGAAAAGCCTGTTTGTACAGTGAAAAGTAATTTTTAAGAAATACAACCAAACAATGAAAGAGTCAGAACTTTAAATTAAAACATCCTATGGTACTACAATTATTTAGCAGAGTCAAAATTCCAAAGGTGTTTTTTCAGTTCTCAAGAAATTAAAGTTCATTAAATAGAAGGCTGTTAAAATTCTGCTCCCAGTGCATGAGTGTGTTGTGTGTGTGTGCGCACATTGAGCAATTTTTGTGGAAAAAGCAGCAATACAGCAATTTGTGTGTAAATGCGTGGATGAGGTCCATCTCAGCTTTAAGAATTTTCAAGGCCCCGCAGAAATATTTTAAAATGATGTGTATACAATGTGGCTAATATCTGACAAGAAAGAAACAAGAAACAGACACTTGTTATCATAAAGTCATAAAAAAATGAAATTGATTCTTTTTTGAGGAATTTTCTAGGGATTAAAATTACATATAAGTTAACAAAACTGTACAAAACTACCTATGCATCATGCTGCTGTTACTTTTATGAAATATCAAAGAAAATCACAGCTTTCCCCAGTTTTGTGTTTGACTTTAGCCCTTAATCTATGGTGTTATTAAAATTAAACATATAAAAAACTCAAGTGTTTATGGCATCAGCTATACCATGGGTTATGGTTTGTGTGTTTTGATTAAGAATGTACTTCACTTCTATACTTTGGTTTGCACAATTCTAAAGGGAGGTTTTGTTTGTTTCTTTTAATAAGACTTTACTTCTTTGAACAATATGCCCTGCTATTTTCTTCTTAGTAATTATTTATACATGGACAAAAATATATTTAAATACATTACAAATATTTAATTGCATATAAATATCCTTGTTATACTGCATAAACAAATTATATAAGCAAAAGTTTGTTTTCTATTTAAGGATGAAAAAAAAAATGAAAAAAAAAACAGTCTTTTGTAAATTTGCTTGGACAGTCAGACCTAGAGATGTTGGTAATTGTTTTGCCATTTAAAGTGGGAGTAAATCTGGGGGTATCTTATTTTACTGTTAACCAAAACTAGATTTTTGTTGAACTTTTCAGAAGTATTTTTTTCAGTGATGAAAAAGTGTTTTTTTTTGCTAGGTTCTGTAAGGGACTGTGTTTTTACTGTGCCGAGTGAGACATCTGTTCCAGAGTAGATCTTTGCCTAAGAGTGTGAGCAGGTTCATTGGCAACACCTGGTGGTAATCAGACCTCCCGGGCTTCTAAGGAGCTGTCAGACTCGACGATTATTTGTTGACCTATCTACGTAGATTCCTATACCCCTACCTAGGTTCCTAGAATCTAGCACCCTCCTTGAAGCTTAAATTATCATCTCAAACTGTGTCATTCATGATAATCCTCAAACAATCCACTTCAATCTACCAGAACCTAAAATCTCCTTCCAACCTGCAGATACCGGTTCCTTCCTGAGACGTCGATTACCTGCCTGATTTATTATTATTGGTTCTAATAACTTATTTTTCAATTCTTACTGAGTCTGCATGTAGGTCAGAAAGATTCCTGAAATCATGATGATTTTATTAGATTAATTTTCCCATATTATTAAAATTTATCAAATTTTCATCTGTCCCATTGTATTACAGACGCTTTTATAGGATGCCCTAGTGTCTTCACCTAACTGCCTTTTCTTTCCTTGTCTGGCGTCTTTCATTGTCTGTACATCGGTTTATCCTCCTTCCTGTTACTTAATCACTTCTGATTTTAAGTTGAATATTTCACATTCATTGAACTTTGTTGGCCAATATACTACATTTAATATCAAATGCCCGAAGGACTCCAGTTTATTTTTTTTAAGTTTAAGCTATTTTCCCAAAGTAGTGGCTTGTGCACATGGGCATAAACAACACCAGTTGAGACATAGGGTGCCACGAAACAGAAGATGCATAAAGGTTTAGCAGAAGTTTTAAAAAAAGCATGGTCTGAAGAAATACTGTGAGGAGGGATCTTTTTTCCCCATGGTGGATTTTTTCTTTCCTTGAAGCAACATAGATACAATCAGCATTGATATTCTTGTCATAAAACCATGCATTGGTTCTTTTTTTTCCAGGTGGTTTTCTTTTATGCCGACTATACTATACTTCTTTTAACAGGAGCACGGAAGTGTGACCATATTTCATCAGTTCTTTCTGCTCTCCACATCGGTTGGCTGGCTGTTTATTACCAAATTAATTTTAAAATTCTTTTGTTTGTTTAGAAATACCTCAATGCTCTTGCTCCACACTATTTGTCTCATCTGTTGGTGTTACATGCCCCTTCAGAATTTCTCGGGGCAGCAGAGAGTGGGAAGTTTGTGGATCCTTGGATCAAATGTGTACTTAAAGGTTACAGAGCCTTTTCAATTACTGGTCCACATTGTGGAACAAGGGACCTCCGGGACACTCGGCATACGCCCCATGGACGTTTAGCCCACCCCCACCGATTTTCTTCGAAAAATCCCCATGCCCGCCCCGAGGCCCCAGCGTTGCTGGGGCTTTCCCCACAATAATCTGTGCCCGGGTTTTGGATTTTTAGCGCCCATGGGGCCCCCACGTTGAATTTTCGAAGTCGCACTTTTTCGTATGCCAAAGGGCTGAAGTGAACGAAATGTCCACCAGGTGGCGCTTCATATTCTCCAAAGGGTGGAAAAATACCCCAGAAAAGTGAACTCAAACCTGGGTACATGTTGTCAAAAATGCCCCTCCAGAGAACCAGATATCCAGAGGGTTGTACCATAGTGTTTGAACCCCAGAACAGTGACCTCAAACCTGGGTACATAGGGGCTTATCAAAACCCACATAGAGGCCTCCAGCCTGGATAGATCTTGTAAAAAATGCCAATCCACTGGAGCCAGAGCACCATGGAGACCACAGAGCCTGTACCCCAGAATAATAGCCACCAACATTGGTTCATGTAAGACACATGCCTGTGTCCCACAGAAAATCCCAAGTGTTTTTTTAGGGACATTTGGGTGACATTAGGTTCACCCAAATGTCCGGGGCTATCCCTAATTACACCCCCCACCAAGGGGTCTACCAGAGGCAGCACTTGCCTTGCCAGAGGTGTGCTCTCAAGGTCAATGTGTTGCCTTCAATTCTGATGGAGGCCAATCTTTATCACTCTGTGGGCTACTGGATGAATTTCTGGTGGATATTTTACAACATTTACCCAGGGTGCTGGCCACCTTTCTGGGGTACTGTTCATATGGAACTCTGGTACAGTGGAGTGGGATTTTTGGCAACATTTAGCCAGGTTCCAGGCCACCTTTCTGGGGTAATGTTCACGTAGAACCCTGTTACAGTGGAGGGGGATTTTTGACATGTACCCTGGTTTGAGGTCACTTTTCAGGGGTATAAAGACTGTGGTACCCCGCCTCTGGATCTTTTGTTCATTGGAGTGGCATTTCTGACAACTTTATCCATGCCATAAGCCATTTGTATGGGTTAAAAAAGTGTCCCCAAATATCTCCGGAAATGGGAAACAGAGTAAATTACATTACATTCCCCAAATGTCCCACCCAAGTGTCCAAGTCATCCCTTGAATAATAATGAACAATCACAAAGTTTAACCAGGTTTGAGGTCAGTTTTCTGGGATACAAACACTGTGTTAAAAGCCTGGAAGTCTGGTTGCCTGGAGGGGTCATTTTGAGAACATATACGTAAGTTTAATGTCATATTTTTCTGGGCACTGTTGAATTAAATAATTATCATAAGTAATTCAATGCATGTTCAAGCAGAGACAAAATGGAGCCAATTTCCAGTTTAACATTTATTTTGAACAGATTAACAAATTGCAGTTTTACAGAGGAATTTGCCCCCGTCGTTCCCCTGTGATCCAGATATAAAGAAATCTGAACGTTGAATGATTTTCATGTCATCACTTTTATAGACAACCGGGCCTCTAGGCGTTTCTTCTCCCTCGAATCTTACTCCAATCAGATCATTTCCAAACAGTCTCTTAGCCATGATTTGCTGTCAGAGAATTATGCAGTCCGAAGATGGGTCGTCTCTGTTCTGGGTCAAAGGTTCATTATAAAGATTTATGGTTAAATGGCTATCTGCTTCCCCCAAACTCTTCTCCCAGTTTTCATCTACACATCCTGCTTCTACAGCTTGCAATAAAACTCACCCCAGAGTTTTATGACTTAAAAGCTTACCTGCATAAACAATAGTGACAGACCCATTTTTACAACCATGCAAACTATATAAACAGTCTTTTACCTTCTGAATAATAAAAGTTTAAACATATATAGAATTACCACAATTCCCTCTTTCAATCTTTTTTAAAAATAGATTGATATCTCCTCTGTACGTAAGTGTTTAGAACTTAAGATCAAAACCTGTAAAGCATTTTGAAAATGCAAGAAATCAAATCCAAGAAATTTCATAAATTCACCCTCTTTTGGCATTATACAAAAAATTATTTTAACAATTCCCAAAAACTAATTCAAAAACCCAAAAATGTATAAGAATGTCTTACATGTGAAGAGATAATTAAATCTGACTTGAAACATGTTGATACTCGTGGAAGAAGCTTAGAAAATCCATGAACAAATACATTCTTACTATGTTATATTCTGAAATAAATCAAACTTAAAGTGTTAAGAAACCTGTGAAATAGAAGGTATTAAGAACCCTTTAAAATGTAATCCTCGAGTCTATTTAGTCTTTCCTCTAGTAGACCCTGTTGTTTATTAATGCAAACCTTAATACAACCTTAAAAACAACTGGAAATTAAGAAATCCTGAAAATTAACTGATTAAAAATTCTTTAAGAAATCCTCCTAGGCAGTGTTACCACTCTTCACTTGTGAATAAAAATAGTTAAACAACCTGTAAAATGCAAGAAAATGATTAATAAATGTTCAGTCTTTATATTTGTATTCTGATTCTCTTTCTTCACTCTCATTTTATCCCCCTCAGTGGCTCCTGGCAGCTGGAGAGCGATGTACAGAGCTGATCAGTGTGGAGGGCTCCTATTTTTTAGTGTTCCAGTTTTTACTCCCATATATGCAGATAACCACTCTCTGAAATGCCAATTACTTCATTAATTGAGCATTTCCCCCAATATACACAACTGCACAGACAGGCCCCGCTTCCCATAGCTTAGACCACCATGTGGGCTGGTCAAAACCTGCTGTGCAGCTGATTGGTGAGTTGTGATCTTCTTCTGTAGATCCCTCTTTTGAGATGGCAATTTCAAATTGCCCATCTCATTCATTGGCACATAGATCACACTGGATGAGTAATATCACCACCCAAACAACCTTCTGGGTGAGCTAGGCCCCGCCGCCTGTGGCCCCAGCTTCCGATTCAGCTTGGTCAAAACCTTCTCGACCCTCCTTAGGCAGAATCCTGCTGATCCTCGACCAGGTTCGTCGTTGGCGTGGAGCTGCACTTTGTGTGTGTTCCCACCTGTCATCTGGAACTTTGCTGAACCACTGGACTCCTCACGCCTTCGACCTGGAGCTGTACCTTGGACCCTTTTCAGCAGCTGCAGTCAGCTGTGACCAGAGGAGATTGTGTGCTCCTCACGTGCTGCTGAATCCTGGAGATAAACCTGGGGGCATAAGCTTGTTAACATCTAAAAAAAACAGTTTTTCGATCCGGTCTTGTGATCACTCCTTTTCAATCTAATTCAACTGTATTGTGCCAAGAAATTATTTCACCCATCTAATTAAAAATAATCCCTGGGGAAAGAGCAAGTCCATATTATTTTGATACAACACCGTTGTTTTTTCTAAAAACCAAACCAAAAACACCTCCCTCATTAATAGATTTAAAAACAAGAGCAGGCTCAAGAGTTTACTTTTTGTGTACAGTTCAACTGATTACTATCCATTTGCTTGTTCACCCAAATTGATCCTTACATTTACTTATTTTATTTATCCAGTTTAAGACACTTATGTCTGTTCCATTACAATATATCCTTTCTTAAATTCAGTACATCCCTGTGGATGTAAACGTAAAAATAAGAAAAAAATAAATAATTTTTCTCTCTCACCAGCCAGCAACCCCCTGCTATCGGCCCAATTTTTCCTTCCATTTTTGTTCCCGGTAAATGGTGGTATTTTACCTGGAGATAATCCTGGGGAAGACATGGTGTTATCAAAGTTCGTAGAACCTCGGCCACCTTCGATCAGACAAACAGAAACTCTTGTGGTTAATTCAGCAACAGTGACATTGAATCAACAGTCTTTGATCATCACTTCTTCAGCAGAAACAGTCCATCTCACGCCAGCCAAGTGAATTCACACATATTGTCCTTGAAAGTTCAGCTCAGCATGAGGAAACGTGCTCTTCTGAGGGTGGCCTCCAGTTCACCCCTGAAAATATACAGTCACCTGTGCCCCCCTGTGTGGGAGCAGAGCACAAGAGAGACAAACTTCTGCGCTGGTCTATAGATCTTTCTTTCTGTGGCAGTTACGGCGGGCGCCTGGCACTATCCGTCATCAGCCCACGCACCCCATCCCATCTCATCTCCCCAGGAACATAAATTACATCTCAAGAATGTTATCTGAGGGGTTCTCTATTGCAGGATGAGAAAAAGAGAAAAAATATATAATTAGAGTACGAAAAAAACAGACAGTCGATCCTCTCAGCTTATTCAAATCAAGTTACATTCAAACTTTTTATTTTCATATTCATTAGTCTCCTTCCTCGAATGCTGAACTTAAATATCTTCCACACTCAGACTGCCTATGTGGGCTCTATTTTAATTTCACTTCAATCAGTTATACTAGTAATAATTTCTTCAGTATTAATTCTGGTAAAAATATACCAATCAACAGGTTTGCTCTCTCCACCAGGAATAATAATTAATCCTTATACGTCTAATTAAACTGTTGTTCTAATACTTCCCCTGCGTATTTTAATTAATGATTCCTTCATTTTTCATCCAATTTATATTCTATATTTTATCAATGCAATGCCTTTCTCAATTTTTTCAATTTGATAAATGTCTCTTTCATCTCATGTGTAAATTAAACATTTATACAGATTGACCATCGCAATATCTCATCAACACACTTAGTCCTTAGAAAAACAAAATTAAATCAAAAAAAGAAACAAACAAAAAGGCTGGATTTTTCTGTTAGATATTGCTAAAGCACCACTAAAACATCGCAATAACAAAAATAAAGTCAATAACCATCTGCAAAGATCCAGTCTCCAAACACCCCATCACTTAGTGTACTGGATCTCTATCAAGCTGGCTCAGACAAAAATTATCAAAATTAAAAACATCAAATGTTTAAAACAAAACCAGAGAACAGCACTGACCGATTAACACAACATAGTTTACAAAAACAGTCTTCAGTTTGCTATACTTCAAATGCTATCCATATTTCTAAAGAAAAATCCAAGATTTAAATCACTGACAAAACAGCTTCCCTATAAATATTGCCAAACCTAAAGTACTTTTTTTAAACCCAAGCCAATATAAATTCAAAGTACTTTTGCTTATATGATTCCTCTTTAAACAAACCCAAATTAAATTGAAGCTTCTAGAGATGTCAAATACATTACCACTGAATCATGTTTTCTTTAATACAGCTTCCCAAATTAACATTTTTCCAAAGTTCTAATTAATAAACAGACCGCAGTTCAGAAATCTGGGTCATAATCCAAGTCGAACCAAATATATAAATTTTGAGAGAGAAAATAAAAAAATAAAAAAGAAAAAGAAAAAGAAAAAATAAAGAAAATAAAATCAAAAAAATCTAAATAAATTGTCAGTTACAGAGTCCCCACTAATCAAATGATATATTATGCCATTATTCTAGGATCAGATCTGTTCCAAAA
This sequence comes from Apricaphanius iberus, assembly GCA_028564705.1. Classification (NCBI taxonomy): domain Eukaryota; kingdom Metazoa; phylum Chordata; class Actinopteri; order Cyprinodontiformes; family Aphaniidae; genus Apricaphanius; species Apricaphanius iberus. Next base: position 692,166 of record JAPXFQ010002068.1, read on the forward strand.
TGTTTAGGACCTGTAAATTTACTCTCAGCATCAAATAAACTAGCTAACAATCAATAAAGAACATCTGAAAGATTAATCTTAAAGTTTAAAACTAAAACCGATTTTTATTTGTCAAAACAAATGTGTATTCAAATATATGGTAAAAATTTATTTCAATGTTGCTGGTCCAATCACATTTTGCCTCTACACGATCAGAATAAATGAATTTAGAATTTACTTCTTACTTCCAAATTAAACCATCATTTTCGATCACCGTGATATTCATTACTTTCAATCCTTAGACCAATTCAAATTTATCCCCAGCCTGTTTAAAAACAAACTGATTACTTAAAGATGACTCTGTGTTTTAATGTTTTCTTTTTTTTTTTTCAAACTCAAACATTCAAATCCCACTAGTTTATAAACTATCACTATGATAAGTGTTGTTTTGCATGGTAAAAACATTTAATTTGTAACGGAATTGAAATGTACTGGGTTACTTCTTGAGCCCCAGTTGAATTTTGATAACTCCAATAAGCCTTGAGTGTCCACAAAATCATTAAGAATGTTCAATTGTTTAAATAATTTAACATCAGTCTCCTTTAGATCATTTATTCAGAGACCAAGCTATATTTCTAAAGTCTATAGAGCCATCAGAAATAAGCCAAACATAATTTTAACATAAATGATACTTATTTAAATCACAGAAAGAATTCATTCTCTTACTTCTTTCAACACGGTGCTTATTAAAAATAATTTAAACCAGTTTGTTGCTTTCCAATTAACACCGTTTGCTTTTCGTTAAATTCTTATAATTACTACTTATAGCTTTATCTTTATTTAGGCCAACTTAACAACTCCTGCTTAGATCAATCAAAAAGGCAAAAAATCTACCTACTCAAAAATTCAAAAAATGCAACTTTTATTTTGACTAAACACTCTCCTCTTTTCAATTTTAAAGATGAAATCAAAAATTAAAACTTCACCAAGTCAGAATCGACTCATGAGTAACTGTTCTCAGCCATTTGCGTTTAATTATAACATGCATAATTGTTCTCCTCATGTAATCAATCGAGCCTTCTCAGGCTAAAGCAGTTAACCAAATACAACATGTACTTCTTAATCTTTAATCTCCGTACCTTAACAGTTCAGTTAAACATGAAACACCTTAAATTGCCCTTCGTAGAAAATGTGCTAAAACATTGCCGAAAAAGAGTTGCAATCAAAATTTATCTGACCAGTTATCTTGAGGCCGTTTTACCTCTTACTCAACCAGAAAAAGTTAACAAAAATCCAAATAATTTTAAGTCTTAACAAGGCAATCGTCCGCAGGAGTCTGTAATGACTTTCTATCCAAAATCAACTTTCAGCTCACAACACACAGACCATGCAGTTAGGATTAATAGCACAAAACATATTGACACACAAAAGCCACCACCGCTAGCTTAGCACAACAGCCTATAGCAACGTGCTACCGTTAGCTTTCTTTGTGAAACTAAACGTTAAACAGTACAAAACGTACGGCGAAAACACTCCAGAACATCGCAACACACACTTTAGAAGATGACTTACCGCAATACCAGGACTTAATCCGCACAAGTTATACCACGTCACCAAACTTTAATTCGGCATGAACAAAAAATCTCCTGTTCTTCCCACGCGGACTGAAACATATGTCCCCAATTTCAGCCGTCCCGCACAGCAAACACCGATTCAACTACGTCCGTTACAGCCCAAAACCATTAACCAAAAACACAACATTATAAGCGGTTGCTTTTAGACCTTATTAATTATTTTCTTGCGGAGGTTTAGACCAATCTGTTATAAGTTCCGTAGTCCGCTTTGAAAAATTTCCTGGCGCCGGCCTCCAGAAAACCACTCAAAAGACTCGAACAGATGGCAGAAAACCGCCTACTACCACTAATTTATTTATCAAAACATATAGTCAAAACTGTCGTATGTTAGCCATACTATCAAGCAAAAACTCACACAGTATTAGCTCCGCAATAGCACCTAGCTTAGGGCGGCCACCCAGATGGCCTGTCGTAAATGTTCACAACTAATTCTTATAGATATTTAATTACAGTTATCCATCATACACAGTTAGATATTCATTTATCTATTTTAATTTATTTATTATACTCGAGTTCATTATTTATACAATAACATTTTAACACAAAACGCAACATCACCAGCACTTCTCGCAAAGCGCCTGCGTAAAAAACATCTCACACACACATAGTAATACACCCTTGTACAAGCAGAAATCAAAACACTAACCTCATCGGAGCTCACCAAAAAAACAATGCCGGACCATTTTCACAATTCAGTTCGTGGTGCTCAGCCACGCGTCTGAAGTAAATGCAGCCCCACTCCCAGGTAATTCGATAGACTTAACAGAGGGCAACCCAGGCCCTTCTGTAATCTTTTTCCGTTTGCCAGCCTGGAAGCTCCCAAATAGCGTCCTATTCTGGGCAGGGTGGCCAACCCGTCGAGTTCCGATCCGCACCGTGGCTCCAATTTGAGTCGTTGAAGATATCGGTCCATCTTTCCACCGTCCGCTCCGGAGAACAAGCAGCCCGCACCGGGCGCGCAGAGTAAAAAACTCCATCTCCCAGCATGCACCGGTGTTCCTCTACGGAGCGAAAAGAAGGAGTCAATCCTGCTCAGAAACAGGAAAACAGACAGACAGCTTCAACACTCCGGGCATGCAATAGTCAATCTGCTCAAAACAAAAAAACATATTTAACTTGCATGACAACATTACCCAATGTTAGATTAACCAATCAATAGAATTAAAAACTACGCAACTCTGCGCAAATTGTCAATAGAGCAAATACATGTCCGTTTATTAACTTAAAAAAATAACTGGATTTTGGTCCAAAACTCTGCACACAGTCGAGGTCACCATTTGTTGAATTAAATAATTATCATAAGTAATTCAATGCATGTTCAAGCAGAGATAAATGGAGCCAATTTCCAGTTTAACATTTATTTTGAACAGATTAACAAATTGCAGTTTTACAGAGGAATTTTGCCCCCGTCGTTCCTCTGTGGTCCAGATTTAAAGAAATCTGAACAATTAACTGATCTTCATTTCACAGCTTTATAGACAACCGGGCCTCTAGGCGTTTCTTCTCCCTCGAATCTTACTCCAATCAGATCATTTCCAAACCGTCTCTTAGCCATGATTTGCTGTCAGAGAATTATGCAGTCCGAAGATGGGTCGTCTCTGTTCTGGGTCAAAGGTTCATTATAAAAATTTATGGTTAAATGGCTATCTGCTTCCCCCAAACTCTTCTCCCAGTTTTTATCTACACATCCTGCTTTTACAGCCTTGCAATAAAACTCACCCCAGAGTTTTATGACTTAAAAGCTTACCTGCATAAACAATAGTGACAGACCGATTTTTACAACCATGCAAACTATATAAACAGTCTTTTACCTTCTTAATAATTAAAGTTTAAACCTTATGGAGAATTACCACAGCACAAACACTATGGACACCTCCTGGAGCTCTTATTTCCCTGGAGTGGTATTTTTCACAACATCTACCCAGGCTGGAGGCCTCTATTTGGGGTTTGAACAGTCCATGTGGGTTCCCAGTAGCTCTGGTTACCCCAGAGGGGAATTTTTTACAACATTTACCCAGGCTGGAGGCCTCTATTTGTGGGTTGAACAGCCCTTGTCGGTCCCACGGAGCTCTGGTTCCACTGGAGGGGCATTTTTCACAACATTTACTCTACTCATAGGCTACTTTTCCAAAGGGACTTTTGGCATACATTGCCCTGAATGGAGATGTTGTCAGAATTTTCCAAAACTAGGGGACATTTGGGGAAATTGGAATATACTGCCATCATAGAAAATGTATGCCAAACGGTAGTGGCACATTCGGGAAACAAAGGAAATTTGGAATACACCCCATTTTTTTGCCTTATTTTCCCGACCCAAAAAAAAATAAAAAATTTTAAGGTTATATTTCTGCTTAAGTTTGATGTAGAGATATGATATTTGGCATACACCACACTGGTGTTGAGACAAAATAAGTTGAGCACATGCTGATCGGACCCTTTTGGGTCAAAGCGTGACCCCGAATGTGGGAAGGTCAACGTGTATGCCAAAAGTCAGATGGGACATTTGGGAAACTTGCCTCTTGCTTTTGCCCCTGGTTTCGTTTGTGAATCAAGTTGAAACATTTTGACACTTCCCACCCAATGGCAGGTCCGTCACGAGTCATGCCTGTTGATTTCGTTACGATCAGTACATATTTAGTGTGGAAAATTTAGTTATTTGGACTCAAAAGTCCCTAATTTTTAGGGACGTCGACCCCCAAACTTTGGGACCAATAACTGGGGAACCAAAGCAGGCTGACGATTTACAGAGCCCACGCAGCCGAGGGGCCACACTATTGAAATCAATTGTTGTTTTCTTCCCAGATGTCCAATGAAAAAAAGGCCTCATTTCAAATCCTGGGCCTGAGGGTCTAAGATCCAACGACCCTGAGAAGCTTCTGAGTGAAAAATGGTCAAAACGACCCAAAATTTTTTACCGCTGGTGGTAGAGTTCTAGATTTTTAATATGATATTCTGGGGGGCATGGAGGAACGTTTCTGGGGTGGTCTCAGCTTCTCAGGGTGCACAGGGGCCGAGGAACGGCCCTTCCCTTTGGCATACATTTAAATGGGGGATTTCCCCTACAAAAATGAATGGGAGTGTATACCCAAAAGTCCCAGGTTTAAAATGTCGTATTTCGGACGTTTTGACTCCTGCGACGCGAAAGTAGGACAAACGCCTTCGAAGCAACCTCTTCTCCTTCCCTAAAGTGTCTCTCAATGTTTCGATATTCAAACTTCTCAAAGGGGCAGTGTAGACATGTGGGGGCAATGGATTAATGTTCGGCGCTTTCCTTTGTACCGCATAACCGGCTTTCACAAGAATACGGCACAGTTAACCATTGGCTTTTTGAAAAAAGCACTTGTCGACCCAAAAGTCAGGACTTATGGAATACAGTTTCTACAATAGCAATGTATTCCAGATTTCCTAAAACTAGGATGCTTAAACTGGAGTATTTGGAATACACGCCAATTCAAAAAAATTTATTCTGAAGGGATATAGGACATTGGACAAACCGTAGGGCAGTCCTGAATACAATCTCTCGATGTAACCTGAATGTAACCCGTGTTCCCCAATTGTCCTGTTCGGTCTGAACCTCAAACATGCACTCTGAAGCCCTATAACTTGGACAAAGGTCAAGCTCGTTAAGGCTCGTATCTCGGCTCCGCTCGATGTAGAAACCTGCAATTTTCACTGCTGGATCCCTGCCTAGAGTCCGGCGGGGTGCCCCGGTTGCACGTCGATCCGACTACTCTTAGAGACAGAGGTCAAGATGTAATCCGAAACGTCCCGCGGGCCCTTTGGGAACACTTTGACTTGTTTTCAATCACTTTGATGACTCTTGCATTTTATGACCAACCATCGTCTTCGCAGGGCGCACGGCCAGGGGGGGCCTTGTCTCGAAATACGTCGACCTGCCGACTGTACGTGGCCCGTGAAAAAATACAGTCTACTTTTGAGGTTCAGGCCACGTGGCACAACTGATGGGGTCCATCTGAGAAGCTTCATAACGAAATACGGGTAAAAGTAGTGACTTTTTTCCAAAGCCTTTCGCAGAGACATAAGATTTCGGTACGTTGAGCGGACGTCAGGAGGCTCACCCGTGCAAAGTTGAGGATCCCCAGCTCGACGGGTGTCCAAAACCCGGTACCTGGCCTTCGGTGTAGGTGTGGCGATTAAGTTTTGCCAGGGCGATGCGTGCCGAAAACACTCGCGAAACAACCTACAGGGCCCCGAAGAGTCCAGCAAAACAGCCCCAAAAGCAGGGGACAGGACGCCCTGTTTCCCATTCGTCCCGGCCGTACCCCATAGGGTTTAACATGAAACCACTGCCCCCCAGCGGGAGTATTTCCCAAAGGGCGATAGATTTCCACATAAGTCCCCATTCATGTATGTCACATGGCCATTGAGGTGCACTCGGGGACAATGGCTATTACACCCCATTCATTTTTGACCATCCTTTGGGGTACATGTCCTTCGTACACAACAGGCAGATACCATTAGAGTGTTAAAATCTCGTCTTACAAATTACTTTTACTCTCTCACTTTTAACTAGGATTTTGAAGTTTTACTGTTAATCTTGTGTCTTTTTGCCACTGTATTCTGTGTTTAATTGTTGTCCTTTTAAGTTTATATTTGCTTAACAGCAATTTGTTTTAACGCAGATGCTTTAGAGTGCTTTACAAATGAATCGGTATGGTATGGTATATTAGTGTATATCTTTGAAACAAATTACTGTCAAATATTGACATCAACTTACTCCTCTTTTTAGTAACTTTGGATTTATGACTACAGATATAAACAGTAATTACAGTGAGAATGTTCTTACAGAATCATAGCTCACTGACTCACAGTAGTACCATTAAACATAACATAACAAAGCCCTCAGAAAATTATAACTCACTGGCAGTTTTTTTCCTAATGCATTCTTTCTCAAATGTCAGAATTGGGATGTTAAAATTATGACTGTCTGGAATATAAAATTATACACAATAGGCACATTTAATGTGTACCTAGTATTGACGTGTTCTGTAGTTCGAGACAAACAAGCATTGATCCTTCTGTAGTTCTGTATGAATAATTGATATACATTTATGAAGGCTGGGTTCAACTTTGGCTATAGCAGAAAATGACAGGTTTGTGAAATGCCTGCCAACTGTGGTCAAGTCTTGTAACACCATGGGGGACATTAACATTTAAAAAGTAGGTTGAATGTTATACTTGTTAGATACGTCAATAAGTCTTTAAAGCTAATATCTTGATATTAATCGGGAGGCGTTACTAGACCTTATTTAGTATGGCACGTGCCTTAGTACATGTCTCCAGTTCCCCAGTAAAATTAAAGCGCTGCTCTTGCTGGAAACGCATTCATGAACGCATCTCCGTGTCTGCATGACTCACGCCTGTTGTTTACCAGCCAATAAAAAAAAGAAAATGAAAAAAGAAAGAGGCCACAATAGCCAATCAAGAAATGGCACCTCTGTAGCTGGGTAAGATTGAACGCAACAACCAATGAAAATCGTTCATGTTATTGTTCCGAGTGTTTTGTTGTACACAGACATACAGTACATGGTGGAAACCGCTGGAGCTCGTCACCTCAGTTTGAGCACAGAGTAAGTCGTCCCCTGTTTTAATGTTACAACAAATTCACAACTTGTTTTACAGACAAAATGACAAGTTGATCGCTGTTAGAGAATGTTGCTGTTGGGTCACACACACAGCCTGATGGTGGTGGTACTTTGCTCTAGCCCCACAGGAATGGGGGCGGAAGTCTACAAATACAGCCCGCTTCCACCCACTTAGCGATCCCTTTGTTAGCCCGCTGGCTAACACTCCCTGGAGGTCCCCCTTTCCTGGTCGACGTGCAGCAACTTGGAGGACTTTATACGTTCGCAAGGTCTGTTTGGGCAGAGGGAAATTAGTTAGGTAACTAATTTTAGAGGTGTTTCCTTTTCTATTGGTAAATTTTTACGTTTCATGTGCTATCTTTGGGTAAACCAGGTCTCGGCCCGAAGTTTTAATCAGTGTTTTTAAAAGACTTTTCCTAATAAAGAGTTGTTTTAAATCCTATAATTTGAACTACTCAATCAGATACGAGTTTTTTTCTCTTAAACACCACACATGCGTCACAGAGAGCTACAGCTAAGGAAGCCCACGTGTTGGTTTAGGCCGGTGTTTTACAAACAAAGCTTGCTATTAACGGTTGAAAAAGATCTCGATTTAAAAATAATCATTTAAGAACAGAAACTAATCCCATTAGTCGTGTTTGATATCCCCTTATTTGATTAACATATGGGAATTAGATTGTTTTACTGTCGTGATCAAACCATAAATTAAGTAATTCTCCAAAGGTTAATTACTTTTATCCAGATAATTTTTAAACATAACATGTCTTATCCAAAGAATGTTTTGTTTTCTTATATTGCCTATTGGTTTAAAGGTAAACTACTGGTGCTAAATTAGTTAAACTAATTACAATTAGTGAAACTGATTCAGCTTTATTCCAGCATCTGCATATCAAGCCTTGGTTCTCAAAGGACCCCAATCCTTCAAGAATAATATCAGAATTCATGGTTTCTCATCTTATTACATATCCATCTTTTTGTGTTCTTTTATTTTTAACTTTTCATTTATTTTAAATCATCATGTGTTATTTTTCTAGCTTGGTGATTAAAATGTTTTTCTTAATTTTTCTGTAAATAAATCTTGTATATTTGGAAAGTAATTGTTGTCTTTCTTATTCAACACACACATATTGCAAAGTGTATGGTCTATAGACGGCAAAGAATTCATTCCTCCAGATTATGAGACTGATATAGACATTTGGCTATTAAAATAGTTCCTGATAAAGGTGATGCCCTGAATAATAATACTTTTCCATAAATTATTAATCTTATTGACTGCCAGTCCCTTTAACTTTTAATAGCCAGATAACTGCATCCTTGGTAATTTCCCCAACATTGCCCAGTTCCCACATAATAAGCATCTGTTTTTCAATGCTTAGCGTCATTGTGGCCTACATTTAGCAGTTTATTTAAGTTTAACAGTATGCTCTCTCCCTTACACACACATAAACACACACATCATGCGTAGGCTGTATGCACACATGCAGACAGTTGGTAAGGATTTACACGTATACTGTAGAGAGAGCCCTGTAAAAGTAGCATATACTGCTTTTGAAGCTGTCCTACTGTAAAACTAAACATAGCCTTCTGATAAACTATTCAGAGATGGACATCAGAAAAATTTCCTGAAAAGAGGCAGAGGGAGATGAACAGAGAGGAGAGATGAGAAGGACAAGGGAGGTATGATAGTTGTTCACATTAACAGTAACATAAACATTTATGCTGGTAATAGCCAGTGCTGTTATTTGATCTGTGATTTAATGGTAAACGTAAATAAGTTTGTTGCATTTTGCAAATGTAGTCTATAATATCTAGTTCATTTAATCAGTTCCAATTAAATATTCAAGATTCAGTTTATCCTCTTTTAATTACTCTGTTGAAAATAAGTTTAACTCATTGATTAAGTGAAAAGGCAAGAATACTAAGTTTTCAACTTTATGGACCTGATTTATCAAGAGTCCTGATGACGGGACAACAGGCAGACAGCATATTTCTAGTGTGAGACTTAATAAAGCTGCAGCATGTCCAAAACAACGTCCCTAAGATGTCCATATTCTACTACTGTTGTTGAAATGCATCACAGTTTATAATGGCCTCTATTTAATTCCATGTTGCAGTAGAAAAAAAAGAAGTACTGTATATAGAGTATGTAGCCTAATTGTCATTGTGGTACTGTACATGATTACTACATTTTATTAATTGGAACCCCAAAAAATTAGGAACTCCACCGGTGGAAACTAATGAGGATCGGAACTCACTGTGCACATGCAGCAGGTACAGATGCGTTGACCATGCGCTGATTAATGATGCGTCTTTGGAAAAAAAAAGGGAAATATCTACATAACTAGCAGGTTTATTGTCATTAGAGTGTTAATGTCTATTTGCTTAGAATATGTGTGGATTAGGGCTGGGTGATATGGCAAAATTTTTTATATCCCGATATAGCTCCGTTTATATCCCGATAACGATATACCTCACGATATAGACATTTTTCTGTTAATTTATTTCATAGGTAGTTTATCAAAATTTACAACATGGAAATGCGTTTTTAAATCATAGATGACAATAACACCACTCAGACTCATCATGTAGTGATCTGCTCTTTTAGGAGAGCAGCTCAACTCTACACTCTGCCTTCGAATTAAACATAGTATTTGAAAAGCATCCAAATTTTGTCGTGATACCTCCTGTCAGTCATTTTGTTAACTTTATAGCCCGTTTTGGCAGTAGCGTTTTTTTTCCCCTATCTCCTCATGCACCCTCTAGTTTTCATTTGTTTAACTATCTGCATGTCTCCTATGTAAGAAAGGGGTGTTATGTCGATATGTGGTCCCCCTCGAGATGTGTTACGGCTCCTCCCACACGCGAGCCGGTTGCTGCTCTTAAATGTTAAACAGATGGATCACGTTAGGTTTAGGCGCCGGTTCCAGAATTACAGGATTAGGAAAATAGTCAGGTTATGGTTATCGATGCGTTTGGATATTAGAAGACCGACGCCAGACAACAGTTGTTTGTAAAGTTTACCAACTCCTGACAAATGGACTCCAACACTACACATTTATTTTATCAGCTGCTCAAGAACCCTGACAACGAATACAGAGAGAGTCAATGGGCAAAAGCTGCAAAAGTAGCTTTGAGTCGTGGCGTAGCTTTGATAAACTCCAGACACATCTATGCTGTAGCACACCACTGATGTATTGCTAGGGAACGAAGCGGCTTTTACAGCCGGGTGAGAGGCTGTTTTTTATGTTCAAGCAGTGCGTCGGGAGGGGAGAAATGCGGGGAGATCAACTTTGGTGGTCTGATAATCTTTAGATCCCTTGTCTGAAACATGTTAGTTGTCGTCTTCCTCCCTGTTTTTTTTCATGTGTTGCAGCATGCACAGGAATGCCATACGGTGAATCATGACGTAATTTACTGCCGCAAAACCCTATCGTTGCTTAAACGATAGAGATTCATATTAAACGATAGACATTTTTTATCATCCTGTCAATATATTTTGTCATATCGCACAGCCCTAGTGTGGATGATAAGTAAATCAGCCTGTTTGCAACGCTGTAAGGTTTGCACCAGTTTTAACAAGCACAAACCATCGATGAACAGGACCTATATGATTAAAAATCAAAAATGTGTGGCATTAATATGAATTCAGCTCTCTTATTTAAAAGAACATCAATTTTAAGCGATATGAGTCAATTTGTATTTATTAAGTCTATTCTGTTGTATAAAGTTCAAACTCAATCAGACTGGACTAATGGTATCTGTAAAAAACTATTCTGTAGTATTTCATAGATGTCTGGTTCTATTTAAAACATGTCACCTGATAAGTTAAACGTGGTTTTATAGTCAGCTGAACCTCCTTCAAAAGCTGGAATTCCATGTGTAATACTTTGTCTCCAACTGTGATTCTCTCTCTGTAACAATTTTCCCATCAGGTCAAATCACTGAGCAGCAAAAACCAGATAAGACTTAAAAGAACTATCTGAAAATGAATAATTTGCAAAATAACAGGAAAGGCAGTGCCATTACTGTAAAATACCTCTCACTTTTTCTCATCTCCTCTTTTGCTAATGGAAAATCTCCAAGATGTATAAGAGATAAAGAATCGCCTCTATTAATTTCATCCTTTCCCCCTTTATTGGTCCACCCACAGTACCCAAATGAAATAACCCTGTCAGACCTAATTCTAGTGAGGCATTGCTCTTCCAGCACAAAGGGCAAGCATCGGTACGTTACAGAGGTGTATCCTATGAATCATCAGTCATATCTGTGTCTAGGCTTTTTAGTAAAAGCTTTACTGAATGAACTATGCTCTTATGGAGGTGTGTGGATCACAAGCAAGTATCGTGAGCATACATATTGATTGTGGCATGAAATTACAAGGACCCTCACTAGATCTGATACACATTCAGTATTTGAGCCTAACAGGCTATACATATTAAGGATCGATATGTTAGAGTGATTGACTTTAGTCTCTGTGGATCCAAAATACACCAGGACTGGACCCAGGAATTCACAGCAGTTATCATTCTATTCTACAAAGTATTTAGCCCCACATCCCCAACAGCAAGAATACATCATGTATCAAACAGTAAAGACGAGACACCCATCACTCATCTTGGGAAGGGATGGACAGGTGGGCGCTGGAGCTAGCGGGGAGGAGACATGATGTTTGAATAGGAAAACATTAAAAATTATATCGACCCTCAGTGAAGGGGGAAGGGCCATCATCGGTCCATTCCACCAAGACAGAAAGTATTTGGTTTGAGCCTAGGTGTCATCTCATTAGGGCCCACACACCTGGAAGTAAGTTGCTGGACTACAGCTGTGGTTACAGGTGTCTGGTAGGGAGCCAATCCTAATTGCCCAGTTGGAAAGAGGGTCCGCGCGGTGTCTGCGACGATGTAGTCTGATGAATTGGGTGTTCAGCCGAGAGATGTCGGCTCTGGTCTTCGTTCAGGCCAGATGACAATGACGAGCAAATAATTGAGCCACAGGGATGTCAAATTCCTTCTCCTGATAATCCACGAGGGGAGGATGAAAGCTCTCGAAGAGTTCAAAGGGAGAAAGCCCAGTGTAGGAAGAGATATGGGGGGGAAAGTTCTGGCCAAAGTAAACACTTGGGCTAGAGAAATGGCTGTGCGGCAGCAAAGCACAGCAAAAAAGAACTTAGTTTTTGATTGGTTTGTTCGGTGTGGCCATTAGTCTGAGGCTGAGAGTCAGAGGAGAGACAAATCAAAGCTCCAACAAGGTGGCCATAAGATCTCCAGAACTTCAGAGGGAATTGAGGACAATTTTCAGAATTAATGTCCATGTTCTAACAAGATCTTGGCCATCCGCTTGGCAGAAGGCAGACCCGGTAAGGTCACCCTGTGGACAGCCTTGAAAAATAGGTCCACAATGGTGAGAACATTGTCCATCATCAGCTGGGAGGCCAGTGACAAAATAAAGCCATATGTGAGACGTGGGGTGACTCGGGACATTGAGGGATTGAAGCTCCCCCACAGAGAATATGGTTGAAGGTTTGCTCCTGGCACAAATATCGCAAGCAAAAAAAACTCAAGGATGTCCTGGCTCATGGAAGGCCACCAGGGGGCCATGGGAGAAATGTTAATGTTCTTACGGTGCTGGCGAGTGATCCCAGATTACGGCCTGTTGTCATTACTTCACAGGATTATAGCGACAACCCGCAGGTTGGAGCAGGTTCATCCACAAGATCATATTGGATAGGGAAAGGGTAGACACCCCCAATGTCTTCCTGGCCTCCTTTTTTCCCCGTCACAGGAGATGTTGAGGCTGGAAATGTTCAGCCAAGCCACAGTCACATCAGTTTTGCACAATTCCTTTTTGGAGAGTCTTCCTGGCTGCATCAGCTCCTTTGTGAAAAAAAAAAAATGGCCAGATTCGTAGGGGTCCCTCTTGACAAAAGAGGAGGAGAAACAAAGTGCCAAATGGATCAACCTCCCTACCCTAAATGGAGATTGAAGCTGATATTCTATATCTTCCTTGAAATTGAAAAACTTAGTATATTGGTAACAGGCTGGAGATTTGGCATTGTAGATGGTGGCTGCCTTTTCCTGAGCACAGGCAGATTAGAGGGATGTTAACAAAGCTACTTTCGAACAGAGATACAAAACCTTGGACCTTAGCTTTTCAAATTCGCTGGGTTTATTTTTGACTCTGACATCCTGTTAGGATCAATGTCAAATAGACCCGAAAGGAGTGAAGTTTACAGATTAGACCTAAATGCATTGGAGAACGAGTGATGGGAAAAAAGTGACATGCTGTTTATTCTAGTAAGATCCAGAGTGCTGGAAGTGGATCTAAATTGAAGATCAGTGACACCATAAGTCAAATCACCTGACAACATGATACAAAAAACAATACATTTAAAAAAACATCTAATAAAATTATATATAATAAAAAAGTCTACAAACTGTGTTTTGCCTTTGTTTTCCACCTCATGTGTCAATGTAGGTGTGCAGGTGCTGGTTCTGCAGCTGCAAACCTATTTGGTATTATCCCTACAAGCTTTACACAGCCAGAGATCTACATTTTTTGAGAGTTTTCTTTGAAAAATATATGTAAGTTCAGTCAGGTTGGATGGTTAGCTTCTTTGAATATAAGTGCACATATATTTTTAGGTCTTGCAAGTGATTTTAAACTGGATTTAGATGTGAATGTTGTAATACATTAATATCCTTTTCATTTTTTTTATGGAGGTTATTCTGCTGCATATTTAACAGCTCCAGTTGCCAGTCTGTTGTCTTTTTGCAAAACAACACATCTGAATCAATTACATTAAGGTAAAATGTTTCTGATGATAATGTTTCACTGATAAGTTCGGACTATTTCGACTTTGGTACATGAATGAGTACCAGAAATATATAGTTTGTTATAAACCATTATAGCTGCTTACGTTTTGCAGCTGTTGTTTATTGCATCTGATCCAAAATATTATGGGGGGGAGGGGGGCAGAAAAATAAATAAATCTGTAAACTTGTCACGCAGGAATAACTATGCAAACAAACAGAAGCTCTGGACAGCAGCACCAACAGGTGAGTAGCCAGCTCCTCTGAAATGCGATTGCACTATTAAAGTAAGAGAGAGCAGATAATTACAGCCAGTAATATCCTTTTCCTCTGCCACTACTCAGTCTTCAGATTGGAATGAGGTCAATCCTTATTATCATTATGGAAGTTCTTTCATGAAGCCCTGGGGTTGGTGTGTGTCTCCTGTATGCTTCCGTTTTGTGTAGTCTGGCAGAATGCACAGCGAGGTAAGAAGTGGAAAAACTGGGTCAGACTCGAGTAATGCTGGTTGAAATTCATTTGTGGCAGAATTAGCATCATTTTATTTGCACCTTTAAGAACAAGGGTTTTTCAGGTGCATTGGACCTATTTATGCTATTTGAACCTCACTTTTTAATTAGAAAAAGAAGTGGTTCTTCAGCAGTCTGTTGTATGTTTGTGTGTGTGTGTGTGTGTGTATGTGTGTGTGTGTGCGTGTGTGTGCATGTGTTTGTGTGTGTATTGTTTAGAGGTACTCCAGAAACTTTAACACTAAAACAAAGTTGTTTAAAGGTAAACCCGCTGAGAGTCATCTGACCTTGCAATTTTTAAGGGTCTTAGCAGCTTTTAGCTAACAGTTTTGCTTCAGTGGTCTGTGCTCAATGTGCAGCTGTCTCCCAATGGATCACAACAACGTTCACACAAGGCTGTATACTCAAGCAAACAAGCATGGGCAACTAACTTTCAAAGCAACAATACAAGAGTTATATATTGACTCTATTTTTATTGAAGGGAAGATTTTAAATTAAGAGGAATATACTGCACATCAAATGTCTGTTATTTATATATATATATATATATATATATATATATATATATATATATATATATATAAATATTTATTATTATTATTATTATTTGTATTTATTTTTATTTCACTTCAGAATCTTTATTAGTGTCTGTCCTTTATCTTCATATTTTACTCTATGGTGTCAGGCGTTTGTAGTACATTTGGTGCTCCATTTTTCTGCTTTTGCTTCTGCTACTTTATTCCAATTCTTGCAATAGTTTAAGCATTATCAATCTCTAGCAGTTGAAAATGCTAAAGTCACCACTTCTTTGCAGGTCCTTTTTTGTTATATGGCCAGACCTCATTGTGTGCGATGTGGAAACTCCCTGGAGAAGGTAGCTATGTTTGCACAGCGGTGGCAAGCAGGCTGCCCTTGGAGTTTTTTTTCCCCAGAGCCCCACATGGATTTTGGTTTCTGATGGTTTCAACTTTTCAGCATTTTCATTGCAGTACATATTAACTCCATAACTCACAGCTGTAAGATAGGAGGCTGGAGTTATGAGCTCTCTGTGTGAGCTCTGTGGTTACTTTGAAGTAACGAGGAGGTAACCTCGGGGCAAGTTCTGACACTTCTCAACAACAGTGATAGGACTGCAGCAAGGATTCTATCCTCTGAATGTCTGAAAAATGGAACATAGACACTAACTGATTGTTGAAATATGTGTTCCACTTCAGGGGCTGGATCCTATAAGTTTTGTGTCCAACAAGGTCCATGTCAGCCAGAACACAATCTCACACATCTCTCTTTGCTCACAAACCAGACAGTCTGGTCTCATCAGTGTGTTTGTTTAAAGTACTTTGAAACTGTGTTCATAGGTTTTTAATTCAAGTATGGCTTTCTTTTTGCCACTATTTAAAAATACAACATTTTTGAAGTTGAAAAATAATAGCTGTTTTGTTGGCAGATAATCCAACCTATGCAGTGCTTTTCAGCTTCTTCCAAAAGAGGTACCATTGGCCTTAGATGCTTCTCTGATTAATGTGGTGCTTGCCTGGCCTCTTAGTTACACAGGATCCCTTGTCTCGGAGAGTTGCAGTTGCGGCATTCTCTGTATGAAAATAACAAACAAATGGACTCTATTTACTGATTAGGCCACGCATGGAGGCAATTGCAGTGTTTTATTTTGGTGTATCAGAGTAAAGAAGTACAAAACTGATGCCTACCACACTTGTTACATAATCATCTGTAAAATGATTGAAAACGTTGTGTTTTTTTACCTTCTGTTGCATAATTATGCTCTACGTAGACATTTGATATTGTAATGAGAATGATTACTTTGGGGTCACACACTTTTTTTTTTTTTGGAGAGGAGGCAGACTAAACTTTTTAATGTTCTAATCAGATTTTGATTACGCAAAAAATGAATTAAATGTAGGTATCATTGATAAAATAGGCTGTATAATAATGTCAGTGGTTTATGTAAAAGGTTAAATATTGAACAATTTCATAAAACGCTATTTACCAAATGAAACAAAAAAAGGCAAGGGGTATTTAGAGGGGTGCAGCATGAAAGTATATTTCCTCAAAAATTATATTTTAATCAAAATACAACAAAATGTACATTTTGACAGGCAAAACAATGCCTTTATGTTTACGTCTACAAGCCAGCAGTGTCCGCCATTGTAGGTTGACACTATGCTCCAACAATATCATACAAATGGCGGAGTCACCAAGTCAAGCATATGCTTCAGAGCCCTGGATATATTATCTGTCGTGGGAGAGGAGTGGCTGGAGAAGACCAGATACTAGAGTAAAGTTAGGTGAAGCCTACACTAGATGGACCCCACAGCAAATATTTCCATGCCATCAAACCCATTCGGAAACTGTGACTTTCCTCCAGGATCACTAAGATAACTCAATAACTTGGCTAACTTGGCTGATATTAGCTTTCAGTTAAACTCTTCCACGATACATTCCTCATTGGACACGGTTCAGGCTGTTACTGGACGTATTGGCAGTAAACCAGGCAACCCAACAGCTGGAATGATTTAAAAAAAATATTTAGCTATAGTGTAGATGTCTCTATCATGTTCATGTTCGATGTCCAAACTTTAAAGGATTTACTCAACACTAGGGAACATGTTTGTTATTTTCCCTTTTACTGCCTACTAATACTAGCTGTGGTCAGCATTCACAGTTTGACCAGAGTCATGAGGTTAATTTAGGAAGGTGAGAATTAATGCACTATTATATATGGGGTCTTAATGTTGGATCCAAATTAATGTGTCGGTCAGGAAGATTAATATCTTCAATTGTTTTTTTGTTTTTTGTTTTATTGGTTAAAAAAATACTTAGAATAGATTTCATTTTTAAAAACCACTCTTTGGCAGTCTTAATGTTAGATATTAGCCATATTAACCCTATTTTGGGGGTTGAAAATTTGACCCCATATTCATACCAAGACATGTGAAATGTATGATTAAAGTGTGTATAAGTATTCTTATGTATTACATAAAATACAGAATAAAGGAATTAATAGCAAATGTTATATTAAATATTTTTTTTACAAATATAAATACATATATATATACACTACCGTTCAAAAGTTTGGGGTCACATTGAAATGTCCTTATTTTTGAAGGAAAAGCACTGTACTTTTCAATGAAGATAACTTTAAACTAGTCTTAACTTTAAAGAAACATATGCTATACATTGCTAATGTGGTAAATGACTATTCTAGCTGCAAATGTCTGGTTTTTGGTGCAATATCTACATAGGTGTATAGAGGCCCATTTCCAGCAACTATCACTCCAGTGTTCTAATGGTACAATGTGTTTGCTCATTGGCTCAGAAGGCTAATTGATGATTAGAAAACCCTTGTGCAATCATGTTCACACATCTGAAAACAGTTTAGCTCGGTACAGAAGCTACAAAACTGACCTTCCTTTGAGCAGATTGAGTTTCTGGAGCATCACATTTGTGGGGTCAATTAAACGCTCAAAATGGCCAGAAAAAGAGAACTTTCATCTGAAACTCGACAGTCTATTCTTGTTCTTAGAAATGAAGGCTATTCCATGCGAGAAATTGCTAAGAAATTGAAGATTTCCTACAACGGTGTGTACTACTCCCTTCAGAGGACAGCACAAACAGGCTCTAACCAGAGTAGAAAAAGAAGTGGGAGGCCGCGTTGCACAACTGAGCAAGAAGATAAGTACATTAGAGTCTCTAGTTTGAGAAACAGACGCCTCACAGGTCCCCAACTGGCATCTTCATTAAATAGTACCCGCAAAACACCAGTGTCAACATCTACAGTGAAGAGGCGGCTGCGGGATTCTGGGCTTCAGGGCAGAGTGGCAAAGAAAAAGCCATATCTGAGACTGGCCAATAAAAGAAAAAGATTAAGATGGGCAAAAGAACACAGACATTGGACAGAGGAAGACTGGAAAAAAGTGCTGTGGACGGATGAATCCAAGTTTGAGGTGTTTGGATCACAAAGAAGAACGTTTGTGAGACGCAGAACAACTGAAAAGATGCTGGAAGAATGCCTGACGCCATCTGTTAAGCATGGTGGAGGTAATGTGATGGTCTGGGGTTGCTTTGGTGCTGGTAAGGTGGGAGATTTGTACAGGGTAAAAGGGATTCTGAATAAGGAAGGCTATCACTCCATTTTGCAACGCCATGCCATACCCAGTGGACAGCGCTTGATTGGAGCCAATTTCATCCTACAACAGGACAATGACCCAAAACACACCTCGAAATTGTGCAAGAACTATTTAGAGAAGAAGCAGGCAGCTGGTATTCTATCGGTAATGGAGTGGCCAGCGCAGTCACCAGATTTGAACCCCGTTGAGCTGTTGTGGGAGCAGCTTGACCGTATGGTACGCAAGAAGTGCCCATCCAACCAATCCAAATTGTGGGAGCTGCTTCTAGAAGCGTGGGGTGCAATTTCTCCAGATTACCTCAACAAATTAACAGCTAGAATGCCAAAGGTCTGCAATGCTGTAATTGCTGCAAATGGAGGATTCTTTGATGAAAGCAAAGTTTGATGTAAAAACAATCTTATTTCAAATAAAAATCATTATTTCTAACCTTGTCAATGTCTTGACTCTATTTTTTATTCATTTCACAACGTATGGTGCTGAATAAGTGTGACTTTTAATGGAAAACACAAAATTGTTTGGGTGACCCCAAACTTTTGAACGGTAGTTATATATATAAAAATCATATGTCAGGTACTACATAAACTATAATGAAAGATTTAGAAAGTGAAAAAGAGGAATTCCAATTGAGAACAAGTCACACAATGCCTATGCTTTTTTTGCTACTCTTCTGGATTTAGATATCTCATACAATAATGTTGTGGAATATTATAACACTATTCAAAATTCAATATAGAGTATAATGTAATTGTCATGGCAGGTAACATTCTGACCGACATGCAGAATAAACTAATCAAATGGTTTCTGTTTGGTGGGACAGGAGATGTCATTTGGAAGGAGAGGATACAGTTAATGGGAGCTTTTTGAGAGGTGAATGTTTTCAGGAAATAAAGGTGAAGTACGTACGGCTTTGAGGCATAGTGGTATGGAGAGGGTGAATGCAGCCCCATTGTGTGGAACAATCCAAGAGGTGTAGAGGGCGACAAGCAGACAAGCAGGCATGCAGAGGTCTAGGTAACACCGAAGGTGCTGAGGGTAACTTGATAGAAGGAGTCCTGGTGGAGGTTCATATCCTGGAGATTTTCTGAAGTCAGCAGGGAAACTGGAGACGACCTGGGATTCACAAGATCAGTGAGTACGCTTGTATTACTGACACAAGAAAGTCTCCTAGTAGTTTCGTTCACAAATAACAGAGAGCTGGATTTTACTCAACAAGGTTAATAATCCAGCAAAGAGAGGTTCCTCAGCAAATCCTTAAATCCCCTGGACCTAAAGAGGTAATGACCAGAAGCTGCACCTGCTGCTCAGGACACAAGTAAATACCAGTAAACCAGGAATATGACAGTAGTATTCATAGTGATAACTTGATGACAGAAGGTTAGGTTAATATTTTATCATAGATGATATGTTTTATTACATTGATAATATTTAATATATAATTTAAATTGAGTAAAACTGAAATTTCACTCTATTTTTGGCTTGAGATAGGATACAGCACAGAGATGACCAATTTAGATGTTTTTGTCAGTTCTTGTTTTTTTATTTACTGATTCTAATTAAAGATGTTAGGATTATTTGGTTGCAATTAGAACATCATTTTAGATAGGGCAGCCTGTTGGACTGCATTTGATCTGAAATGTGGACAGTGGGGAGTCCAAAACCTCAATTGGGACACACTCACTCTGTTCTGAAACATTGAAATGCAGTCTTCTTCTCGTTGTTTAAAAAGTCAAAATCACATGGCCCAAATCTATAATATGCATTGTCTGTAGCATGCTCTCTGTTCCGGTTTGTTCACTTATTATAAAATTACTCATAACATATTTCATTTTTTTTATATACTTTCGTAAAAAGAAGGCATCCGACTTCCTACACCTCGGGCACCTGTAACTCAATACTACTTCTCTGTGGCACATCTAAACATTTCACTCAGCCTAAAGCACCCTGAGTCTCTCAGAGAGCTACCAAAATTTTGAAGTATAATTTGTTTGATAATAATTCCAAATGTTGTTTTGCACTCAGTATTTGGTTTGTGAAATGTTTTCTATGTGCCCTATTTAACCTGTCTTATGCTCCCCTTAATTTTCCATGAGGTAACAATGGGTCTGGGTCTTTAGTTAACATAACAATAAAATTCTGAAATATAGCCTACCAGCTAAAAAAATAATTCAGCATGCATTTAAATACTACAACTTTATAGATATGAAATGATTTACTTTATTACTAGCAACAACAGTGCTTGCCTGACAGCATGTTTGCAGTTTGAACTCTCACTGAGCTGCTGTAATTGAGGTAATATAAAGTGCAATTTGCATTTACATTAGATAGTGTCATTTTTCTAATGGAATCCACACGTCTGGCAGTTCTCTGATTATAAGAAAAGAAAAAGTAACTTTGTTGGTTCTTAGTTCCCACATGTAGCTGAAATACGAAAACAAGGATTTTTACCAAACTACCAGATGATGGTAGAGAAAATGCCTGGATGGCTATAAAAGTCAGTTCCTCTAGGGAAGGTCTGCATTTACCTGTTGTTTGTATGATGAAATAAAGTATCTTATTTAATCTGATTAGCTGCTTGCTGATGTTTTTTTTTTAATTACTGTTGACTTTTGCTTTGCTGTTCTTAAAATTGAGTTCTTTTTGGTGTATTGAAACCTTTTCATAATTTTTGTCAAGCAAAATATTGTGTTTCTAATATTTGATGGCAAAGATGAGCTATGACTTCATGAAGCTAACAAGATAACATTTGTTCCAAATGCTTGTGACAGAGAATGTTGACAAGGGTTGTGACCTATTTTGCCCATAGACAAATTCAGTGGTTACATGTTTGGAGCATGGGGTGTATTGTTGTCTTATTGCAAGAAAGCCCTGTGTTCAAATCCCAGCCTGGAGTCTTTCTGCATGGAGTTTCGAATCTTCTCCCTGTCCATGCATGGGTTCCCTCCGGGTACTCCAGCTTCCTCCAACCGTCCAAAAACACGACTATCACTTGATCCTTCTAAATTGTCTTTAGGTATGAATGTGTGCGTCCATAGAGATGGAGATAAGAATGATTTATTCACCATTGGCATCCATGGTTGTTTGTCTTGTGTGTCTGTGTGTTGTCCTGCAATGGACTGGCAACTTGTCCAGGATGTATCCCACCTTATTTATTTATTTATTTATTTATTTTATATATTTATTTATTCATTTATTATTATTTTTTTTTATCTATTAGTGAACACTGTGGGTTCAATTTCCTGAAGTCATGGACACGAAACCGAAACAAGAAGGAATAAAGGAAGAAGGTGAAGAAAATAAACAGGACCAGCAGAGGCGCGAACCGACGACACAAGACAGGGAGGCAAACAAAGAACACAAGAAAACATCCCAGGCCGCGCCCAGCCAGCAGCTGGACATCCAGATCTACCAGCTCCTGGGTCCAGATCCCGCCACACGCAGAGCGCCAAGATCTGGGGTCCAGCCAATGCCGGACCGCCCCCCAGATGAACCACCAGGCAGTACAACTCATGGAACTGGCAGGAGGCCTGGGCGCCAGGCACGGTCCCCACCGATCCACCGGACGGCACCAACCTACTTTACAACCCCGGCACACTCATAAGAGGTGCCCCAGTCAATCCAAGGAGGACGTCGGCCGGAAACAGCGGCCGCCCGACACACCGGCCCACCCAGGACCAGCCAGGCATGCACCGGGACCCCCGGCCCCAGGCATCGAGAGCCATCATCGACCAGCGGGCAGGAGCATCCATCACCGACGGGGAGTGACCGAGGGGAAGAAGATGCACCAGGCCAGAGGGCAGCAACAATACAGTATATACATAAAAGTGTAGATAGATAGATAGATAGATAGATAGATAGATAGATAGATAGATAGATAGATAGATAGATAGATAGATAGATAGAAGTTATTTTACAATTATGTGATGTCAGAAAGTTTCTGTGGGTTGTTTGTTGTCACACCAGCTGCTACACAAGCAAGTATTTTTAAAAAAAGGAAAGCCTGAAGATAAGCCCTATGGAACACCCACACTTGAAAAAAAAAACAAAAAAAAAAACATATTTTAAGCTTATAACTTATCAACATGTTGAGTGAAAACATCATTGATAACAAAGATTCATTTGATAACTGGCAATAGGTTGACTTATTATGCAGAGAGCATCAGTATCAAAATCTTTGAATTTTGATGCTATTCGCTCGATTGATTGATTTATGTATGTTGTTAAATAGACGCACAGTCGCCTTCATGCATACAAAGACATATGAAAAACGTATTTTGCCTGAAGTGCAGGTTCATATAAAACAACATCAAAATCACAGCCTGTAGGTAAACCTCAAAATATTATTTACTCAGACAGTGGGAGAGGTTAAAATGACAGAGGCAAAAATAACACATCTGTGAGATGCTGGTATCCTTGTAGCTGGCAACCCCGTAACCCTTTTCTCGGCAGGGTAACCTTCCTTTGCAGTATCACATTTCTCCCTGACAAACAATCGGGTGACACTCTGAACATTCCAAATAGCTCTAGCCACACACTGTTAGAAACGTGGATGATTCTCCTTTTGCATTCCACCCATGAGTGGAGCCCTGCTGAACTGCCTCCTGCAACTTGATAAATCATTCGGAAATCATTCAGCACAGACACAAGAAGGCCTGCCATGGCCGCTCCCCAAAGCACCACGCTGAAATTACTTGCAGTGAGTCGGATCTGCTGAAAAGCCTCCTAGTATGGATTTGCTCTTTGACCAGCTGAGAGAGAGCCTGCCAAGTATTTTTTTTTTTTTTTTTTTTTTTAGCCTGAGCTCTAGGTTATCCTAGACTTTCCCAAAAATTAATTAGAAATTTTTCCTTCAGAGAAATTTTTTGAAGTAGAATCATATAATATACCATTACCTCTACCAGTAACAAGTTGAACGGATTCCATGAAGTGATTCATTAATTAAGCAAGAATAATTTATATAATTTAATTAAAATTTGAATATAATGAAAGTTTTATGTTAACACATTCTAAATGACACATACAAAGTATGGTGTTACTTTTTGGTAGTTGTAATATTTATTGTTAAATAATTCTTAAAGCAACTTCAAAAGGCACAAATACTTATTTTTGAGTATAATTTTTTTCATAGCAGCAGGTAAATTAATGTACTTGCCTGCACAAGTGTTGAAACAGTTAGCATTAAACAATATAAAGGTGTTCAGTGAAGATAGCTCCTAAAACTAGGAAAACTAGGAAGGAAATCTGTTTTGAGAAAAATAAAACATGTTAAATCATTGATATTTCAACATCAGCTTTTGTAATGATTTTTCTAATCAACAAAACAATATAGGAAATTTACAGTATGTTGCAATGGTATCCACAGCCTTCTTAAAATTTTGTGGGAATGTATGTGGTAGAACAATGCATTAGGTGGAAGAAAGACACCCTCCGATCGAGTGCAACCAATTTCCCGTTTGATTTAGTCTCAGTAGAAATCCAGCTGTTCTGTAAAGGCATCTGAGATTTGTTGGAAAACAATAGTTACAGAAAAAAAAGTACATATCGTATGCCACAGAACACACCAGGCAGCTCAGGGGTGAAGTTTTGGGGAAGTATGAAGCAGATTTTAATGCAATATTCTGAGATATAAGACTCTCACTGACCACCGTTAAGTCTAGATGTTAAAGTGAAAATAATACAGGACAGCTAAACTGTCTTGGTAAGAACAGCATTAATCAGGTAAGCATCCATGAGGCCCATGGTATGTCTGATAGCAGAGAGTAGTAGAGAGGTCCCGTGACTCTAGAAAATCTAGAGGAATTATGTAAAAAAGAGTAGACAATCGTCAGGACTCATATAATCGAACAAAAGGTTGAATTTTCCAAGACGTTTCATTTGAGGTTAATTTACCATTCAATATTCAAAGTACCCTCACCATCTCCAGTGTATGAACCTCCTTTTGGTTTTAATATCAACCTCCTTTTTGGATTATATGCCACTTTATGGATTAAGCGGTTAAGAAAATGGATGGATGGATGCCACTTTATTATTTTGATAGGTAAATGCAACCCTCACATTTTCTTTTGTGTTTTTTGTGTGATTTAAGCAGGTTCTTGGGAAGTCGATTTTGTATGCTTCATCACAACTCTTACACAGATTGTTAAACACTTTGAGATCTAAAATTAGAGTGTGGGACATTAAAATAGATGGCCATTTGAACCAAATCACTCTACTGTAGTTCTGTTTCTATGTTTAGGGTCTTTTGAAGGTGGGTTGGATGAACATCTAACCAAGAACATCTACTAACTCTGAGCATGTTCCTTTTTTCTACTGAAGAAAAATGATACCCATAACATGGTGCTGCCAACACCATGCATCATAGTGAGAATAGTCTCTATGTTCTGAGGTTCTTTTTTTCCACATATATTTTTTCATGTAAGGTTAAAAATAATCTACAGTGGGGCAAAAAAGTATTTAGTCAGCCACCGATTGTGCAAGTTCTCCCACTTAAAATAATGATAGAGGTCAGTAATTTTCATCATAGGTACACTTCAACTGTGAGAGACAGAATTTTAAAAAAATTATCCAGGAATTCACATTGTAGGATTTTTAAAGACTTAATTCGTAAATTATGGTGGAAAATAAGTATTTGGTCATTTCAAACAAGGAAGATCTCTGGCTCTCACAGACCTGTAACTTTTTCTTTAAGAAGCTATTCTGTCCTCCACTCGTTACCTGTATTAATGGCACCTGTTTGAACTCGTTATCTGTATAAAAGACACCTGTCCACAGCCTCAAACAGTCAGACTCCAAACTCCACTATGGCCAAGACCAAAGAGCTTTCGAAGGACACCAGGAAAATAATTGTAGACCTGCACCTCACTGGGAAGAGTGAATCTACAATAGGCAAGCAGCTTGGTGTGAAAAAATCAACTGTGGGAGCCATTATCAGAAAATGGAAGACCACTGATAATCTCCCTCGATCTGGGGCTCCAGGCAAGATCTCATCCTGTGGGGTCAAAATGATCATGAGAACGGTGAGCAAAAATCCCAGAACCCCTGGGGGGGACCTGGTGAATGACCTGCAGAGAGCTGGGACCAAAGTAACAAAGGTTACCATCAGTAACACACTCCACCTACAGGGAATCAAATCCTGCAGTGCCAGACGTGTCCCCCTGCTTAAGCCAGTGCATGTCCAGGCCCGTCTGAAGTTTGCCAGAGAGCACATGGATGACACAGCAAAGGATTGGGAGAATCTCATGTGGTCAGATGAAACCAAAGTAGAACTTTTTGGTATAAACTCAACTCGTCGTGTTTGGAGGAAGAAGAATACTGAGTTGCATCCCAAGAACACCATACCTACTGTGAAGCATGGGGGTGGAAACATCATGCTTTGGGGCTGTTTTTCTGCTAAGGGGACAGGACGACTGATCCGTGTTAAGGAAATAATGAATGGGTCCATGTATCGTGAGATTTTGAGCCAAAACCTCCTTCCATCAGTGAGAGCTTTGAAGATGAAACGTGGCTGGGTCTTTCCAACATGACAATGATCCCAAACACACCGCCCGGGCAACAAAGGAGTGGCTCCGTAAGAAGCATTTGAAAGTCCTGGAGTAGCCCAGCCAGTCTCCAGACCCCAACCCCATAGAAAATCTGTGGAGGGAGTTGAAAGTCCGTGTTGGTCGGCGACAGCCCCAAAACATCACTGCTCTCGAGAAGATCTGCATGGAGGAATGGGCCAAAATACCAGCTACTGTGTGTGCAAACCTGGTAAAGACTTATAGTAATCGTTTGACCTCTGTTATTGCCAACAAAGGTTATATTAAGTATTGAGTTGAATTTTTGTTATTGACCAAATACTTATTTTCCACCATAATTTACAAATAAATTCTTTAAAAATCCTACAATGTGAATTCCTGGATTTTTTTTTTTCACATTCTGTCTCTCACAGTTGAAGTGTACCTATGATGAAAATTACTGACCTCTGTCATCATTTTAAGTGGGAGAACTTGCACAATCGGTGGCTGACTAAATACTTTTTTGCCCCACTGAATGTTCTTTCAGATAACTAGAGCATTTTCCTCCTTTTGTATGCTGTGATCCTTAAATGGCTTATGGCTAAGTTAAAATCTGACTTTAGTAAGGTTTTTTTTTTTTTTCTTTCACAAAAATCTAATTTCTTAACTGCACCTCTAACTGGTGTCGTTTTAACAGAATCTCACACCTTAACTGTAGATGTTTGCTGCTCCGTCATAGTTACCATGGAGCTCTTGGCTTCTCCCTAATTAAAGCTATTTGTTTTTTAGTTAAATTAATTGTAAATACATAAATACAAATCTGTAACGTATTAATCTTTTTTTATGATTTATCATTCATAATTCAAAACACAAACCTCAATAACCCTCACCGTTTATGGCTATTATTATTACTAAAATAGGTTTTTAGAAACAGTGCATGAGCCAATGTTACTGTTGCCAGCCTTGCAAATAGCAAAGGTCATGTTTATAGATTTAAGATGGAAGTCTAAACAGCTTGGAATCTAGTAGCCTAGAAGGAAAATTTAGAGATGAATCAATTGGTCCTGAGATGACCCATTAAAACAAAAAATCAAGATCTGATTAAAGCTGATGGATTTTCTACTTTAATTGCCGTAAATGACAGGAGACACTGTTTGTCTTTCATTATCATAATGTCAGAAACAATTTTAATCCTTCAACATACTGCAGTGTCTGTACACATATGATGTGTATAGAGAGTGGGAGCATACAAATAGCTCAAAAGGTAGGGAAGCAGGCATGTACTGTATTTACATTAAAATGTCAGCGATTATATAAATCCTAAAACTTTACATCAGTGATGTGGCAATATTAGTTGTAGGTTGTTAAACTCGATTAAACTGATGGTCTGTCACCTTTCAATGATATGATTTTTCATATGACAATTTGTTATGGAAGTTTTGAGTCAGTTCCACGAATCTCCTTTGCTTGAGGAAGTTACTCCTAGAAGAGGTGCAATTAACAACCTGCAATTCAAACAAGCCAGATAGGAAAAGTTATTTTTACCCGTATGTTTCCAGTCACTGTTGAAGGTTTCAGATAAACATGAGTCAGACAACAAAGACTTGAGATGTGCTTCCTGAAATCAAGCAATGCTGTTATATTTGCCACAGATATCTCATCTCATGTGAGGAATGTATCAATCTGAACAAAGTTTGCCAACTATGAGAAAGAGAACTCTAAAAGCAAAAGGATGGAGACTTAATACTAAAGGCATTGGAGGGGTGGGGGTTGTACAAGGGGGAGGGAATGAGGGTATGAGGGAACCTCCCTCATTCTGAGCTCTAAAGTGTCAGACACTAATGCCTTTGGATAGAAGCTCCACTCCAGAGTATTAACTCAAACATGGACGACTAATGCCATGGGATAAAGCATTCAGCCTCACTTACAGGGGCACAGGCTTTCCCATAGGATAACAGAGTCTGGGCAGCAAGCATTAAATTACCAAAGACCAGAGAGTGCCAAGGGATAGACTGAAAGCAGAGGCACAGTTCAAACTAGCTTCAAACAGTGACATTTGATTTTAGGATCTGCACACAGGCAGGTAAATAATCCGACACAATAACTAATGATTTCAATGGTTTGTTTTCTTACCTTTTGTGGAATAACAAACACAAAGTATAATATATATACTATTTTTTCCTCACCTAAGTATTACTCATAGGGTAGGGTTAGGGTTTTAATGTTTAATGTGTTTTAATGTAATCCCAATATACTGTAAATACAGCAGTTGTGTGACCGACTCAGATGTGCATTCACTAAAGATTACTGCATCATGAAGACCATGAAACACAGCAAACAGAACCCCAAATCTTCAACAATTAACTTATGGCCATTCTCGGTATTGGTTTGAAAAAAGTGGAATTGTTGCATCTCCCATTGGAATTTTAGGATAATCCGACCGGAACGTCCCAAAACCTGCATGTCTCCACATTACCAGGTCGGGCTGACATGATTTCAAGGCCATTTTAAGTCCTAAATTGACAGACAGACAAACAAAAGAGTTAATTAGCAATGCAATTAAATGGCACAAGGTAACTCTGGAGGAGCTGTGGAGGTAAAATGATCTGTCTGAAAGGATAACTACTAATCCAGGCCAATCCGGGTAGAAAAGATGAACCCTAAACATGTCCAGTCAAAGTCCCAGACTTAATTTGTACTGGGAATTTGTGGCAAGACTTTAACTGATGTTCACAGGTTCCACTGGCATATATGATTATATTGGACCTA
Source organism: Apricaphanius iberus (assembly GCA_028564705.1). Classification (NCBI taxonomy): domain Eukaryota; kingdom Metazoa; phylum Chordata; class Actinopteri; order Cyprinodontiformes; family Aphaniidae; genus Apricaphanius; species Apricaphanius iberus. The sequence goes on from JAPXFQ010002068.1 coordinate 721,107, forward strand.
TAATTGTGATGACAAATTGGTTAATGTTAATCTCTCGATGTTCAATGCTCCTAAAGACATACAGTAAATCCACTGTAATTCATTACAGGTATTCACTAGCAGTATCTACAATCAAATCAAAGTATACAAGACTGTGGGATATATGCTCAGATTATAGTCAGAGTGAGGAAACATCTCAGAATGCACAGCAGGAGAGCCTGCAGCAGCAGAGTCCTATGGAAAGCCGAATGAGCATTTATTCTGATATCTTGATATCAGGCATAATTGTCATGAACATGCAAGCCATTACTGTCCACTAGTTAACTAGTGAGCCATGTTTTTGTAAACTAGTTAACTAGTGAGGGTCAAAATACGCACACTAGTTAAAGCCTCAATTTGAGGAATTCTCCGCCTCCTAATTACAATTTTGCGCCACTAGCTGACTATTGTGAATTTAGACTTGAATTAGTTTATTAATATAATTTATGACCTCACTAGTTAACTAGTTGTACAATGGATGCATAAACTAGTTAACTAGTGACATTGACCTACTCCAACTAGTTAACTAGTGAGGAGTTATGCCTTCACTAGTAAACTTGTGCACATTTTTGGCTGTCACTAATTAACTAGTGAGACACAAAAACCTTCAATTGGCTTACTGGTATGCATTTTGGTCTATACTAGTTGACTAGTGGACATTTCTAGCTGTCACTAGTCAACTAGGGAAGCCAAAATGTGTTCACTAGTTAACTAGTGGACATGTTTTATGTCACTTGTTAACTAGTGTGCACAAACATGGCTCACTAGTTAACTATTTGACAAAAATAGCATGCATGTTGGCCTGATATCAAGATATCAGAATAAATGCTCAAGCAGCTTGCCAAATTATGTAGAAGTTAACATGTGGGAATTTGACATTCAGTAGTTAGCTAGTACACCTTTTTGTATCTTACTAGTTGACTAGTAAAATATAAAAGTCTTTATAATAGTTAACTAGTGCACATTTCAATGTGCACTAGTTAACTAGTGAAACACGGAGCAATCCTAGTTAACTAGTAAGATATGAAACATATGAACTAGTTAAATAGAGAGAATTTGGGCTGTCACTAGTTAACTAGTTGACATTTGGGCTGTCACTAGTTAACTAGTTCACACAAACATGGCTCACTAGTTAACTAGTGGACAGAAATGGCTTGCATGTTCATGACAATTAGGCCTGATGTCAAGATATCAGAATAAATGCTCACTCTGCTTGCCATAGTAGACTGCGTCCCATTTCACTCTTGTCAGCCAAGAGAAGAATCTGAAGCTCCAGTGGGCACAAACTGGGATGCAGTCAACATGTCAACATTGACAAGGTTCTCAGGAGAATGTTTCCAACATCTTGTATAATGAATGCCACAAAGAAGTCTACAACAGTCTGAACTCAGTGTTCATGTGGTGTTTCCATATACATACAGATAAATATTAAGGGTAAAAATGGAAGCAAAGCTAAATACTGTCTGTGATATTTACAAAACTCTAACAAATAGGATCTACAGAACTAGTCTCAACTAGAAATGTTTAAGTTCCTCAGTAAAAAAAAACACTCAACTCAAGCAACTAAATTAAACATATTTTCATATTTTACCATTTAATAAGGGGAAAAAAATATAATTATGTAAAGTTTGTTAGACAACCTAAGTGTATAAACGGCATCATTAAGACCAATGGATGAGAAAGGTCAAGCATAAAGTTGTTGAGGCAATTAAAGAGCGAACAACAATATATTTTTGAATACATGGTGGCTCATTCACCATATTCCTTTAGAAAAGATAAATCAGTTGAAAGATGACTGTCTATCCAAACAAAGAGGCTAAGCAATTACTGTTTTTTTACAGAAGCAGGAGAGACTAATGGTAACTTTGGCAAGTCGATTAACAGTTTACCTCAAAAAGCTGTTATTTTTATTTAAGATTGATCTGAAAAAGCCATTTTCACAGAAAAGCTACAAGTAATTAGCAGTGGTGGGTCTGGGGGTTGGACTGGTGCCACCTCTAGAATCCGATAGGACCTGCAGCCCCCTGATTGTCTGATGTTGTAGCTCAGTGTTGTAGAATACATTTAGCTTCAGCAATTGTTTGACAAGAGGGAAAATGTCTTTTATTTTAAAACATTTATTAGAAAGGCGCAGGACATACTTTTCTTATTTTTTTAGTACGAATCCTTGATTTACGGGTTCCATCCCAGCAGAACTACCTGCCCGTCCTGTGCCACCCCTGAAAAAAAGTCTGGACAGGCCACTGGTTATTCATCTCATTCACAGTTTCCAACAAGTCATCGAGGGGACAGAAGAGTTCCGTTGGCACTCTTTGTCTGGACAAAGTCATCACCAGCAGGATACATTTTGTTTGTCTGGGTAGGGTGTAGGCTTCTGTACGAGGTTTTAAAACTCAAGTTTAGACTTGTGTGAAATGGTATAATTGAATATTCTGTAATTGTTAAACCACAATTTGCTCGTTGTTGGTAGTGTCGCCGCACTCTGGCTTTTACTGTTGAATGCTTCTTTTTGTGTTCACTGGTTCTTGCTAAAGCATTATTATATCTCCTGTCTTTTAATATCCTTTCATTTTGTTGGTATGGTGTGGTTGCATGTCTCGTTTAGAAAGAATACTATTAACCCTGTGTCCTGACACTAGATCACCCCCTGCGGACACACACACACACACACACACACGCACATCCCACCTATGCTTTGAAGCTGTTTTGTTCTACTTCTGATAGTGTTAGTTCTTGGTTGCATACGTTTTTTTTTTTAAATAGTTGGTAGACTGCATGATTTAGTGTAGATCAGCTGTTGCCACAGTGTTCATCTGTAAGATTAAAACAACTATGTTATATTTTAAAGAAAAGTTCCCCTGTTTTATTCAGTGCATGTGGAATTATTGTTACTGCTTCCGAGTTCACCATTAAGAAAAGAGACTGAATTTGTCTGTCTTATGTTAACGTTGTCCTGGATTTTCCGGAGTGGTGCCCCAACTTGATTTAATAAATTAATCAATTCAATGTCATTAATAGCCCTGTTAATATTAAATTATTATTCGTGACCACTGCCGTTAATATCGGCCAGACAAATAGTATGCACACTGTACAGTTCCATTATAAACACACACAACACTGCCAGAGCTGCAGTGCAATAGTAAGTTCTTGCACCTCTGATATTTTTGAGGGGCACTGTATATATATATATATATATATATATATATATATATATATATATACAGAATGTTGCAGAACATGTAAAAGGAACATAATTGAAAACAGACCAAAATAAAGGCCACTGTGGCCTCATGACCCTACAAAAAAACAGCAGTTGGAGGACAGTTGTACACCACAAAGACATATGGGTAATGTGTTTGTGTTAATTGTAGAAGTTATCCGTTGTATGTTATAGTTCCAAATGTAGCCATGCTCTTTATTTATCCTTTGAGTTATGTTGTTGTCAGCATTTGGTGGTTATTGTCCACACACCATCATAGAGACGCCAGTGGATGGTGTCTGGTTTGAAACTTGTGATTGTTCAGTGCAAAAATGCGAGTGCACGTCAGTTTTTCTCTCCAGAGACTCATTCTCTGGGTGGTGTCACACTAGACATGTTCCTTGCTTCCAAATACACGTATTTCATAAAGTATGTGTTTGAATTAAATATTTGTAAAAAAAACTTGCTAGCTGTTCCTTTCCGAATACTGTATTTGCGTTCTGCTCCAACCCACCCCCCTTTTCTTTTCCCTTTTTTTTGTATATACACTGAAATAAGCACATTTTTCATGAGTTGACTCAAAGAGCTGAAACATTTTCAATATACACAAATTACCTATTAGTCTTACATATTGTTCAGACTCTCTAAATCTGTATTAGTGAAGACTTCTCCTTTGCCATGATGATCTTTCTCACCTTACAAGTGAGGTATAGCAATGTGCTGATTAGACTCCATAAATACTACAGAGAAGTGCTCACAAACACAGATTTAAATAGTTTGGTTAATGGGTCTTTTGTGTATATAGAAAATGTTTCAGCTCTTTGAGTTCAGCTCATGAAAAATTGGAGCAAAAAAGAAAGTACTGCATTTTTATTTTTATTCAGTGTAAAATAAGCATAGTTCTTCTTTGTTCTCAAATGTAGACCATCTTTTGGTGTTGTCCCAAATAAATTAATTATTCCTCCTGACTTGAGTCTGAGCATCCCCATTAGTCAAATCAATCTACTCTGTTTTGTGCCTTGTTGGATGTACCCCGGCATTCACAGCATTAATTCATTTATGATTCATCTGGGTGATTGCTTTGATTTAGCTTGATAATGTTTTAATAAAAGAAGACTTTTAACATCACTCCCTTCATTGCTGCCTGGCAGTAGTGTGGGATTTTAAAGTCCTATTGAGCGTTTTCTGTAAAACCTTATTAATATCAAGTATTTTGAAATGTGGCTCAAGTCTATTGTTTGCCATTACTTCATCTCTTTGCCATTTTTTCCATCTGGTAGTGGAATACCCTTTAAATGCATTTTTTTAAACCGAGATGTTTGATGTAATCACTGTTCCACTTTAGAGTCAAAGAGTGATAACTTACCTATAAATGCACTCTCCCTACTGTCTAAAGATAACATTTGGCTTTTAAGAAAGAATGCTAAAGATTTTGAGTATTATGAATTACTTAGAACCAAAATGTCAGATGGAGATTAAACATATAAAGAGGATTATTACTTTGTCCTGTTTATTTTGGAAAATCATCAGTGACTCTCTTCCTCTCCTTGCAATCCTTTTGTTTAATATCGAACAAAATCAAATCAAACTTTCAGTAAATGTAAATGTACATAAATGTGTAAATAGTCATATATGGTATATAGTTAAGAAAGAAAGAAAGTAAGAAAGAAAGAAAGAAAGAAAGAAAGAAAGAAAGAAAGAAAGAAAGAAAGAAGTTACTTTGCAATTATGTGACCTCAGGAAGTTTCTGTGGTGTGTTTGTTATCACAGTACCTGCTACACAAGCAAGTTAAAGTGTATTTTTTAAAAAGGAAAGCCTGAAGAAAAGCCTTCTGCAAATATCTGTCACACTAATTAATTTAGGTGTATTTTCTGAAAGCAGTTTGGCATATTTCCATTTAATCTAACTTTATCTTATCCATTACATGTATCTAAAATACTCTTAGGTGTATAGAGGCTTTGATGTTCTCTCTGGAACGAATTATATATGGGATTTTTGTCAAATAAAAAGTATTAACTCCAACAAGCCACAAAATAGGACTTCTTTAACCTTGGCTTTCTTTCCACTATTTGATAAATGCCAGATTTGTGCAGTGAATGACCAATAACTGTTTTGTCAACACATTATCCAACCTTGGCTGTGGATTTCTGCAGCCCTTCCAGTTACCATGGGGATCTTGGCTTTTTCTCAGATTGATGCTTTTATTGTCTAGTTTCTCACTTTAGCTGGATTGGGTATGACGTTTTTTTTCTTCTTTTTAATAATGGATTAGAAAGTGTCCCATGCTATTTTCAAAGCTTCTGAAATTATTTTGAATCTTAACCTTGATGTACCTCTCCTAAACATTTTCCTTAACCTTTCTGCTTTTTCCTTGGCCTTCATGATGCTGATCCTTCAATACATTTCTGCTTCCTTCACATAGGAGCTATATTTACAAACAAGTAGACTCTTCCATTTCTTATAGGCATCTCATTTCACAGAATTTTGATTGTGGATATTATAGTGTGGTAGAGTAAATACATATGCAGGTCCTTTATGCACTAATTTGTGCTATTCAGATGGAATCCCAACAAAATAAATTGATTATATGGTTATAAATGTAGAAAATGTGAAGAAATGTAACATATACAAAATACTTTATAAGGAACTTCTTACGTAACAAGAGTATATAGTGTGAAACTAATTTGCGTTACTTTCAAGATATTGATGGCTAAACAAAACATTGTGTCATCACTATGATGCGACGGCAGTAATATGTACCACAAAGTATTAGATGTCACTGTTGACAACAGGTAACCGCAAGGAAATATTTTTTTAGGTGTAAATAATAACTCCAGGGTAAGATTTAGAAATATTTCTTGTTAGAGTTTATTGGCTGTCACATGCTTTACATTACCTAAAGATTTGTTAAGACATCTGGACTAGGTGGTGAAAACAAGAGAAAGCTTGAAAACAGAAAAAGCACATTACGTAAGTTCAAAACATATGACGAGAACTGTAATTGTAAAGCTTCCAGGAACTTTTATCCTGTTGAAGCCCCACAGCGATGTCAAGTTGACTGACAGCCTAAGAGTGGCACTTAAATGCTGCTTGAGAAATACAATTGAGTGAGTGTCATTATCTTTCCACTTCACTGCTCTTCAACTGATGTCTGCAGAAGCCCTCCACAGATATATGTTGGAGTATTTGAACATGCAAAGCAAAACTGTTGTGTGTATTTGTATGTTTAAAAAGCTGAATAAACAAACCAAACACAAGCTATTGATTAATACTAGCTGTTATGTTTGTGAAATTGCAAATGTGTTCAATTTTTAGTTCTTTCTAACTATTTTTATTATTCGCACACATAATCCCGGTGAAAAGTTTACATATCATTCTCAAAGAACTGATCAAGTTTGGGCTTTTAATCAACCATTTAACTATTTTATTTTCTTGGTGGGATGATGACACAACAAGAAATCTGTACACAGGTTTAAATTTATTATACATTTTCTATATATTTCACATGAAATTTACAATTTAAATTCACAGTTAGTTTTTTTTTCCATTCCTAATGTGCATTTCTCCTATCCATGGTTCCATTTTTTAAACTCTAAATACAATCGCTATGATATTAGTCGCCTGTGGCCATTCCATTCCATTCTAGCCTATTTCATGTCATTGTCACTTTTATGCAGCCGGTAGAATAAATTGCTTCCATTTTCTTGAATAAAAATTTGTACCCAAAACCAAAACTACGGAAAATCTTTGTCTTATTTACTGACATTTACACACAGCACACTGGAAAAGAAAACCTAATATTCTATATAAAATACTGTACATCTGCTCAGAAAATTTGTAAAGCATTTAATTTGAATTGTGTTTAATTTAATAGTGCCAAAAATGTCACCTCAAAATATTTAACAAGACAAACAGACCCAAAGATATTCATAAAAATGTAGTTAATTCTAAATACTACACATCTACATGGATCACAGGTGTTTAGGGACCACAACTGCCCATAAACAGCTAAAATATGCAAATACTTCAGCTCCCCTCTAAAAATTACCTCTAATAATAGATTTGATATTTAAACTGGGGGGACAAAGTTGTCAGCATTTCCCCTGTAACCACCCCCTCCCAACACACACACGCACACACACACACACACACACACACACACACACACACACACACCACTGCATGAGCCTTAACCAGAGCTCAATTAATCAGTTTGTAATTTCGGCCAATGGAAGCGGCGCAGATCGGAGACCACTTCCATTCGGCTCCCTTGTTAACCTATGGTGTAGTTCACACCAGAAAGGGAACCCGGCGATCTTCCACAGCCGTCTTGTGCCATAAAGTGTTCGTTTCAGCGTCTGGTTTATTTTTTTCGCGGGAGCAATCCATGTCAATTCTGGCAGGAAGTTACACCAAGAAACACGAGACAATCCGATCAATCGTAAAAATAAAGGCAGTTTTTCAAAATAAAATACAGTGGTTTACATGTGATTATATATGTACATCTAATTGACCATAGAGATGATACAAGGTGCCAAAAGGTTCAATATTTGGACCATTATCTTTTCTAATATATATATATATATATATATATATATATATATATATATATATATATATATATATATATATATATATTTTGCTACAGTATCTAAGTCTACACTTCCATTGCTTTTTGCAGATGACACAAATCTTTTCATTTCAAATAGAAATATGACCACTCTTATAAGTAAAATAAATGATGACCTTTTTAATTATTCTAAATGGTTTAAAATAAACAAATTCTCACTAAATGTCAAAACATTTAACTATATGGTATTTGCCTGAAATAAAACATAACAGTGATCAAATTAAAATTAATATTAATAATTAAATAATCCTGCAAGTTTGGTCAACAAGTTTTTTAGGAGTCATGATTGATGAAAACCTTCTTTTGGAAAGATCAAATCAGAAATGTCTTCAAAAAGATTACAAAATCTATTGAAATTTTAAGTACAATAAGAAATGTTCATAATTCCTGTCTTTTAGTTTGATTCATCCTTAACTTACGTTTTGTAATATTGTTTGGGGATCAACCTTTAAAACACTCTAAACAAAATATATACTTTACAAAAAAAGGTTTTTAAGAATCATTATCTATTCCAAATCTGACACATCAAGTGCAGTTTTGTTTTATAATTTACAGCTTTTGAATATATTTAATAGTAACAAAGTTATCACCAGTTCTTTTGTTTTTAAAGTTCTATTTGACACAAATTTGCCTTCTTATGTCTTGTCCGCTACTCTACTAGATAAGCTTCATGTTTGCAACTTCCGCTATATAAACATAACATGAAGAATTCTGAATTAGATTTCATACTGCTGTTGTATTATTTCTACATATGTTTTAAACATCTATTATTCAGAGGTAAAAAGACACACTGTTTACCAGCAGCAGAGGCCTTGGAGATGGTGGGAGTATGTGTGACCTTTGAGGACCTCTGAGACAAAGAGTTTTATTGCAGGCTGTAAAAACAGGATGTCTGTAGATTTAGGATGCCAGAACCAAGGCCATAAAGCTGGGAGTGTTGCTTAGGACCATAAAACTCAGAATGAACTTTTGACTTGGATCCAGGAGAAAAGACACGTCCCATATGACTGCATGATTTCTTGACATCCAATCATTGTTAAGACACTGTTTAAAACGTTCTGATTGGAGCAGATTAATCCTGGGAGGTTTTGGATGTTTATAAAAGTTATGACACGGAAACCATTCTTCGTCAGAAATCTTTGTCTGACCCAGAGAAACTAGGGCATCTTTCTCTGTAAACTGCAATTTGTTAATCTGTTCAAAATAAATGTTAAGAACTGGAAATTGGCTCCATTTTGTCTCTGCTTGAACATGCACTGAATTAATTTTGATAATATTTAATTCAACACTGCAAAGCTTTGGAATGCAAATATTGACCTTGTGGAACCCTCTGTATATGTAATAATGTGAGATCAGTTCATTATCCCATATTGAAAATTGTACTTAACAAGGAAAGGGGAGTAAGAATTTAAGAAGTAAGGGCTGCATATTCGTTTTTATCTATATATATAATTGAGCATGGCTAAGACATAAAATTTGTTTAGAAACAGTTGTTATGTCAATAAGTTCTATATTTCAAGGTTAAATTGTAGACAACTCCCTGATTAGGCTTTTCAAATTCAAACTTTAAATTGATCATAGAAAGAAACATCTAAAACTAACACACCAATAAGATTTCAATACCATCAATGAGATTATACTTATGTATTTTGCCTTATGCAGACAATGCTTTAATTATTTCTTTCTTTATCTAATAACAAGAAGTTATAGTCACAAGAGAATTGCAATGATGTAAAGATTATCTAAATTGTTTAGGATATAAAACTGAAATTAGAAAGATTGTTCTAAGGATTTTCATTTTGGTTTAAATCAATGAAATGTTTTAGTTCAATTAGGATTTTTATATATTTTAAAAGAGGCCTTCTTAACAGATACATTAGTATTACTGGTTGCAACAGAATGAAATGTCTGAGGCTGAGAGAAAAGAAGGAAGTCCTACGGTGCATTACTGAGTGTAGCTTGGAAAAAGCATAAGTGGAGGACAAGCAGGTATATTTTGTAGTCTTTGCAACAGCCTAACAGTTAAAGTGTACTTTTGAATGAAGAGACGTAATTAATAACGAGGACAATTATTGTTATATCCACGAAACAATGCAATGTTTGATTTAAGCTTTTGTGATTTAGATGATTCTTTTGAAAATGTTTAGACAAAAAAATAAAAATAAATAATGTATAACAAAACCTCAGAAAATTATTGTCTTTTAAAATTCATTGACCTTGGCCAGATTAACTTCCACAGAGTAACGTTCAAAGTTCTGTAAACACAATACCAGCACCTGTTCATTAGAAAACCCAACAATTAATAGAGGTGCTACAGTTCTATAAAAACACTGACACTGAGTGGCGACACAACAAAACAAAAGCCAAGCCATTTTAAGCACTATGATGCTTTTGATCATTTTGCACAGTAGCGCCTTCTCTCAACCTTTCCCGACATGACGCTAGGCGGACCATGGCAAAACAGACAACTTGACTGACATGTTGGGATAATGCAGTACAGCCAGTAAAAACCACCAACAACCAGAAACTAGAGAGGGAGTATTTGTCCATCAACACAGCAGATCCACGGCCACAACCTACAGCTCCAATGTAACACTCCCATTGCTATTGTTTACAGTTTGCGGTCACTGTAAGTTAGCATTGTTGTGTTTGTTAGCCGCTGTAGCTCACCTGTGAGGAAGTTTTTTTGCTACAGACTGTTTAATTATCGTTTCAATCGCTTCTTCCAATAGTTTGAAATCCAAGGACGTTTTCCTTGAAAGGGAGCAAGTCGATGGGATTGTATCCAACTTTCCCTTTCTGTTGTTTTTATCAAGGCAATTTGTGGAACTAAAAAGCCACAACACAGATGATTGCATCTCTTTCTGGTGACAACGCAAGAGCAACATAGAATTAATTCTTCTAGATTTTATGAGACACATTATGAAACAAAAACTAAGCACATTTTCTCAATAAGTTCCATTCCTTTTAGTTAGTTTTGTGAACACTCATTACAGATTCAGTTCGTGTTGTTTCAAATTCTCATTTTTATCTTTTTTTCAGTTAACAGATATCTTTTTTTTTACTTCTAGTTTTTATTTTGTTCATTTTCGTTAACAATAATAAACATGGTTCCCACATTGGTTACTTTGCAAACACCAACCAATAGAGTTTCAGGTATACAGATTTTGGATAGTGTATATTCATTACTAAAAATCACAAAAATTCTAAAGTCCTGTTTTTGTAGTGACGATCAATGTTAGGCAAGGTCCAGAAAAAAATTAAGATATTTCAAATGACGAGTTACAGCCTCAAAAATGTCATATGTTTGTGTTACATATTACCGTATCAAAAATGTAACTGAGTTTTACTATTTTAAGTTACTCTTGGCAAAATATCTTTAATTTCTATCAAAACGTCTAACCACAGTAACTTATCAGTTTACACAAGTGTGACACCACAATACAGTACTTTTAACACTGTTTTATCAAACTTAAGTTTCTAGTTCCTTTGCATATCTTCTATTTCAAGGTAATGTTTGTTAAATTGCATCAAAAGAAGGCGATGAAAGTGCTCATCACAAAGATGGTTGAAAAAGAGGAAACTCATCAGACTGAAGTCTGTCAACAGGTGTTTAGGAGAACAGTGTGAATAATTCCACCATGTAAATGTACAGTGGATTTTTTTCCTCAGCCATCCTGATTCGCTGATGTTTTTTATTGAGAAACAGCAACTGAACCCTGGATTTTTACCATGGTATCGAACTTGATGTGGTCTGTTGCATTATTTGGCTAGAAAAACTATTTAAAATACGAATTTAACCTGAGAAATTGAAATTGTAACTAGTAATATATTGGTGTACATTTTTTTTAAGTAATGCATTACATTACTCAGTTACTGAAAAAGATTAATATATTCCTGTAACTCATTACTTTTATAATAAATTACTCCCAACACTGGTGACGTTTCCTTTTATTTTCAAATTGGTGCACTTATTTAAGTGTATGTATCTTGTAAATTGTGTTATTATTTGGGATTTTATTTTATTTTGACTCAGTTTCCTTTTTTTGATGAAAAAGTTACTTTTTTCAGAAAAAGCTATGTTGTGTTTTCAAACAAACAGTTTAATTAATAAAACAGGTTTTTAATAGTAAAAAAAAATATTCTTTGACATGCTTAGATTGTCCAAAACACTTATGAAAAAGAAAAAAAAAAGAAATAAATCCCTGGAATTTCAACTTATTGGCATTCATGCAGATGGTAAGTGTATTCTTTGTAGATTACTTTCCTTGAACAAAATACACTGAGGCTTGTTGTCCTAAGCTTTTCACAGGCATGTACTAACTTTCTTGACACAGTGAATAATCTAAGGCCCTCTTAGTGATGCGGTGATTCATACTGTGAAAGTGACACTTGAATGCCACCTGACAAGCCCTTCCATTTGCTGTCTTGTTATTATTCACCCCGTCGACTCAGCCCATGGTTGATGTCTGAAATGGCCATCACCACAAGATTGAGCTTGCCCACTGTTCCATCTTGAGTGACAGAGTATAACAAAGCGTCTGTACAGATTAATAACACTGTGCTGTGAAAGGTGCCACATCTGCTCATCTTTTCTCATCTCTTCACCACTGCTATAAAAGTCTAGGAGATGTTTTTTTTTTTTCATTCTTCTCTTTAAAAGTGGTGATGGATAAGCTAAGTTATAATGCGGAATAATGTTTTGTGTTTGGGGTGGAGATGAGGAAGAAATGCTTAAATACTGCTTAAAATATTTCAGAGTGGTTTTTGTAACTGAACCAAAAAAAAATGTGTTTAAGGCTTTTAAGACATTAATTTGTTAAAAGCATAATAAATGTGTATTGTATACAGCATTTCTATTTGAACATAACACATTATTGACCCACTGCCAGTTGAAAATTCTCTGCCTATTGACTACATAATGTTTACATCTAAATTAAAAAGGGTTGGAAACAACACATTTCAATTCCTTATTTCCCCTTCTACTAGCTTTTTTCTAGCTTTCTTTTGGTTGTATTTCTTGCTAACCACTTTTCACTACATAGTAGGAAAATTACATGCCAGCATGCACAGGTGTTACTGTTCTTCACTTTGCTGAAGTAAACTGACTTTACTGTAGAAAGAATCCTGCAGTCACCCACAACTGTGATCTTGTTCTTGAAAAATCTTGGCACTGGGGTTGCTTGTACGGCAAATAATGCATGTAAAGTTTGCAATTCACTTGTCACTGTTTTATTTTAACCTTCTGTTGAAAACAAACAAAAGAGGAAAAATAAATATTTCCATGTTGGCTTTTCCAAATACAACATCAGTCCTAAAATACATAATAAAAAAAATAAAAATAAACAGATGAACAGTATTTTTAATAGTTGTCACATTAAAACAACAAATGTTATTTTTTTTTGGGATAAGAGTACATACATTTTTATATTAAATGGAAATAGCATATATTTTTATTTTAATATATCCTAACAAGTATATGCTGCATATATATTTGCTCCCCTTCACTCTAATACCCCAAAGTAAAATCCCGTGACTTCAGAAGTTGCATTATAATAAACAAAGTTAACATCTGTATAATATAATCTAAGTATAAAAAAATCTGTTCTCTTAAGGCCTCGATAGAAAAACCCTGATGCGACAAGTGCCAAATTGCGATCAAGAAGCAAACCAGAAAGATAAGTGATATAGTGTGATATTTAAAAAAATTCAGCCTGATTTGCTTTGTCAGAAACTCCTGAAGACACAGGTGGAGGCCTCCCCAATCAGATGGATCAATGACTGACAAACAGACCACAGTTTGTGAGACTGAAGGATTGTATGTCAAACCAGCTGGTCAGCAGCATAGGAGCAAGCAAGATGCTGTAAACCTGTATACAAAGTCTGATGTGGAGTGTTAGCTCTTCGTCCATCATCTGTTAGGGTAGCAGCATCAGAGCCAGAGACTTAAAACAGCTCAACAACCTGATAAAGAAGGCTGTTTCTGTTATGGGGACACCTGCGGAACAACTGGAGATAATGATGCAAAGAAGGATTCTTCATAAAATTAAAAAAGATTATGGACAACCCTGAGCATCCTCTTCATGACACTATCTTACAGCAACAGAGTATCTTAAGTTGGAGGCTTCTTCAGTTTTGCTGCAACACAGACTGATACAGGAAATCATTTCTCCCCAGAGCCGTCATGGTTTAAAACAACTCCTTGAAAAATTAATTAGTTATGAGCTACAACACCACTTAATTTCCCTCTAGGATAAATAAAGTATTTTTGAATTGAATAGAAATGCAACAAAGTTCAAAACAGGCAGGGTAATAAAACTAGTTTAGGTGATACTTATTTTTCATAAACCTATGTTTGACAAGAAGATAAAATTTAACAACTTTGACATTTCTCAAATTGGAGTGGTTTGAAGACCTCAGAAGTTGAATTTGTTGACAAATCCTTTTGGATTAGCCATTTACCTTCAACCTCCATCTCCAATTAGTCTCAATTATTTATCCTAATAAATACAGGAACAGAGTTATCTTCCTCAGATAACATACTAACTTCTTTAAATTTGAAGATAATTTTAGTCTAGAAATTTAGAACTATATATACAAAATTTTTACTACCTGGACCTTATTTGTAGCATGCAATAAATTTATATATAATCACCGAAACTTGGTTCAACTTGAAGCCTTTGGGGGATATTTAGATTCATTTGTGATGAGTGTATAGCCATATGAGCTGCTATATATATCCATATTCATGAGTTGTTGCCAAAAAACAAACTCCTTCATTTCACCAATATTTTGTTATAAATCTCTAGCACTAGTAGTGTGAGCAGTACTTTCACTCTGTGCTCTACGACGGTGGTCAGTTAGACAGAATTTGCTACTCAAACAACAACATTGTTCGTGTTTGTGTGCTTCCAAATTGCACAAAAGAAACTAGCAAGTAGACTAAGTTAGGCTTCCACAGCCTTCCTTTCAACAACCTCCTCAGCCCTGTTCATACTATCACTGCCATGTGCCATGGCGGTGATAGTTTTTTATTGAAATCCCAATAAGAAAAGCACCTCGGAGATGCTCCAAATTCACAGAGAATAGTACACCTGATTCAAAATAAACATTAGTGAAATGAAGGAGTTTTGTGGTAACAACTAAAGCCGAACAACTCACATTACATGGATATATGCAGATCACGAATAGATCTAAAAATCTCCCGAAGGACCTCAAGACAAAAATTTTCTGGGAGAGTATATGAACATATTCAATGATACAAATAAGTTCCAGGTTGCAAAAAACGTCAATTTCCCTTTAATATTGTTTTAGAATAATTTTGACTACAGACTTCACAATTTAGAATGGAAACGCGACTGCACTGCATCTCAACAAGAAAATCGGCAGGAAACTTCCCCACTGGTAGTGATCTTGGTGTAAAAATCTGGTGCTTAGGGCTCCTCTCCAAGAATCAGGATACAGAATGAGTCACACAAACACAGAGAAGTCTGCAGTCTTACTGCAATGACTTAGGAACAATCCTAAATAGCTTTGTCAATGAACACAGTTGCTAACTAGATCCACAAATGAAACTCCAACAAGCAAAGGAAAGAAAAGTAAAACACTAACAAGATCCTGAAATGCTGCTGCTCTCCTGGGACATCAGATTGATGGAGGCAAAAAAAAAAAGAAAATTGTCCTGCAGTCTGACGAATCGAAATTTGAAATTAGGTTCAGATAGATCCTCCATAATAGAAAAGGGTCCATTCTAGTTTAGAGAACACCAACAACAACCATGAAGAGATGTGGGTCTATTAGCATTAAGTTCAACATTTTACTTGTTAATCTGAGAAGGAACACATGAAAAAAAAATAGTAATAAGTATTATTTTAATTTTTTGAAAAAATCAATTTTATAGATAAGGCATTTCAGTAAGTTGGTGGTTATAATCTTTCCCACACTTGTTCAGAAGTATGATGCTTCAGTCTTAGGTTGCTGCTTTGTTGTCCACTAAAAAACTAAAAGTAAAAAATACAAAAACCATTAACTAAAAACTACTAACTAAAAAAACAAAAACAAAAAAAAACCAAATTGTTTTTATCATTTTTTTTCGTTTGAAAAAATAAAAATAAAAATAAAAACCTCACGAGTGACCTGTGCAATAATAATGACACAAGATATTATATATCTACAATGGTTCTTAATGGGAATAATTTGCGTACTTTGTTAATCAGCCTCCTTGCTTTGATATCCCTAAATGAAAAAAAAGACTGCAATGAACTGTCTCAAAGGGACTTGTATCCTGTAGTTAATATTGTACCACCAAGTAAAATGGCTCGTTTCTTTATAATCCCGCCTTCTACATTTACTGAACATTCTGAGATGCCACAGATCAACCGAAGCAGCCATGAGCTGTGAGAAGGAGGGTGTGTTTGGAACTCTAGCAGAGGTAAGCCGCTCTGCCAGCAGGGGCGGTGCAGACACCTCTAGCACTCTCTTGTTCAACTAGTGATGTCACTAGTTGAACACTCAGTCGTTTTCTATGAGAGGGAGGGGCAGATGCTCAGAGAGCAGAATTCAGGACGATTACTCTGATATGCGTGAATTAAGCCAAAAGCCACTCTGGTGGTTTTTTGTTGTTGTTTTTTTATGAGACAATTGCATTACCAGATAGCTGAAAACTCCAAAACCTTGATTTCGTAATTCGTTAGGAAAATATAGTTAACCTGTATGCCGTTTAAATCTGGTATAAATACACATGCTCTTTGAAGGCATCAGAGACTTGTTAAAGGTTTAGTAAATAAAAGCAAGACCAAGGACACACCTGACTGGGCAGGTATAAAGTTGAGAAACGCCAAGCAATATTCCAAGCTTTAAATATGATACATAATGCATTCTTTTTTACGTCCTTTGTGTTGCCATTTGGGTCTCTGTTGTCTCTATAAACACTCCAAACATGAGTCTTTTTTTTTAAATCAGAAATCTTGTTCTTCTACAAGCTATTTGAAAAAGTGCCTTATTGTGGCATCACAATAAGCCTAATTTGCATACAACCACCCCTCATATCTCAAGTCCTGCACACTAACTCCAATTCCATGCCATTTTCAATGGTGGCAAACCCACAGGATAATAACAAGATGGATTGGCGTGGTCTGCAAAAACTAATTTGCATAAAAGTGACAGGACTCTCTAAAATGCCCATGGTGAGAGGGATTGAAAATGTCAAAAATAGAGCTGGTGATATCACTTTATGTGAAAGTGATTTTGAGCAAAGAACTTAATTAACATATTTTGTCTATCCCTATCATAACTTAATACAAATTATAATATGTCCCCTTTAAGAATTCTCCTCTACAGGACATCAATGGATTAAAGCCTGTTTACATTGCAAAGGCTTGAGTCTAAAGTTAAAGTTTACCATCAAACAATCAGAACAAAGTGTGTATTTGGGTTGGAATAAGTGAGACCACAGTTCAGACCTAAATTTAATCTAGAGCTGCTGTTAAAAATGGTGTTAAATAGTTTCAGACTCGATCGAGATCCGGTGTTACCTCCCGATCAGGACTCATACATATGTACCTGTCAGTTTTTTAATTCCTCGTGGGTGGGACTATTGTCTATCTCTATTCCTGTTCAATAGTATTTATCTTTTATTCACTTTAAATAATATGCAATCTAAACAAGCTGAACAGAGAGCTACTTAATAAAATGAGATTAAACAGTTGCCGTTAGAATCCACCTGCTGCGGGTCCTGCTCCACATGGAACCATAATTCATGTCCACAGACAGGATTGCTGCAGAGTTTTTTGTCATCAGGTTTAGGATTTTTCCCTGGGACAGATGACTTCTCATGGGGGTTCAGGTGTATTTCTGGATTCTGTATCTACGCGCTGGAGGCTGTAATTACACGTTGCTTCATCCAAAGTTTTAAAGTGAGGAAACAGTTCTCCAATTTAACAGATCAGAAGTCTACAAGAGTCTGAACAAATAGTTTCCGTAACCATAAACTACGCTTCATCTGCAGAAAACCTGTGGTAGGAAAGAAGCAGCAGCAGGTGTTTGGCACATCGTAGCGCTTCTGACCAACCAGAAACACTGCATTTGCACACCGAAGTGTCTCAAAGAAACTTGCAGTAAGCTCCCAGTCAGCCATATGCCTTGTTTAAAGTCTCCAGTAATCTTTTGTTTAGTTGAATTATTTACCTGGAATATGTGCGTAAAGTTGAAAATATCTGCGCATTTCGACATGTAGTCAGTTCATTTTAATCTGTAAAACTGACTGACAGCCTTCAGATTTTTCTGTCAACATTATAATACACTGGTGAAATCCTGAAAACATTCAGTTAACATGACCCCTGATATGTATATACAGTACATTCTCATTATAAAGTTTATTTAAGATGAGGTACTATAAAAAAAAAAGTCCAAAAGTTAATAATTTGTTATTCATTACTTGATTGTTTAAGGTACCCCACAAAAGTGCTCTGTTTGTTAACAGAATTGTTAAATGTTAAAATAAGGTGAATAAAAAAGGTAATGTCCTGGATCAGTTTTTCCGCTCTTCTTTATTCGTTTTTTATGCTTTACCGATTGAAGAATCTCTGTATCGGCAGATAATCAAAATCAAATAACTCGGACTCAGACTCGACGGCAAAAAAAAATGATCGGGACAACCCTAGCTAAAACATTTCAGGATTTTTGCTTCAAAACACTATGGTGATGTTCATTTTATGAAAAATGAGCACAATATCAACTGAGAATATGTTTGTAATAGATTGTTATGCTGATGCATAACTTACCAAAATAGCAATGTCAGAGATTCAGAATCTAAAATGTGTTTGGAATTTCATTTTTTTTTTTTTTTCTATCCTCTCTGCGTCAGTAGTGAGAGAGGATTGTTGCTAACTGTGTGACATGAGTCGCTTTACCCTCTGGAAACACCAAGCAGAGCGCAATCCAAGGCAATCTGATACAAGTCAGCACTCTACCTTGTCGTGCAGAGTTGAGCTACAGTGAGTCATGACACACAGACAGTTTTTTTCTCTCTGAAGACCCATTTGCTTCTTCTTTTCCCCGCATAGCCATTTGGGTTACTGCATAAATCACCTCTAAGTCGCCTTAAGTCCAAATCCTCATGAGCTTTGAATGGCATATAGCACGAGGACAGTGGGATTGCTGAAAATTGAATTTTAGTTCTGCAGATTTAGCCATTGTTGGGGGTAATCATTCATGGATTTGGTTTGGTCTCAGTTGCTTTTTTATTTGTGTGAGAGATAAAAGGATTTTGGATGTGCATGTCATTAGAGGGTAATAGTGTAATAGGCCACCACAGCAGTTTTTTTTTATGAATATGTATGTCTTAAGTATAAATTTGAAAAAAAAGATTTAATATTAAATCCCTTTTCTTAAAAAATCAAACACAAAAAACATGTTTATTTAGGGTGTATGCTAAGCATGTGTACAGCAAAGTTTTTGCTAGTGACATGGTATTCTCTGTTTAACAGCAAAGCATCATAGAAACATGTTTTTTTTTGGCATAGAAACATACTGTGTCGGTTGGCGGAGATCTGTCTACTGTCTGGTATGTGCCCATTGGAGATGTCTTTAAACTGATCAGGGCATGGCAGCCATCAATAATTCAATGGGTGTGCCAACGCAAAGGTAAACAATGGCTGTAATTAGGGGAGGTCTGCGCTGCGGACAGCAAGATTAATGAACATGCAGTCATTTCCAACCGTGCCTGGAGACAAGAGAACTTCACAATGACAAAGATTCTGGCAGACTAAGCAGAGCCATACTGCTGTGTGAGAGTGTTCATGTAAGGATGTTTATTTGTCTAAAATGTATTTATTGTACTACCTGGACTCCCTTAACAGTACAATGAACCAATATAAATAACAAAACAGCTGAAATGAACACGTACAGTGACGCAATAAAGTATTTGCCCTCTTATATATTTTTCTGTTTTTTTTTTGTCAAACTGAAATGTTTTAGATCAAACACATTTTCGACGATAAAAATAGAGAATACAAAATCCAGTTGATGAATTAATTCATTAAAGTAATAAAAGCTGCACAAACATGCCTTGTTATGTGAAAACATGATTGCTAACTAAACCTAATAATTGCTTTTGCTGCCCTCAGTGGAAACAGCTGCCATCACGCTTTTGTGATAACTGGCAATAAGTCTTTTACATTACTGTGAGGTAATTTTAGCTCACTCTTCTTTGCATAAACGTTTTAATTCCATTACACTGGAGGGATTTCAAGCATGGGATACCTGGTTATGGTTATACCACATCATCTCAATTGATTCCATCTACAAAATTATTTGAGTAATGTTGGTAGGATGGTTTACTTTTGGCAGGCTGTTTTTTTATTTCTGTATTTTAACCTGTTAGACAAGTTAGACATGACAGTAAATAAAGCCAGCGTGTGACTCCTGAAACAGAATACAGCTTTCCAAAAAATATAGTTAATCACAATTAACACAAGATCTATTTTTTAAAATGTGACAATTATATTTACAGTCAGGACAAGGTTGGTTTGAATGTTCTAAATGAAAAAAAAAGAAAAAGAAAAAAAAACAAACAGAAAAAACGCTTTTTGTTTGTACTCAGGTTATCTTTCATGTTAAAGTAGCAGTGTGTAGTTTTTTTAGTACATCTATGAAAATAGCCATTAAAATATTATGTAATAATAATTATGTAAAGCACATTAATTGCAAAATATTGGTGATATTGTAAAATATGACTTTAAAAATTAGTTTTAAAATACATAGGCGCGGGTCCTCTTTTCAGGGGAAAGCCGTATTAGATGATGTCTTTACTTCTACAAGAGCCCGGACGGACAAAGCGCACAGAACATGCCCGCTATTAAAACATTGATTTCCCCTCAAAATGCAAAAAAGTTTCGCCATAAATACATTTTTACCTCTTCTCTATGGGGGAACATTCCTGCCATTTATCAAGAGAATACAATTACAATTTGGGAGAGGATCATTGTGTCTTCTCCTACAAAACCTGTAATGCTTGCGCTCAAAACTTCTGCTTTCTTTCAAATATTTTCTCTTCTCTCTCAAAACCTTTAATCGATGCGCTCAAAACTTCTGCTCTCTTTCAAATATTTTCTCTTCTCTCTCAAAACCTGTAAAGCTTTCGCTCAAAACTTCTGCTCTTTCTCAGATATTCTCTGTTCTCTGTCAAATTCTATGTTTCTTGCTCACAGATTTTCTCCACGCTTGCAAACTGTATCTCTACGTAGATCAAAACTGTGCTTATGAACCTCTCTTCTCTGCTTGCAGATTCTGTGTGCTCGCTTGCAGATCGAAAAGTGTTGTAGCCTAGCAACTGTTCCAGCCAATAGAATGAGAGTTCTCCTAATATGGTTGCAGCCTGCTTTAGGGTGCGTTTGTTTTCTGCTGTGTGTTAGCCTGCGCCTACAGGTTACTGTGCTGCCCACTGGATAAACAGAGAAAATACAAAA
The DNA here is from genome assembly GCA_028564705.1 of Apricaphanius iberus. Taxonomy (NCBI): domain Eukaryota; kingdom Metazoa; phylum Chordata; class Actinopteri; order Cyprinodontiformes; family Aphaniidae; genus Apricaphanius; species Apricaphanius iberus. Next base: position 742,421 of record JAPXFQ010002068.1, read on the forward strand.
AATATATTTGATACATTCCAAATATTCATACAATTTCTATTTGTTTTTCTATTGCATGTTTTTTCTATTAAGAGTATAGTTAAAAGTTGTAAACTTGTAATATTGTGATATTCTTCTGATGTATTAAATATGTAATTAAGCTGTAAAAAGAATATTTAAATGTTTAAATAAAAGGAAGAGGGAAACAACTTTGGCTTGCTGCTCTCACAAGTTTTCGGGAATCACGTTATAGCTTAGTACTTTAAAAATAAATACTTTTTAGTTGTTATTTCAATTGTTTTGTGGATTGTCAAAACTCAAACAAAAATATTTCGGACCATCCAGTAGTGCGATTAATTAATCTGAATTGGCTGATCTGACAGACAGCAAACCCATGGTTTCTTCCTCATAAATCTCTGCCTAGTAACATGTCCAGCCAACTGGATGGCACTTTTTATTGACCTGAAGCGGGATATTTCTTCACTTGATTCCACAGAATGGCTCAGCGTCAACCACAGTCTCAAGTAAGTCATTTGTGTATATATAAATATTATTTTTTTTCTTTAGTTAATGATTACCCAAGTGCTAGTTCCGCAGGTAAAGCTTTACACCCTAACGCTTTAGGACAGAACATGGGTAACATGCGCTGATATGAAACACAGTTTATGTTCATTTGAAAGCTCTAAACAACATTACACTTTATATGTAGTTGGCAGAGTCCCTAACTTCAAATTGAAGTGTCTAACCACTTTAATATTTAGTTCGGAATTGAAAGGAAGCTTCATGCAACAACATATTTTACTTTGAACTACAAAATGAAGCCAAACAATGTGATCTTACAGCAACATATCAAGGTCCTGAGTGAATTCAGCACCATGGACAAAGACTTAATAACTAAAACTACTTAACGTAAAAAAGCAACATAAACAGCGTTCAACGTTGTAGGAACATTTTTATTAAGGTTGTATAACATTTGTTTTACATATTGTAAAACTTTGCGTATGAACTCTTTTGAGAAGTGCAGTACATTATTTAGGCACAAAATTACTGCCCCAGTCTGATGAAGGAAAAAAAACACAACTAATAAAAACCCAACAAAGCTCTTAAGCCACAATCAGCCAATCACTCTCACAAACATGCACAATTTAATTAATCGATACAAAGATTTGTAGGCACTTCAGGGTTATTGGTCTTGCCTAGAGGCACATCAATATGTGTGTGTAGGAGGGAAGTTTGTTTCTGACAAGCAAACATATTTTACTGTGGATGATATTAATATAGCCAGAAATAATAATATAAAATAACTGTTTTTATTTTACCTTTGACCTAAAAATGTTTTAACATATCACATTAAGAATGGTTCTAGAATTGACTTCTTTCATCAGTATAATGTGGTGAAATTCAAGTGCATCAATTACTCTTGCATTCTTCAGTAGCAGAGGGTCCAAAAACTTCAGCTTACCTAAAATAAAGTGGCAAGTGTTCGGAAGAAGACATCATCAAAGACAAAAAAATATTCTCACAATTTACTTGTACATCCAGGATAGACATGTCAAAATAGTAGATATAATGGACCAGGCATTCTATGTCATTTTTTTTTTCTTTTGCGAGACTGGACCACCATCATAGCTGCCATTGACATCAACGTGGCTTATTAAAATTTTCTTTCCAACAGAACATGATTCACTATTAGTGTTTTGTACTTTTTTTATATTCTTCTTTGAATTTAATGGTAGATGGCTGTTAACAATAAGCTATATTTAGCAGTTATTTATTTATTTATTTTTTTACCTAGATAAAGGCAATTATTACCTTCCACTGTCACCAATTGCTACTCATATTTTGTGGCAAAGTTTGTGATCGGATGTCATTAAAGGGACTATATCATGCTATTTTACAGCTTTCAGCTTCTGGTATAGACATAATTTATTTATGATAAAATGTTACCGTTGGTGTTATATAGTATTAATTTGCACTTGTTTACTGTACATTCTGAGATTCCTTGGATCCATGATTCTCAAACTGTGGTAAGCGTACCACCAGTGGTACTCAAGTTATCCCTAGTGGTACTTGGAGCAAAGTTCTAAATATTTTTCGAAAATAAAATTCATTCAAAACTGTATAATTCACACACAGTGTGGCTGTGGCTGACAACAATTACCAATAAGTAATCCTTATTAAGAGTAAATAACCCTTCTTTGTTAATTGTCCATATTTAAAAGGGTAAGTTTTCTCTACTGTATGTTTAGGTTAGTCATGATCGTGGTACTTGGAGAGCTCGGCATTTTCTCAGGTGGTACCCAATGTAAAAACTTTGAGAAATACTGCCTTAGATCAATTATTTAACCACACAACGCTGGTATAAGATCATATAAGCAGCTTGAAAAACGCCTAACCCACATTAGCATTAGCATGTAGCCACTTACTTCTCTGTCCATTCGGTGTCTTTGTTCTTTGAAGGAGGAGGGTGTGTTTGAACTCTATCACAGGTAAACAGCTCTGCCGGCAGGGGCGGTGCAAACACCTCAAAATCCCCTTTTTTTCAATCAGTGATCTCACTAGTTGAACACTCTTTTCAACACTCAGACAGAGGGGCGGCTGCTCAGAGAGCAGGATGAAGGAGGATTACTCAGACATGCGTAAATTAAGCCAAAAGCCACTCTGGTGGGTTTTGTAATGAGGAAATTACATTACCAGATGGCTGAAAACTCCAAAAACTTGATTTTGCATGATATTGGCCCTTTATAGTGTGGGCTACAACAACATATAAATGTTTTTTTTTATGATCATCAAACTTAACAAAAACAACAACAAAATAATGTAAATAAAATATAACTTGTAATTATTCACACACCCACCTTTGTAAATATTTTTTTCACCACATTTCTATCTCTAATGCAACCAAACATGTAACAGTTCAGTGACTCCACCAACCAAACTGAAGCTACAGCCAAGCTAAAGCATAATATTTGCATTAGAACACTCTACAATTACATTTCAGAGATATAAGCCAAATAAACAACAGCCATAAACTGCATTTTCCAAAACTGCAATCAAAAAAGTTCCTTACCTATATCTTCAATATTTTTGTCATATAGCCATAGCTCTTTCTGTTGCATTACAGTAGTCTGAACAGGAAATTGTTGTACTGTGACCGTCAGAAGAGGTCAAGAAGTCCAAGATAAACTGGGGACCAGATCTTGCCCTGCACATGTTTTGACAAGTCTTATTGGCTGACTGTGATGTCAAATACTTGTAAATAATTTAAATCAACCAAAAAGTAATTAATTTAGCCTCGTGTTTTCACTGTTTGGATTCTTATAGAATTTCTTTGTATGTAGTTGTTTTCACATTTGTACTGTCTTTTTCAAATAAATCTGGTCCATGTGGATTCAAATGGTTCTAATTCAATGTATTGAATATATTTATTCACAAAATATTTTTTAATATAGTACTCTACATTAAAAAAGGCAAATGACACAGGTTGGTACAATTTTTGCCAGACTGTGCCATTTTGGAGACCTCGCCTGAAGTTTAAAATTCAGTATTTTAAAATTAGTATTAAAACCTCTCTGAAATATTTTTTTCTCCATTTGCTAAAATCAATTTTTGTGCAGATATTGTTAAAATATTTGCCTATGATTTAAATTATGTTTAAAGAGGCATTTGCGTTTTCCCAAGAGTTTTTCATGTTAAAAATATGTATTTTATTAAGACGGACGAAAAAAACAGAAAGTTTTCACTGTGTGCCATGTTCATCTACACTCCAGCAATAACTCATAAACTTATATTTATACATCAAATGTATTCACATAAGGGTTCTCTTTAATATTTGACTAAAAGTAAAAACGTAAAAGTAAACAAATAAACCTTGTTATTACAGAAAACATATTAATTTAATTACAAGCATATCATTTTTGAAAAAAAAACATTTCTAAAAAAGAGGCTTGGGGTCCCACCTACAATTTGTTTTATTTAATGTATTTCTTGTTTGGTTTGCTATAATCTTCAGAATCCCTATTTCAATGAGAGGGAAACCTGTAGTTTAATACAAATGTGTGACAGATGAACTTACTTCATCCTGACCTACTTTTATAAAGCACTTCATCATAAAGACTTATTACTACCAGACAGCTGTATTTTTCTCCTGAAATTATTTGTCAAATAATCTCTATCATTATTTTAATTATATTATAATTTTTAACTATGACACAATAGCCAAAATTGCTTTTGGGCTGCTTTTTTGCAAAGGGAACAGGAAAACTGATTTTTATCAAGATAAAGGTGAATAGGGCTATGCATTGGTTTTCAACAAAAACCTCCTACCATCAGTGAGAGCATTGAATATAAAACGTGGCTGGATCGTCCAACATGACAATGATCGCAAACACACAGCTCGGGCAACTAAGGAGTGGCTACGTAAAAAGTATTTCAATGTTCTGGAGTGGCCTAGCCAGACTTCATACCTTAATCCATTAGATAATCTATGGAGGGAGTTGAAAGTCCATGTTGCCCAGGAACAGCCCCAAAACATCACAAGTCCAGAGAAGACCTGCATGGAAGAATAGGCAAAAATACCAAGCTAAAGCGTATGCACACCTAGTGCAAACATTCTAGAACACTTTGACCTCTGTCCTTTATTTTTTTCAATTCACTTTTATTTATATAGCGCCAATTCACAACATATGTCATCTCAGGGCCCTTAAGTATTTATGAGGGGCATTGTTTTAACAAATGCTTATTTTCTGCACAAATAAGTACTTACAAATAAATGATTTCAAAATATTACAATGTGATATCATGGAGTTTTATTTTTTTACATTCTGTCTCACACAGCTGAAGTGTACCTATGATGGAAATTCTCTCTCATCTTTTTAAATGGGAGAACTTGCACAATCAGTGGCTGCAAAATACTTTTTTGCCCCACTGTAAGTTCATCACTTTGCGGATTTAAGGAGCTGCCTGACAGTCACTCAACACCTACTGTAACTGTGAACCGTTGTTGGTAGCGCTGAGCCTGAGATTACTGATCATCCTGCTTTTGATGTGTTTCTTCTAAAGGAGATTCCTCTGAAGATCTTGTTTTCTTTTAAGTTGAAATCTATCAGTGGCCAAATCTCAGCCTTAGAAAACCTAAGTCAAACTGAACTAACTCCAAGACTGTGGCAGTGACGTCTGCTATCCTCCACTCCACTGTTAATATCTGCATGTCCGCCCTCCAATGCTCGGCTCTTGATGTCTTACCCACTTCAAGCTCACCAACAACGCACAGTACTTACAGTTGAACTTTAGAATTGCAATCTATGCTGTGTCCCCCAAGTTATTGCCATCCACCATCACAGGGGAGTGATTTCATGTTCTCTGTACATCAACTGATTCCATTGTGTAAATCGTGTATTCTTTGTCAAATAAAACACACTTTTTTGCTGTTTGTTAAAACATAAAATCTGTTCTGCACTAATATCTACATTACTTTTAGTAAATTGGTTCTTAAAGACAAAAGTAAAGTCCACATTACTTTCTCTATGTTGCTCTAACCAAACAATCTATGCAATATGTGTTAACAGAACACACAGATGTAACTCTTAACGTTGACTTCATGGACACTTGGACACACAACAGATCTTTGAAAATTAGAAACAAACATTGTTAAATCCCAGCACTGTCAAACTTATTTACAGTATTGACAAAGTATTTTTTTTTACAAAGAATACCAAACTAATGGTAAGAAAACAGCAATTCAATAGAGGCCTGGCATAGTTTTGTATGTTTAATATTAGCTTACATAACTAGTGAGTAGGAGTGGAGCGAAACATGAATACAGTATATGAAGAGGCACAAATAACATGTTTTTTATGAATACTTATTTCAAACAAATACTTTATAAACTATTTGTATACAGGATCAAGAAAAACTTCTAACAAAAACATGCATTTTCTCATAAGACCGCAGTGAATGCGCACAACGTGAGTGAGTGACGTGACTGACATGCAACGAAGGGAGGGGCCGGAGGTTAGTCGACTGTTAAAGCAGCTACAAGGCAACAGAAGGGCTCGGCTGAGCAAAAAAAGAAATAAAAAAAAAGACTTAACTGCATCACTATTTTTTTATTGGTTTTTGTAACTTAACTGGGTTCTGCAGGCAGTTTATAACTTTCAGGAATCAGAGTTTGATAGGGATATTATTCCATCTATCCATCCATCCATTTTCTGAACCGTTTATTCCTCAAGGGGTCGCGGGGGGGCTGGTGCCTATCTCCAGCTGTCAATGGGCAAGAGGCGGGGTACACCCTGGACAGGTCGCCAGTCCAACACAGGGGAGATTATTCCATCATACTTTATTAATATTAACGTCTGTAGTCAGGAGCCCTCGTGTTCATTGTGCTTATGTATCTCTATTAGTTCTGTAATTTACACAATTGGCTGTTGACCGAGAATTGTTAAAGGGCGTATATCATGCAAAATCAAGTTTTTGGATTTGTTAATCATCTGGTAGTGTAATTTTCTCATAAAAAAAAAAAAAGCCAGAGTGGTTTTTGGCTTAATTTACCTATGTCTGAGTAAAGCTTGGTTTATGCTTGCCGCATGAACATTCCGCGCGGAAACGAGACGTGCCGAACCGGCCGAGACGCCTTCAAGCAGCGTTTATACTTTTTGTGGCTTGTCCCTGCTGAGAGCCAATATTCTTTACGACTGTAGGGGGTGGCGTAGGGCTCTACGGCATGCATACAACACTACACCATAGTAGAAGTAGTAATCACTGTTGTTTAGAAGATGGTGATACGCGTGAGCTTAAACAAAGCAGAACTTTTATGCTGTTTACTGAGGAAAAAAGACGAAAAAGGAGACTGTCCTCTCTTCAATTAAAACAGAGTTGATCACAGTGATCTCTATCGGCCGAATCATTAAGATGTCTATTTACGAACCTCCGGCAATATGAACTCTTGCCAGCCATGTTTTTCCGTGTAGTTACAAATTTTCCTAGGTGCGCGGTGCGGAAATTTTGGGGCGGGAGGAGGCCGCGCGGAGAGGCGTGGGTCCTGAAATGACGTAATGTGGCCGCGTGGAGCTGTGCGGACCTCGCGGACGCGGCAAGCATAAACCAAGCTTAATCCGCCTGAATCCTGCTCTCTCAGCAGCTCCAACGCCTTCTCCTGCAAAACCGGTCCAAAATTAACTCCAGGATACGAGTTCAATTCAGGACAAATTAATACTACCCCAGTCTATCCCAGAAGTTGAAAGCTTTAAAATGGCATTATATAAGCCCTTTAACATTCGGTTAAAAAAGGCTTGCACACCCCAAGTAATAGCAATAACAAACCAAAGTTTTTCCTCTGTCCGGAGGTAATGTTTTTGTGTCTGTGTGTCTGTCTGTTAGCAACATAAGTCAAAAAGTTAAGTACGGATTTAGATAAGATCTTCAGGAAATGTCCACAATGGGACTAAGAACAACATACTTAATTTTGTGGTTGATCCTGATGCTCATATCCACCCGCCAACCAGTGGTGCTAATCTCAACTCCTCTCCCATGTCCAAGCTCACAAGCTGTGCCCCTCACGCAAGAGCTATGCAAAGGTTGGAACAAATTGATGGTGCATGGATGAATCTCCCCACTCTCTTGGATGATCAGAGTGACATCAAGAATACAGCCATACGTCTCATTAAACAACATTTTGTTAAAAAAGTATTGAAGGTTAGAATTGCATGACAAAATGGGGGAGTGGCCTAACTAGAGGTCTTTAGAGCATGGATTCCCGAACCAGGCCCTCTGGGACCCGACAGGTCGGGCCGTGTTTGGTCAGATATTTAGAAAGGATCATCGGGTTTCGGTCGTGCTCAGTCACATCAGAGGATTGAGGGCGAAAACCTCACCCTTCATCCAGGTTTTACAGAGCATTAGCAGTGTGCCATTTGTGAAAAAAACAGAGGGGAAATTATTATTATTATTTTTTTTTTCATTCATAAAAATAACAACAGGTTTGTTTATGCTGGCTGCCGGGCGTCTTGCGCACATATGTTTACCCTTTCAAAACTGACAGAAACATTTGATAAACGAAATTATTGTTGAAATAATTTTTTTTTTGACAAGATCAAATATATTAAGATGATTAAAATTAAAGGTCAGAATTCACTTGACTTTTCCAGTCATAGCAGGTGAGATATTTTTTTTCCCCACGGCAGCTTGTCCGCCCTCTCAGACCCACAGCCCTGCATATTTTTCTGTGGGGGTGAAATTCCACCTCTGGACCAGAGGAGCCCATCGCAGGTCAGGTGCAGAAAGTATTTTCAGGTGTAAGAATCCTACCCTCAGTTTATTAAACCATGCGTCTATAAAGCATTTTATAAACGAGTTTATTAAAAATGCGGCCCGATCCGCATTCTAGAGGTCTTGGCTATCTGAGTGCATTTCATCCTGCAGAAGGGTGAACTCTTCTAGACACACAATCCATGACACAATCCAGACATTCATGTCCTTTAAGGTTTTATGAATGAAGGTTATTTTTCTAACAGCAGAGCAACTGTGTGTAAAAGGTACATCTGTGTATTTAGTTGTGTTTTTTCATAACAATGTCTATAAAATATGACCTTCAGGTTAACAGTTGGAGTCTGCATTTTTTCAGAGCCCTCTTTAAATTTTAACAGAGACATGTTAATCCCTCACTGCAAATCGCAGAGTCATGTGTCAGTATGCAAATGTGTGTTTATAACACTTGTGTGTGTCATCACATGTAACAGCACCATTATTAAGCAAGATTTAAAACATTAAGTCTTTGCTACTAAAAATAAAAAAAAAGGATTGGGGGCTGCCACCTGTCAAATGTAATCTGGGGGAAACTCATTTCATCTGCTGCTACCACTGTTATCCAAAGTGTGTTGGGTAACACACAGCCATTAGGTGGCACTAATCCACATTCTAGCTCCACAGGGGAAGAAGAAAACCATGCTCCTACAGCAAAGGGAGGGTTGAAGAGGACCAGAGGTTATATAAGGGCCATGTCCGGCCCAGATCACTCTCTTACAGCTTAGCCCTTTGGCCAAGTGCTTTGAAATATGGGAGAAACTGCTGCCTCAAGATCCTTCCTTCACTGGCGAAGGAAAAGCACATGATTTTCTGGGAGAAATACACTCCAAGGCAACACATAGACTACTGATATTGGGTGAACTGCAAACACAGATGAAATAAACTCAATGTTTTGCCCTCAAAGCCTGTCAAAAACTTCCCAAGTTACAGACATTGCCATGAGAGGGAAAGAGAGCTGACACCGAATGCAGTGAGACTTGAACCAGCCATAAGCCACATTCATTCTCCAAAGGTACTGATTTAGAAAAGGTTGGAGCCGATCACTGTGTAGTCAAGCCAGAAAGGACAAAGCCAGTGCCCCAGTCAAAAGTTTCTTGTGTTACTACTGAACAACCATGAGTCTGTTAGGCCAAATTAGCCTATTGTTAGCCACGTGGCTGACGTGTTGAGCCTTTCCCCCTCACCAACCATGGAGAAACCTGGAGAACTTTAATCATTCAATAAGGTCTGTCTGGGCAGAGGCAAGATTAGTTTAGGATCAATTAGATTTAAGGGTTTTGTTTTTACTGTAATTTATTAATGTGTATTTCATCTGCTATTGTGTAGGTACAGACAGGGCATCGTGCTGTAGGCTTAAACAGTGTTTTCAAAGAAATTCCAACTAAGAGTTGTCTTAAATTCTGCAATCTAAGTTACTCAGTCTGACAGGAGTTTTCTTATCATTGTTCAATATTAAATAAAAGAATCAGAGTGGGTTTAATATGACACAACGTGGGATAGCTATAACTGACAGGCTAAAGCTAATATACACGTCCTGCTATTAGGCCGGCATTTCATAAACAGCAAAGATGGCTATTGACGGTGTTAACAATAGAGATCAGTTTTAAGTAGATTGTTTAAACACAGAAAACTAATCTTATTAGCCCTATTTGAAACCATCTTAATGCATTCTGGAATTAGATTGTTTACTGGATTTATCAATTTTTTAATAGAAGCAATTTTCCAAAGGTTAATGACTACTGATCGAGTGAATTTTTAAACAAAACATCCCTTAACCCAAAAAAGAAAACAATCTTACATTTTTTGTTGGTTTAGATATAAATCAGTGATTCTAATTAGTTTAAACTAATCACAATTAGTGAACTAATTCTAGCTTTACTTCCAGTATTTCAATATAAGCATTGGTCTTTTGCATTCAGATTCCTACAAAACTAGTTCATCAATATGTATGGTTTCCATTCCTTTGCATATTTATCCATTCAATTTGTTCTTTACTTTTGGTAGTTAGTTATTTATTTCTTGTAATTACTAGTGTATGTTCCTAGCTTGGCTGATATAGATGTTTGCCGTATTATTTTTTCTTCTTTTGTAAATAAATGATTGTATTTTGGAAAGTCATTATTTGTCCATTATTCCACATTCATTTGCAGTAAGGTGCTGTTTAATGAAATTCTAGAGCCCACTACTTCACCCTGTGCTTATTTACCTCACCTTAACCTGGCAGTTAGTAAACAATAACTGATACTAAAATATGTGGCTATTAATATAGTTCCTGTATATCAGGTTGTGTCCCATCTATAATAGATTTTCATAAATATTAATCGGATTGATTTCCTTAAGCAATCCTTCATAAATATTCATAGCCAAATAATTGAATTATTCTGTTATCCCCAACAGGTGTGTAAAACATATTTATATACAGAAACTGTGTATCTGTTTTTTTTCACACTCAAGGAGTTATTTATTAAATACATATGAGTACCATGAATGGACCATGAATGGGATGGGTGGTAAAATATTCAATGTGAATGCAATGGGAGACTGCATTTATGGTAAACAGAAAACAGTCTGAACATTTTTTTTGCTTCTAACTGAAATTATTGTGTAGCAGCGCGTTAAGAGCACAGCCAAGTCTGTGATGATGACTTTTTTCTTTCCACAAATATTCTCTACGTTGGAAAAGTGTGATACATTTCTAAAAATAAATGGATAGGATTTCTTACTACCCACCAAAAATTGTCTCTCTGTTAAAACATATTTTCACAAAAAAGATTATGAAATAATTAGAACCTTTTTTAAAGGGAAATAATAACCCAACGCAAAGAGCAGAGGACACAATACAGTTCAAGGTGCAACAACTAATAGACCTTGCGATGACTTAACAGCCAGACCATTAATATATTTGTAATTGGTTTACCTTGCTTTTTACTTAGAGACAGATGCTTCCTCCGAATAATGTTTTGATAGCCAAATAACTGCAGTGCAGTTAAAATCTCCCAAGTAGAACACAGACTGAGTATGTCTACAAAAAGGGAGATTATAAACTGGGTTGATTGCTGATATGTTTTACAAAGTGTCATGTTTCCAGAACCAGGACTCTAGTGCAGACACACAAACGGACAGCAACTCAGGGGGTTGAAATGAAAAAACAATTTATTGTTTAGTTGCCAAGGAAGACAGCCGGGAGACCATTCATAAAACTCAGGAGGAGCCTACACGAACTTGGAAGAGGGCAGCGACTGGGGATGAGAGGAGACAAAGGTGAGCAGAGTCACGTGACGTGGAGAGAAGCTCAAATGCAACGAGGCTTACTTGGGGAATCCGTAGGGCTTGCTCTCCGCTTGGGAAGGACAGGGCGTGCGTGCAGGTCTTCCAGGTAACTGGATAAACACTACCCAGAACGCAGCGATCTCCGGGGAGGATGGAGGGTGGTCAGGCAGAACCAGCTCAGTGTTGCGCAGCAGCAGCGACCAGGGGACGAGGGAGAGACAACGACTCAGTCTTCAGCTATCAGCAGAGAAACCTGGAGAGATGAGACAGCCACCAGCCAACAGCGTGAACGATCTGGCGTCTGCTCCAGGTAGGCGCTCCGCTTAAGACTGCTGCACCCTGATTAGGTTGAGTGCGATCAGCTGGACCCGGACAACAGGCTGCAGCTTCTGTAGAGAAGAGGTAAAAACACACACACACACACACACACACACACACACCCTGACAGTATCCCCCCCTTCAACGGACGCCTCCAGGCGGCCGAGCACGGCTGGAAGAGGCAGAAGCCCTTTCAAAGTCAGTGATAAGGGAAGGATCTAAAATGAAGGAACCGGGAACCCAACGGCGTTCTTCTGGGCCGTAACCCTCCCAGTCCACCAGGTATTGGCGGCCGCGACCCCGGGGGCGTACATCTAAAATGCGCCGGACAGTGTAGGCGGGATGCCCGTCAATGATCCGGGCGGGAGGAGGGGGTTCGGAAGGAGGGCACAAGGGACTGGCAGAGACAGGCTTGACCTGGGAGACATGAAAAATCGGGTGCACATAGGAGATGGGCAGGGAGTTTCAGACGGAGGGCTGAAGGACTAATGACTGCTTCAATGGGATAGGGGCCCAGAAAGCGGGGAGCCAGTTTCCTTGGAACCCCTTTAAAGGGGAAGTTACGGGCAGACAACCATACTAACTGGCCAGGTGTATATTGTGGAGCTGGGCGGCGTCGTAGGTCCGCGTAGTGCTTGTTCATGGCTGATGAGCGTTGCAGGGCGGCCCGAGTCTGTTCCCACACTCTTCTGCAGGCTCTGATGTGCGTTCTGACAGATGGTCAGGTTGAATTGGGAATGGAGCTGGGAAAGAGTGATGGTTGAAACCCAAGGGAGGCCTCAAAAGGCGAAACACCAGTAGCTGCGGAGATGTGAGAGTTGTGTGCATATTCGATCCAAGGGAGATGGGTGCTCCAGGTGGACGGATTTGCTGTGCAAAGGCAGCGAAGGGCGTTTTCAAGCTCCTGGTTGAGTCTCTCGCATAGACCGTTTGATTGGGGATGGAAACCGGATGTCAGTTGGACTCGGGCGCCGAGAGCTGTGCAGAAATCTTTCCACACCCTGGAGATGAACTGGGGTCCTCTGTCCGAGAGGATCTCGGTAGGGATGCCGTGTAACTTGAAGACGTGGAGACAGAGGAGCTTGGCGGTCTGAGCTGCGGTAGGCAATTTAGTGAGGGGAATGAGGTGGCAGGCCTTGGAGAAACGGTCGATTATGGACAGGATGACTGTTTTTCCATGAGAGGTAGGGAGTCCTGTGACAAAGTCTAAGGCAATGTGTGACCAGGGTCGTGTTGGGATGGAGAGAGGTTGTAACAGACCAGAGGCAGGTTGATGGAGACTTTTACTCTGGTTGCACACTGGACAAGCAGCTACGTACCCCTTAACATCGTTGTTGAGACCAGGCCACCAGAAATAGCGACGGATGAGTGCGATGGTTCGGCTGGTACCGGGATGACACGAGAACCTGGATGCATGTCCCCACCTAATGACTCTGGAGCGAACCGAGGAAGGGACATAGATGCGATGTGGAGGACCACCACCTGGATCCGGCTCATCGACTTGGGCGCGTTGGATTAGGGACTCAACATCCCAAGTGAGTGACCCCACAGTGCAGGATGGAGGAAGGATGGACGCAGGCGCTTCAGGTTGGACGTCCGGGGAGTGTTGCCGAGACAGGGCATCGGGCTTGGTGTTCTTGGAACCTGGCTTGTATGTTAAGTTTAAATTAAAGCGGGAGAAGAAAAGAGACCAGCGATATTGGCGAGGGTTTAATCTCTTAGCTGTTTGAATATAGAGCAGGTTCTTGTGGTCGGTCCAGACAACAACCGGGAGCTCCGAGCCCTCCAACCAATGGCGCCATTCCTCCAAAGCTAGCTTGATGGCGAGAAGCTCTCGGTCACCAATGCTGTAATTAGTTTCTGCTGGAGTAAAACGCTTGGAGAAGAAAGCACAGGGGTGAAGTTTCTTGTCCTGGGATGATCGTTGGGAGAGAATGGCCCCTACTCCGGTCTCTGAGGCATCAACCTCCAGGATGAACTGAGACTTGACATTTGGGTAGATGAGTATGGGTGCCTCGGTGAACCTCACCTTGAGTTCCTGGAAGGCCCGGTCTGCCGGCAGGTCCCAGGCGAACGGTCGCTTAGGGGAGGTAAGTGAGGTCAGGGGGGCTGCAAGGACGCTGAAGCCTCGAATGAAGCGTCTGTAGAAATTTGCGAACCCCAGGAACCGCTGCAACTGCTTCCTGGACGTCGGGGTTGGCCATTCTTGGACAGCCTTGATTTTCCCGGGGTCAGCCTTCACTCGTCCACCCTCGAAAACATATCCCAGGAAAGAGACAGATGTTAGATGGAACTCACATTTCTCAACTTTAACAAAAAGTGAATTCTCCAAGAGACGTTGGAGAACCTGACGGACATGCTGGCGATGCTGCTGGAGGTCCTTTGAAAAAATAAGAATATCATCTAGATAAACGAAAACAAAGCCATTCAGGAAGTCCCGAAGGACATCGTTTACCAGATGCTGGAAAACCGCTGGGGCGTTACAGAGGCCGAAAGGCATCACCAGGTATTCGTAATGGCCGATGTGGGTCTTAAAGGCAGTTTTCCATTCATCACCTTCACGGATGCGGATGAGGTGGTAGGCATTACGTAGGTCGAGTTTGGTGAAGACTGTGGCCCCCTGCACGGCTTCGAATGCTGAGGTGATTAGCGGAAGGGAGTACTTATTCTTTATGGTGATGGAGTTGAGACATCTGTAATCGATGCAGGGACGCAGGGTTTTATCTCTCTTTTCTACAAAGAAAAAACCCGCGCCTAGGGGAGAAGTAGAAGGGCGAATTATGCCTGCAGCCAGGGAATCGTTTATGTACGTCTCCATGGCGACTCTCTCCTTGCCCGAGAGATTAAAGAGGCGACCGGAAGGGAGAGGAGCCCCAGGAAGGAGATCGATGGCACAGTCATAGGGCCTGTGAGGAGGGAGTGAGAGAGCCTTGGACTTACTGAAGGCAAGGTGCAAATCGTGATACTCGGAAGGGACTCTGGTTAAATCTTGCTGGTCAGTGATCGAGGAAGACGGGGTGGTTCTAGTTCTCGGTACTGCCGAACGTAGGCAGTTCTGGTAGCAGTAGCTGCTCCAGGACTCAATGCGGGCTTTTGCCCAATCTATCTTTGGGTTGTGAGCTGCTAACCAGGGATACCCCAAAACTAGGGGGGCATCACGTGTTGGGAAGACAAAGAAAGAGACCTGCTCATGATGGTTTCCCGAAAGGACCAAATTAAGGGGTGTTGTTTGGTGAGTGATAGCAGTAAGGGTCCTACCATCTAGGGCAGTTACTTTAAACGGAAAAGAAAGCGCTTCCACTGGAAGGTTAAACTGTTGCACAATCTTAGGACAAATTAAATTCTGTTCAGAGCCAGAGTCAATCAGTGCACGGAGGGAAATATGCATCTGGTGGTCTAAAACTAAAACGGGCAGAATAGGCCGGGGATTAGTTAAAAGAGAACCGCCCGACAGGACCCCCAGATTCACTGTCGGACTGGGTCTTTTGGGCGGGCCGGACAGTTTGAAATGAAATGACCAGGGGCTCCACAATATAGGCAGCAACGGCCTTCCATACGTCGCTGCCGCTCGGCCGGAGAGAGCCGAGCCCTGCCGATCTGCATCGGCTCAGGAGAAGGTTGCCGCGGAGGCTGGGCGGTAGGCGTGGGGAGCGCTGACGAGGCGGCCAACGGGGGCGCGTAAACAGACTGTGGTTTAGACCTTGTTCTTGCCCTTTCGCGGAGTCTGTTGTCGATCTTAATGGCGAGATCAATTAAATCGTCCTCAGACTCGGGCTCATCTCGATAAGCGAGTTCATCCTTAATCCTTTCATTAAGGGACTGCAGAAAAGCGGCTTTAAGTGCTGGTCTGTTCCAGCCAGATTCAGCGGCTAACGTGCGGAACTCAACAGCCAGATCCGCCACCGAGCGATTGCCCTGTTTAAGCTCCCACAGAAGTTTAGCGGTCTGCTCCTCACTTCTCGTCAAGCAGAAGGTCTGTTTGAACCGATCAATGAATTGGTCATAAGAACAGCTGCCGAGAGAGTCTAGGTCATAACGAGCCTGAGCCCATTGAAGAGCTCTGTCTCTGAATAAGGCAACCATATAGGAGATCTTACTGGCGTCATCTCGAAAGGTGCGAGGGGAACGCTCGAACGCCAGCGAGCACTGTAGCAGAAAGCCCCGGCTCTTTGACAGCTCCCCAGAGAAGGGCTCTGGAGGGGGAGAGACAACCTCGCGGAAGGCGGATGTGGGAGGCGGATCAGCGGCAGCTGATGAGGCAGACCCCGGGATAGTGAGCTTGGAACTTAGGTCGTGGATAACCCTGGTAAGTTCGTGGAAACTCTGGAGAAGCGCGGTCTGCTGCTGCTGCATGCTTTGTAAAGCTGCCTCATGACGGCCCAGAAGCACGCCCTGCTCGGAGACCGCTGAACGTAGGTGTGTCGCAGAGTCCGTTTGGCCAGATCGTTCTGTCATGTTCCCAGAACCAGGACTCTAGTGCAGACACACAAACGGACAGCAACTCAGGGGGTTGAAATGAAAAAACAATTTATTGTTTAGTTGCCAAGGAAGACAGCCGGGAGACCATTCGTAAAACTCAGGAGGAGCCTACACGAACTTGGAAGAGGGCAGCGACTGGGGATGAGAGGAGACAAAGGTGAGCAGAGTCACGTGACGTGGAGAGAAGCTCAAATGCAACGAGGCTTACTTGGGGAATCCGTAGGGCTTGCTCTCCGCTTGGGAAGGACAGGGCGTGCTTGCCGGTCTTCCAGGTAACTGGATAAACACTACCCAGAACGCAGCGATCTCCGGGGAGGATGGAGAGTGGTCAGGCAGAACCAGCTCAGTGTTGCGCAGCAGCAGCGACCAGGGGACGAGGGAGAGACAACGACTCAGTCTTCAGCCATCAGCAGAGAAACCTGGAGAGATGAGACAGCAACCAGCCAACAGCGTGAACGATCTGGCGTCTGCTCCAGGTAGGCGCTCCGCTTAAGACTGCTGCACCCTGATTAGGCTGAGTGCGATCAGCTGGACCCGGACAACAGGCTGCAGCTTCTGTAGAGAAGAGGTAAAAACACACACACACACACACACACACACACACACACACACACACACACACCCTGACACAAAGTCACTGTCCTGATCTGAGGAAAGCTACTTTTAATTAAAAGGGAGCAGTGGCAAACAAACATTTCATAAGCAATCATTCACCACTGTGTTGAATTACAGACAGCCAGAGTTGGCCACAGAGTCACCGCTGTTCAAAGAAAAGGGAGTGTTATCACCTGTATGTATTACAGAAACAATACTTGCCAGAACTGGGAACCAAATATACACAGTATCTAAAAAAGTGAGTCAACCTGTCACATTTTTGTCAATATTTGACTCTTTTATACGATATAATATAGTCAATGTACAGCTTGTAAGACAGTTACAATGTATAAGCTGTACATTTTCTATCAAACTGTTATGTCTTCTGCATTGTACCATGAAAAGACAAAAATATATTTACAGAAATGTCAGGGCTATACTCAAATGCTGCTAGAATATTTGCTACACACATTCTCTACAGTGGTGAATAACAGACAGACAGAGCTTAACGCAATTCCATGAAGAAAGACCGCTGGCTGGGATTTGACCACAGCACTTTCTCATGAAAGGCAACAATGATACCAATCTATCAAAAATACAACAACAACAAAACTTGTAAAAACAGAGATCCATAAATTCTCAAATACTCAACATAATAAACATTACAGAAACACTACACACTAATTTTACTAAAATATTATTTACAAGAGATTTTTATCATCTAAAAAACATTGCCAGAGTCCTCTGCATGTTCTCTCAGGCCAACAAGGAGACACTACTGAATGCTTTTATCACCAGTAGAATTCACTACTGTAATACCCTGCTGTCTGGTCTTCCCATAAGAGTTTAACTGGTTTAAAACTTCAACAAAATTCACCAGTATGTGTTGGATGAAGACCAGGAGGTGGGAACACATTACACCTGTCTTAAACTCATTGCATTAGCTCCCTGTACGTTTTAAGATTGATGTTAAGGTTCCTTTAATACATTTTTTGTGACTCCGACCTGGAGGTCTCTTCCTGAACAGTTTTCACCATATGAACTTTTGCTGCCTTGTGCTCCTCTGACAGCCGTCTCTTTGTCATCCCTAAAGTCAGGACACGCATTCATAGAGACGTATCTTTCTATTATCATGGCCCTCACTTCTGAAACAGGCTGTCAGAGGACCTCAGGGCCTGGAGAGAACAATCATTTTTTTTGGATCAGGCGATTCACCTTTTTAGCCTAATGTTTAACTGATTATTTTATTATAAATTCATCATTTTTATCAGTGTTTTATTATTTAATCGTTTCATATTTATCCCTTGTTATTCTTATACTTTAACTTCTTCCCCTTATTATTTCCTTTATGTGAGCCCTCTGCCTTGGGAGCGGTGGTTGACTTTGGCTGCCTGGGTGGTCTCTAGGTAGCTCTCGGGTGGAAGTGGGGGTCTTGGCATTGGCTCCTCCTGGGTCTGTGCCTTGGCGGCTGCTGTTGATCTGCTGCTGCCAGTGCAGATGTCTCCCTTGATGCCTTTTCCTGACCTAGCTCATTTGGAATCGGCCCATTCTCCTTTTACTCCTGTTACTTTTAAGTATGTGCATGCATCAGGGTTGGGTTGGGGGGGTACAACTTGGAACATGCTTTTAATTCTGTTGGAGAGAGAATGGAATGTGGTTTACGTGGGGTCATTCTAATTCTGTAGAGCACTTTGAACTGCAGTTTTTGTATAAAAACACTTTATAAATAACGTTTGATTTGATTTGATTTAATACTAGAATGTACATTTTAGGATTTACTCAGATGTCAGACCAAACTTCCTTAGACATTTTTCATTCAAAAATTCAAAATTTTAATACCTCTAAATGACAGGCACCAGAAAAAAACAAAAAACGGATCCCTGTCAAGGAGGAATTGAGCGGACTTGGTGGATGTTTTCTATTTAATACAAATAGCTTATGATCGCAAAACAATGTAGCTGGGATCTGTCAGTGGCGCCACCTGTAGGAGTCCAATTTCTGACAGCGTTTTTTTCTGAGGCCCGTTTTTCTGATGGTGTTTTTTCTGACACCCAAAATAAATTGTGAGACCTTTTAGTGTAATGCCTTTCAGACATAAGTATGATAACTTTTTGAATGAATTGCAATTATGTTTGTCTATGGTCTGACTTATGAGGACGTTTGTTCTGATGTCTGTCCTAAAATGTACATTTTAACATAGACACAGCTTGTCAATTCTTTTCTTGGGTTAGAGAGCACCTTCAGCTTCTATTTTCAAAATGTGCCCTGAGCAAAGCCTGCGTGTGTATATTCCATTATTACTTCATGTCAGGATAGTTCTGACTGCATTTATTGAACTCTCCTAATGTTGATCAGCCATTAGGCCACCAGACACTATATGGTAGCCTGCAGGGTTTATGCATGGTGTACTGGACCTTCCTGGAGAGGGCATAAAAGCCACTGGATAATCAGCTGATTATTGCATGCCTGAAAATACTTCATCTGCATGAACTTCTTTGCAGATGATTTGTCTTGTCTTGACTGAATTGAATCAGCCTGAATCATCAAGATTAGCAAAGGATATAATCAGTTTCAAGTTTCTACAACAGGGTGGAGGACAAAATCCCAGTGCAAGAAACATTCATGAATTCAAAACAAAGTTTTAATGAAGGGAGTCTGTCATCTGGAAGCTTTTAGTTTTTAAAAATCTTACTTTTGCATGTTTTACTATATAATATTTGGGTCATCTAATGTATGATTTTAATGTGTATTTTAGCATGAATAGTTGAGCAGAGATTTCTACATGTTACACGTTTGGGAATCTGATCTGTCTGAGAGTAGGTTCTCCATTTAGTTCTGAGTCACAACCCTAGCAAGAATAATTTTCTGTAGAACTCAATCTTGTGATTTTTCCGTAAACAGAAAATCTTTTGACAAAGTGTGATTTGTTTTTATAGAGTTCCAGTCGGACTGACAACACTTCAGTCTGACACACCATCATATTTAATAGGATTTTTTGAGATAGAAAAACTTTAAGTATTGCATAATTTTTTGAAGAAAAACAAATATTTTAAATAGGTTTTACAAATTGAATTATGTTTTTGAACAGAGAACCGTGATGATAGTGGAGTTGCAAGACATCATTGCTTATGTGGGAGAGTTTGTTGACAGTAGGGCTGTGTGCACAAACATCTTGTCATATAGAAGACTGGTGAGATGTAAGCTGTTTCTGAAAGAGAGCCATGAGACGTTCAGTTTGAGATTTACAACAAGTGATGTAGGAGGAAATATCTGGAAGTAGAAGCTAATGTCAGATTAAACAAAAACAGAAATGTTATCCTTCATGCAAAATCCTGAGGGTAGCAAAAGTACTGTATGTCACACTAAACACACCTTTACCATATTGGTAAACTGATATTAATGATTTTGTAGGTCTTGCTTAAAAAAAAGAGAAAAAAGATGACAAACAGATTAAACACAGCTTAATTATGTCTGTTTATGTATCTGCACTGTCATGAAAAAAGAAAAGAAAAAAATCTGCAGTTATGGAATGTTTTAGCTTGTAAATAACTTGTCTCTTTCCCTCTAGAAGTTTTGTGTATGGTGGCAATTTTCTCTATTTCCCTCTTTTTTCCTGAAGCTACACTCTTGTCCTCACCTATTCCCACTAAAACAACGTGTCAAGCCTTCTCCGCACACCCAGCAGGTTGTTGTTCTTTATGATAGCTCACCAACAGGCATATTACCAGCCGTGCTTTTTATTGTCATTGATGTACAGCCCCGAGACATTGCTTTCCTCTGCTCACAGTTCCTCAGAGTTTTATGTGTCATGTAATAAGAGTGTGCGCCGTTTGTCCAAGATGGGTCTGGAGGGACCCCAAAGGCATGGGGGAAAAGAGTGGGCAGAAGCGAGGATCATGACATGAGATTGAGGTGGCACGTCTGGTGCCTGTCCCCATAAGAAAAATTGAGCATGGTCACCCCGGCAATGTCCCCAGACATCCCCAGATGTTCTTGCATGGACCTCATGCGGCCTGAGTAGCTGACAGGCCCCAGAGACGGAGAGTCACAGCATGATTAATCGCCACACATGCTGTAGCAAGCAGCCTGGCTACTGCTGGCTTACTACTAAATAACTGGCCTCTGTAAAGTAAAGCATCCCTCTTTGTGATAGACAAATTGAGAATAGTGTGTCAAAAATACACCATTACAAGAAAACCATGTGTTTCTAATATTATTTTATTACTAATACCATATATAATGAATATTTGTGGCAAGAGAAGGAAGAGGAAGAAAGATAGCTGTCATTAGGGTCGTGTTAACGTTGCCCCTACTTGATTTGCTTTCTATCCATTTGAGTTATCTGGGTAACACAGGCTGACGCTAAAAAATAAATGTCATTAGAAAACTATTTATGTTTAAACTTCTCCGCATGTCGTTATTTTGCTTAAAATCACAAACTAAAAAGTATCCTAAGCACAGTACAATCTCTACTGTGAATCTCAGCCGAAACAAAGCATCACTGAGTCCCCTGTCTCCTGTGGTCTGGAATGACAAATAAGCAGCAAATGAGGAGTTTGGTATTTAAGACTCCACAAATACTTTATAATCAACAGGAAGGCAGGCAGTCCACTTTTTCACCTATGACGAAAATTGGACTTAAAAAAAAGGCACTTTATTTTCTGTTTCACTTGTAAAGACTACAATAATTAGCAAGCATAGTTTGACATAAGACTGAGTTCATGCATTACTGATGTCACATGACTGTCAGCCTGTAAGATTATTGATGCTTTTAGTGACAGATGTAGATATAGAGATCTTCTTACTTTGTCTTACGTTTTGTTTTTTCAAACTATTTTTGTGACAAGGGTGCAGTTGCTTTGAATGTGTAATACGTTCTGCAACTTATTCTTGTGTGCTGTAGGAATGACAAGTTATTTCATTTTAACATTTGTTTTTCAGTTATTTTCATGAAATCTCAATAAAAAGGCTCTTTGTTTCATAAGTTTGCCCTTAATTTAAAATAATCTTATTGTTTCTGATCTGTTGCAGACTGTTATTTTTAGCTTAATGTTGTGAAACTGTTATGTTGGGCATTGTTGCTAAGGGATAGTTTTTTACTTTGTTCTTGTTTTTTCCCCATTAGACAGGTAAAAACCATACAAAGGCGTTTTTTTTTTTTGTGTGTGTTTTTTTTTAGCCAAGACAAATCAAAAAGTATTCAACCAAAACAAAAAAAGGTCGAAATCATGAATTTATTTTCTGCCAGTCATAACCGTTTGCTATTTTGAGTGTGTCTGTCTTATAAAATCTGCACGTTTAATGAATATAGATAATTTTGCAGGGAATATATATACAGTGCTCAGCATAAATGAGTACACCCCAATACATTTGTCAGAAAACCTTTAGTTTCATTTCCGAATCACCATTTTCCATGTGATACTACACTACAAAATATTCCCACAAATGATTGCAAACAATATTTGTTAATTTGCACACACAACAAAGTTAATTTCCTACCAAATTCATTCAAGCCCACGTTGCGAAAATGAGTACACCCCAATATAGTCTTTGGATAAAAACCACCTTTAAGACTACAAGATTCTTTACAGCTTTCAACTTTTAAGACAGAAACGTACATGATAAAATGTTACCGTTGGTGTTGTACAGTATTAATTTGTCACAAAAATTGACTTGTATCCTGTAGTTAATGTTAGACCACGAAGTGAAATGGCTCATTTCTCTATAAACGCGCCTCCTGCACCCCAATGCTATGCTCCGCTGCACAGCCGGGAGCAGATCAAGCTGAAACAAATGGTGCTAAGCTTCATCACAAACAGTATTCTCACAAATAATTTGAAAAGCAGAGAGTACCACAATGAAACTCTGTTATATTAAGGGCTCAGACGTTTGGCTTTATTTTAGTTTTATTTTTTTTGTAAAAACGGAGTCAATAAAGCATATTTCATTTGCTAAATCTCCAGGCTTTAGACAGAGCCCAAACCAACAAAGCTGCGTCCACTAAGCAGACATTTTCAGCCCAGTATATAAAAAAGCCTTGGGTGCTGTTTGCACCCCTTTACTGTACATTCTGATATGCTATAGATCAATTAATTAACGAGGCTGTTATAAGATCACATAAGCAGCTTAATAAATGGCTTACCCACATTAGCATTAGTATGTAGCCACTTACTTCTCTGTCCATCAGGCGTCTTTGTTCTTTGATCCAGCTGCTGTTATTTAGCAATATAGAATAAAATCCTGTAAACCATGCAGCCAAACAGGCGTTTTCACAGAGAAAGTCAAAAATAAATCAAAAATAAAGTGTTTTAAGCTGCCAAAAACCGAAGCGGCCATGAGCTGTGAGAAGGACGAGCGTGTGTTTGAAAATCTATCAAGGGTAAGCCGCTCTGCCTGCAGGGGCGGTGCAGACACCTCTAGCACTCAAATTTCAACCAGTGATGTCACTAGTTGAACACTCAGGCGTTTTCTAGGAGAGGGAGGGGCAGCTGCTCAGAGAGCAGAATTCAGGAGGATTACTCAGACATGCATGAATTAAGCCAAAAACCACTCTGGTGGGTTTTTTTATGAGGAAATTGCATTACCAGATGGTTGAAAACTCAAAAAACTTAATTTTGCATGATATAGCCCCTTTGAGAGGTTTCCAGGAGATAGGTGACTATAAAAGGGGATTACTTAAATAAAAACCCTTCCCATGTCATGCTGTCAGCAATGGCTCCCAATACAAGAAAAATGTCACCAAATCTGAGAAAGGAAATTATTTCCTTGCACAAAAAGTTGAGGGCTACAAGAAGATCAGCAAAGCTTTACATATTAGTCAAAATACTGTATTAAAAGTGATCCAAAAATTGAAGAAAGATGGAAGTGCAACCATCTTACAGAGATGTCCAGGCCATCCATGGAAGTTAACATCTCGACAGGAACGTTTTCTGATGAGTAGGGTTGAAGAAATCACCATGCAAGTTCATTGCAGTTAGCTAAAGCAGTAGGAAGCCAAACTGGAGTGACCGTTTCCTGTGGCACCATATGATGCACACTGCTAAGGAATGCCATGCATGGGTATCGTCCATGAAGGAAGCCTTTCCTAAAGCCCATGCACAAAAAAGCATGCCTAGAATTTGCTAGGGCCCATGCTGAAAAATATGAAGACTACTGGGACTCTATACTCTGGAGTGATGAGGCAAAGATGTTTTTGGAACCAATAGTTTAAAAGTTTTATGGCCTTATAAAAGTGAGGATTTCAAAGAAAAATGTATAGTACCTACAGTGAAAAATGGTGGTGGCAGTGTCCTTATGTGGGGCTGCATGAGTGATGCTGGTGTAGGGGAGCCACATTTCATTGATGGTATCATGAACTCAACAATGTACTGATCTATACTGAAGGAGAATATGCTGCGATCACTCCGTGCACTTGGCTGTCGTGCACTTTTCCAAAATTACAATGATCCAAAATATATATTTAAAGTTACTCTTACATTTTGAAGAAGAACAGGGTGAAGGTGATTAAATGGCTAAGTATGTCTCCTGATCTGAAGCCAATCGAACAGCTGTGGGGAATTCTGATGCGACAAGTTGAGAATCACTGTCCATCCAGCATCCAGGCTCTAAAAGAGGTTATTCTTGAAGGATGGACAAAGATATATCTTGTATTATATTGCCAACCTGCTCATTGCATGCCTGTCATACAAAATGTATGTAGATGTAATAGTTTTTGTTGTGGGGTGTAATAATTTTTGCAGTATGAATAAACTGAAGATTTTGTGATCTAAATTAGATTATGAACCTCAATTTCATGTTATGGAGTTAAATAAGTGTTCAATAAAACTCAGCCTTGTGAAGAGTTTGCACTTTTTTCTTTTGTTCATTTAGCTACTGATTGAATTCATACTTTTTAAGGGGGTGTACTCATTTATGCTGAGCACTATAACTAGAAAGTGATGAAGACTGAAAAGTTGTTCATGTAACACATCAAAACAGTAACATTTACAAAACAAGAAGCAAACAAGATAATGACGAGGGATTGAAGAAATTTAATTGTCATAATTTTGGCTGCTTAATAGTTGAAGTAAATTTAAATGTTTTTTAAATTATATTTAAACAAAAGCTGTAACAATGGCTCATTAACACTATTATTCTGTCTTAATAAGAGGTATAATTATCCCTTTGTCATCAAAATAAATAAAAAAAACTAAACCTCTGAAGCCAAAACTGCATGATTTTGTATTTCTTGAGATTGTTGCTAGGCAAATTCTTTTAATTTCAGTCTTTCCAAAAGGTTGGAAGCTTTCATTCCCCTCTTACTTCCAATGTCAAAGTGTCCCACATACTCAGATTATCTTTGCTGGTATTATCTCCAAATCTTTCAATATAACAGCAATGAAAGGTGGGATTTCATTCCCAGCTGGAGTTGTCTTTTGATCTTCACTGCAACACCTGTTGGAAGCTGTATAGACTTAGTGGGCAAACTTAGAGCTTCCCCCAAAATGCTGCAGTGAACCTGGGCTAAACCCAGCTGATGTGTACTTTCCTTTGGTTGAACATAACACCTAAGTGTATATTGAAAGTTACAGACATGTCTGCAAAGAAACATTGTAATTTGAGGAGTATGACACATATTCTGAGAAAAAACAAACAAAAATAAAATTTAAAATAGTTTATGACTGTGGGAGGAGACTTGAGTTGACGGAGAAAATCCATGCGTTCACAGGGAAAACATACAAACTCTGTCCAGAAAAAGCCCCGAGCCAGAATTCAAACAGTAATGTATTGCAGCAAGAAAACTGTTCTACCAGCTGCACAACCAGTGTTACAACTAAATACTTAATTTGATAAAACAATGTATTTCATTGTGATTTGATGTAATAGACCAACACAAAATGTGTTTGTTTTCAAAAACTAAGGTAAACTTTGTACCCCTCTTCTACCACTAAACAAAATTAATTGGTACAGTAAGTCTCCTAAACAGGGCAAATAATTAAGAAACAGCATCATGAAGACCCAGAAACACATCAGAAAAGTCAGGAATGAGATAGAATAGTTGTGGGAGAGTTTAAGACAGGACAAAGGAAAACAATGACGTATTTATATAAAACCTTACACTTGACCACACCATTCCTGCTTGCAGCATCATGATGTGAATTTCCATTTCTTAATTTTCCTCTTATGGTACAGTATGCCATTTATTTTGCCAAAAATGCTGCATTTCTGTACATTATACTCATTGTCCATTGTATCTTTTTACAAAAATTGTCGAATGTAAATTAAAAGCTGCATCATTTTTCTGAATGTTAAAATAAACATGAACAAATGTTAATACTCTGATTTAATTTTAAAACGCATGCACATATATGTAAATATAAATGTATTTATGTCAGGTTTGGGTGAAAGGAGTACCCAGATGCGGAGCGGCGTCTGTGGCTCTTACGGCCCATGTTTATTAGCAGTCCAGACAAAGGTGACGAGAAGCACAGGGAAGGTAACGACGAGAACCAAGGGAGATCAACGACGACTAGGATAACACGACAACAACGACCTGACAAGGACAGACAGACACAGAAGGGCATATATATTGTGGGAAGGGTAATCAGAAAACAGAGAACACCTTGGAGCAGAGTAGGGATACACAGAGGACTAATAGGACAACAGGTGAAACGAACTAGGGCTAATTAACTCAAACAGACTGGGAGGAAAACAACAGAGAGGAATGAACGACACAGACAGGGATGGATCATGACAATTTATTTCTAAAGAAAATGTCAAAACGTCCAAATATAATGCTTTTGCTTAATGTTTTTATTTTGAAGATACTGTCATCATAATCATATTATTATTACCTATTGATCTATTAATCTTTGATTTCAGGTTGTGCTTCATTGTCCTCTTTGGTGAGGGTTAAGAAGCCAAAAAAGTAGAGATTTATGGACAGAATAAATCATGTCCATGATACTGAAGTATATGCAACAAGGATTACGTTGGTGTTGTATATGCAATGTTAATAATAAGAAACTGGTTTAAGCTGTCAAGACAGGACTGGTTTAATCCTTTTGTTGATTGTTTTCTGTACTTATTTTCATCCATCTGTGTTTATCTTTCTTTAGTTGGTTTGTTGCCTTTTTCCATTCCAATAATAAAGGAAGATGTAGATAATATAATGTTAATAATAAGTGTTGTTAGGTACAGTGGAGTATTACAGGCATTCTAAAAAAAATAAAAATATTTTGAAGTAAATTTCCAACCCAAAATCTCAGAAATTTTGAAATAATAATGCTGTCTGAAAGCCTAATATTTTTGAGAGAAAACTCAGAAATTTCCATAATTAAAATAATATTTCGCATGTTTAGACTAAGATATTTTCTTACATTGTAAAGTCAGACGTTTGCAAAAGAAAATGCTAAACGTATCAGAAATAACTCAAATAATTTGATTCTTGACAGTCAGATATTTCTGACAAAACTTCAATCCAATAAGGTTTAACGCCTGATTCTAGCGTTAACTTTATGAGACGAACATTTGAATATTTTCAAAAGTGTAAGTGGTCATGCGATTCTTTTCCCAGATAAGAATTACTTCTCCTGGGTGACGATGAGGCTATGAACCGTTAGAAAGGGAGAAATTGTGTGAACGAAGCTTCAACATGGCTGCATCCAGTAGCCTTGGTTTCACTGTGTGTTGTGCAAGTGTGTAACTTTAGTTATTGCACCATTATAAGACCTAGGTTGCTTGATGTAGCTGTATTGCAGTTTAATCCTCACAGTCTACCGTTTGAGTCAAGTCTGAACCCGAAAGAAAGACATTCTGATCTGGGAAAAGATCCACACATAGCTACCACTTATACATTTGAAAATATTCAGATGTGCATCTTGTAAATGTAATACCTAAACCAGAAATAACTGATTAAAAATTTCACCAAACCGGTTTGTTTTTTCTAATACATTTTTGAGTTTTATCTTTCAAAATGTTCAACTTAACAAATTTGGAATCAGTTTACATACAAGAGTATATGCTTTTAATCATGGGCGTTTCTCTGTTTTCTTCTGCAAATGTAAAACTTTTCAACAACAGAGAATTTACAAGTTTTTTATTTTATTTTATTTTTTTTTTTATGTGAAATAAATCCAAAAGATCTTTGGACAGAAATATATTCAGATTTTTCCTACAATGTTTTTTTTTTTGTTTTTTTTTGTTAAAAGTTTGTTTTGCAACAGTTGCCATTCATCTGTATCATGCTAAGGGTAGGAGGTTGTGCACTTTAAACTTGAAACCCTGGTATATCTGCATATTTAAATTGCTTGTTTTGAAGTTATAAATGAAGTATTTCTTGATTTGCCTTCTTGTGTTGGGCTTGTTGATAAAGCATATATTTTTTTTGTTTTTGTTTATTTTTTGGGCATTTTAACCACCTTAGGCATTAAACCGGAAAGCATTCATACAACTCAAATCTGGACTAAAATATCATACATCGATAACTTATTATTTAAAACATAGGTTGTAATTTGTTGAATATTTTACTCTATTTGTAAAAACAAAAAATGGAAATTCATAGTTTCCCCAAACATATTGCAAAATCTTCTCTTGTTCTTTGAAACACAGTATGCTTTATGCTTTAATATTTCATTGCTTGAGCTGGATACATCATTACACACATATTGATAACAAATTTTTCTTGGTTGTATTTTCCTGAAACTGATCAGTAAAACATGAACATTTGAAAGAAAATTTTATTTTTTTGTACAAAAAAAAATAAGTGACAAATACAAGTTTTCATCTTGGCAAGAAACTTGATAGACATCCATAAACACCTTCAACCTATATATAAATGATCCACTAGTCATCTCTAAAAAAGATGGACTTAAAGGCTCAATCAATAGCTGGCTGTTTTTTTTCTTTTTCCTTTTATTATTTTCTACTAAGGTCTCATCCTCTTTTGGGAATCCTGTTAGCACCATGTAATCTGTCTCAGCATGGCACCTCTCCTCAATCCAGCCTACTTGGTTTTATGGATTACTGCCTTTTATTGGAGAGAACAACAGAACAAGCACAGGCTTCCGTCGCTATCAGGAAACTATAAGGGAGCATGCCTTGCTGTTGCAGATGAGACACTCAACAGGCTACAGCTTTGGACAAAGAGGCTAAGCATCTCATGCTAAGCTTAATAGTGCTTTGTAGCTGCTTGAATACAGGACTGATGAAGAGGCATGGGGTGCATACTGAGTAAGTACCAATATGCAACCACGTCTAAAGGCCATCAAAAAATTACAAAATTTTAATTGCTGGGATTTTTGTAATTCCTCTTAGAAGTGTAAAAGAAAGAAATGGAGCCTCAGTGATAAATAACTCATTATTGAAGTCTCCTCTTAATATTTCTCAAGGAAAGTCAATGTGTTACATAGCCTTCCAAAAGTATCCACACCCTTTAAATGTGAATATCTTTCATAAACTAACACAATTAAATGCATAATTAGACAGTGAGAAAAGTATACAGTATTTTATTTTCTTGTTACCAAAAACTAAAAACATCTGAAAATTCTGTTGTGCATTTCTGTACAGCTCACTGAGCCAATGCATAGACTATTTAAAAAATAAATGTAGCCTATTCCGCTCTGCAAAATCAGCAGGAGATGAATCAGAGAGCATCTGCTAACATTACTTTTCAAGTCTTCACACATGAAAATGCTTGGATGTAAATAATTCCGTTTTAGATCAGCTTGGATGTTCAGGGATGTTTTTTTCTGCTGGGATTTGGACCTTCACTCCAATTCCAAGTCGTTTCTAACCTTTAAAATAGTTTGTTTCAAGATGCTCAGTATTTGGTTCAATTCCCTTCTCATAATTCATTCTCCCCAATAACAATGACCCTTCTCCCAAACCAGCTGAAGAAAATTCTTCCTACAGTACGGCACTGCTACCTCCATGTTTCATTGTGATACCAATGTGTTCAGGATTCTATTTATTGTTCAAGTGTACGCCATACTGTTCAGATTTGTATTTATTAGCAGTTTAGAAAACATTTCATCTACATTTATTTCTTTTTCTGATTTCATACTGCTCTGTGTTTGTCTATTACATGAAATCCTAAAAATATATACTGAAGGTTTTGGTCGGTAAGGTATCACATGTAATTTGAATTTAGGACATTTTTGCAAGAAACAAAGAAATCTACATGTGATTTTAGTAAATGTACTAATGAAAAAAAAATCTAAATCTGCAGCAAAGCTTCCATGAAACAAAGTTTGCAACATTAATGCAAAGGCTCTCCTGTTATACCAAGTCAGCAAGTTCACATCGGTTGGACCTGAGGCTGTCTTTGTTCTTTAATAATAAATGAACGACTACACAGTATTCAGGAAAGCAGATGTCTTTCAACCTACTTGGATCACCAACTTATTATGTAATACCTTCGTGGACAGGAGAAATAAATTTTGTGCAATTTTATTATTAAAACTTCAGCAAAAAAGTGCAGTAGAATAATTCATTCGGCACACTGCAATCTCCTTTTGTGTGTAGACCTGTTGAGCTATTTCACTCATGCAAGCCATATAGTTCTACAAACTGCCTGCCTCTTGTTGCTACGCGAACCCTCGTACAGCTGGTTGGTGATGAAGATAGAACACCACTATGTTCTTTGAATCCCACATCCTTTTTCTTTTACTCCCAATAGAGCTATGAGAGGGAGGTAATTGTGCATCAATTCAATGAATTTCACTAGAATTTAGTTTTGAGTTACTCATTGTTTGAACATGTAAGACCTAAACCCCCTTTGACAGATGCAGATGACATGCACCTGTTCTAATTTCATTAGCATGTACCACGCCTAAGGAGATTAGATTAGTTTTGATTAGTTCATTTATTGACAAAGGTTAGATAGATGATGTGTCTAGAAGGATGCACTGATGGAGGCTTGTAGACTCTGTGTGGGGGTGAAGTCTTCGGAAGTCGGTCTTCTTCTCGAGCCTGCTCAGGACCCCCCCAGACGAAGAACCTGAAAGAAACAGATATTAGTGCTGGAGTTTGAAAGAGCAGATAAACAGATGAAGGGATGAGGAGATGAAGGGATGAGGGAGGGGATGAAAGGATGAGGGGATGGAAGGATGATGAGGATGAAGGGGGGATGAGGGAGGGGATGAAGTGATGAGGGAGGGGTTGAGAGAGGGAATGACGGGGGAGATGAAGGGATGATGGGATGAAAGGGATGAGGGGATGAAAAGATGAAAAGGATGAAGGGATGAGGGAGGGGATGAAGGCATGAGGGAGGGGATGAAGGGATGGGGGGGTTAAGAGAGGGAATGACAGAGGAGATGAAGGGATGATGGGATGAAAAGGATGAGGGGATGAAAGGGATGATGGGATGAAAAGGAAGAAGGGATGAGGGAGGGGATGAAGGGATGAAAGGATGAAAGGATTAGGGAGGGGATGAAGGGATGAGGGGATGAAAAAGATGAAGGGATGAGGGAGGGGATGAGGTGATGAAGGGATGAGGGAGTGGATGAGGGGATGAAGGAAGGGATGAAGGGATGAGGGAATAGTAAATGGGGATATAATACTGAGACGAGATAAAGGATCAGGGGGATGGAGGGTGGAGTTTACGAGACCACAGTCTGAGCGACACTGATGGCTAGGTGCTCGGGTTTAAATAGATCACAGAGTAATTAGGAACGGAATTCAGGTGTGAGATACCAGGTGAGTCGGATCCGAGTAGATTAGTGAGAGAATACTGAATATGAGGCGTGGTCCAGCTCACGAACCTAAGTTAACATATTAACTTACATTTGTTTGGAGGATGGTCAAATGATTTCTTGGATGCTTTTTTTTAATTATTATTTTAATATCCAATAAGTAAGAAGAGAACAACACAGGTAAAAGGGCAGCACAAATCTTTTGTTCAAACTCCAGCTATCTCTGATTAAGAAAGGTGTTTTTTTTTCCAACCCACAAGCTAAAACATTTGCTTCATATGGCCTCACTTTTAGGTTGAGAATAATTGCCAAATATTAGTTGTATTTCTTCATGTGCCTGCATTGCAGCCATGTAAGGCCACTCCTCAACAGTGCTTTTTAATTCAGATATACTATAATCAAAGATATCGGCAATCGATCATTTTAATATGACTTATAAAAAGCTCAGTAGTTATTTTGCTTTTCAGAAGCAATATCTAAATAAAATATGTATTTCACATTATTTAATCTTTTTTTAGTTTAAAGTTCGTAGTGTGGCTCTGTAAGCCTCTTAAATTCCAATACTTAAAAAATAAAATTGACATTATTGTATAAGTACATTTAGTGGATTTGTTTGATTTGGCCTTCCTGACACTTGTCAAACTTCATTAAATAGGACTAACTATGTGTAGGAAAAAGAAAAAAAAAATCACAAATAAGTGCTGAGCCTTTTTCCTTTCGGAATTAAACTCTGGTGGTTTGCCTCAGAAATATTTTTAGAAAAAAGCACTACATATCGAAGATTGAAAATAAATGTCAGCTCTTTGAGTTATATACGAATGTATGAATTTTGAACAAGTTAGTTTATGGGGATGTATGCTATACACTTAGTTCAGACCAAATCCCATATTCTAGGGTTAATCCTACAGTTTCCACACCCTGAATTTTGAAGGGCCAAAATAAAACGCTCCACAACAAAAAGGGATTATCCTTCAGTTCCATTTGTGGAAGTAAATGGTCTTATATTCAATTTAAACTGCTTCAAAAAATGATTCCAAACTACTACAAAGTGCCAAGTGGCTCTGCCATTACATCACAGAAAACTTTTACATACCCCACCCGACCCCCCAGCAAACCATTGTCGAAACTCAGTTTGCATCCTTAATTTCCATCCTTGAAAATGTAGTGATAGCAAAATTCCTATTTAATATTTTTGATCATAAAATTAGGATTACTACAGCCCCCCCCCCACACCCCATTTAAAAATGTACATATCACAAATGTTGGCATAACAATTATACTTACAATATATGCAGTAGGCCTGTGTAACATCTCCAATACACAGCTTCAACCAGTCTTTTAATTCAGGGTTTGATTCCCACTCCTTTCTATATTTCTCTTTCCAGTTTGATGTCTATTACAGAGAAGTGACCACACAGACCAGCTGAGTAAATGACTAGGCTTTGAGTGAAATCTGTGATTAATTTGGCGTGCATTCATTTATTTTAGACATGACTTTTTTTTTTTTTTTCACTAACATCTAGGAAGGAGATGATCAGCCAGTGGCAGCTTCAAGCCTTTTTTTGTGATTTATTAGCATTCGTGACTCAGTGGCATAAATTTCTGCTCTTACCGAGCAAGACCTGGAAAGGTGGGGCACGTGGAGCTGCAGCATGCTGTGTGCGCTCTGAGCCTACTGCAACTCTGCTGCTCACTCATAACAGTAACAATCACTCAATCAAACTTTATTTTATAAAGCGTTTTTTATGCAAACAAATGCAGTTCAAAGTGCTCTGCAGAGGAAAAATTACCCCCGTACCCAAGCAAGTTAAAACATGATACAATGATACATGCTTCACGTTACGTTCTCCAAAGGTCTCCCATAACGCCATAAAAGTCACTAGATTTGTTGCTAGACGCTTTTTTTTTAAAGAGTTGCGAGGGGGTTCTAAACTAGGGGCAATTCTAGGATCAGAGGTTTAGACCCAGAGAGCTGCCCAACTAGTCAATAGGCATGTTTAGTCTGAGCTATTTTCGTAGTTATGCTGCTATAGGCTTAGACTGTTGGAGGACAGACTGATCAATTTTCTTCACTCCTACTTTTCTCCTTGTCAGATGTATTTTTGTCATTATTTTGGCTGTTAACTTTGTGTTTTTCTCTCCTTAGAAGCTCTACCTGGTCTGGTATTCTGCTCAGCTCCAACGCCCTGCTGGATGGGTAGCATCGATACTGATGATGCTCCCAGTGACTGAGCATCCACCATGTCCTGTTGTCAACTTTTTACTTTAATACTTTCTTTTAGTACTTTTACAGCAGTTCCTTTCTTCTGTTTGTGTCTCTTTTCTGTTTTTTCTCAAACCCCTAGACGGTCGTGGCAGATGGCCGCTTGTACTGAGCCAGGTTCTGCAGTAGGTTTCTTTCTGTTAAAGGGTAGTTTTTCCTCTCCACTGTTGCTACAAGCTTGCTCAGTATGAGGGATTAGTGAGGGATTGCTGTGATTGGAGTCTGCATGTTCCGGGCACAGTTCTCATGACAATGACTCAAAGCAATTTGTTGGGATTCCTTACATAAATTTTTTTAACTGACTGGAATGTTTATATAATTGTATTGAAATGAATTGTCTTGTAAGATGCATTGAGATGACATATGTTGTGAAGTGGTGCCATATACAGTACAGATCATAAGTTTGGACACACCTTCTCATCCAATGAGTTTGCTTTCTTTTCATGACTACATTGTAGATTCTGAATTAAGAGCATCAAAACTAAGAATGAACACGTAATGTATGGAATTACTGTATGTACTTTAAAAGGATGAGATAACTCAATGCATGTGTTGTATTTTAGATTCCTCAAAGTAGCCACCCTTTGCTCTGATTACTGCTTTGCATTCTCTTGAGCTTCAAGAGGTAGTCACCTAAAATGGTTTTCCAACAGTCTTGAAGGAGTTCCCAGAGATACTTAGTACTTGTTGCCCCCTTGGCTTCACTCTGCAGTTAAACTCACCCCAAATCATCTGAATTGGGTTCAGGTCTGGTGACTGTGGAGGCCAGGTTTTTTCGCACTTTTTTCCAAAATTACTACATATTTCCATATGTGTTAATTCATAGTTTTGATGCCTACAGTGTGAATTTGCGATGTCAATGGTCATGAAAATAAATACAACTAATTGAATGATAAGGTGTTGTCAAACTTAAACTCAATGAAGATGAAAAGCAGTAGCACTGAAAAAAGACTGGCATTGAAAAAAAGATGAATGTGTGAAAACTTGATTGTAAGTAAGTAAATTGTTTTAATGCATATATTTTGAGTTTCACTTTATATTTTTGTTTTAATTTCAATACAGACATTTTTACTACATTTATTTTAGATTCGAAAAGATTTTCGGTTACAATTATAATTCTCAATGCCAATTTTCATATTAACTGCCCGTATTTCTTTTCAGTTTCATCTGAAGCTGAAGCTTGGAAACACTGCTAGATGCAGTGGAGTCACATGACTGCAAGCAGTCACTTGATTCCACCCCATACAGTCAGAACGTTGTATGGCATCTTAAACGGACATGCACATTGACAAACTACATATATATATATGTATATATATATATATATATATATATATATATATCTTAATTTTTATAAAACCCTCCAAAAAATATCAGAAAATGTCGACGTGGAATGATAGTGATAAATGACAGTGATATATTTTCATATAGGTACATTTTCAGTTTTTTGCCCAGTCCTACTCTGAAATATAGAATTTTGTAGATTTTTGGCATTTAACTCTAAAGGACAGAATAATAAACTTAAAGTAAATAACACATTTAGTTAAATTGTGTTTTAACAGTAACAAAAACATCTACACTACTTCCAACTGCTTTAGTTAACTTGCTTGTTTTTAATTGTCACACAAATTATTGTCTTAATTACTGTAAATGCTTTCTTGTGTTAAAAACTGTGAGCGTTCTTTAGCAATATCAGTTAATGAACTAAACCTGTATTTTTTTCCCTCACTTGTCCCTACAGTGTTGTATTTTCTTGATTATTTTCTCATTTGTATTCTAATCAAATGTAAAGCACCTTGAATTGCCCTGTGTTCAAAGTGTGCTATACAAATAAAATCCCCTTGCCTTGCCTTGACTTTAGATATGAAATCCTCTTTTTTAATCAATTTTGATATTCTCAATAGGTTTTATGTTCTAAAGATCTCTGTATAAAATCATACTTTTCTTATGAGCCCAAATTGTAGCAATGCAATTTTCACTTTACCTAAAACCTTAGAAACCAGCTGATCTAATTCCCAGACTAAGGTGTCCTCACTAGCTTGTTTCAAAATTGTCTTTGAATTCCCTGTTAACTTCTATTCATCATAACATTCGAGACTTCTTGGCAGATTTTTTTGGGGGGAAATTAATGAAGCATGATTTGCTGGTTTGTCAGATGGATGGCACAGGGAATGGATGACTTGCTTTGATTAAAACACCCTGCTTGGCCAGCTTTCCACATCATAATCTAAGAATGGATTACACTGCAGTAATGTGGGTCACAATATTTAGCAACAAGGAAAGCTAAGCCACTGCGGTGGATGGGAGAAAACACTCATTGAGAATATTACAATGAGATGCAGCTCTACCCTGTGATTAAGCTAGGGGCTGTACATAAAACTCTAATGCAAGCCATTTAAAGGTGATTTTTTTTTTTCTTATCCATATATTCACATCATTCCTTTAGTTCCGAATTGAGGTGATCACAGTAACAGCAAAACAGAGAGCATATATGTGTGTCTGACAAGCACTTGCATCTACTCATGTGATTGAGTGTGCTGAGTTATTGACCTCTAGTGAGGGAGGAACATTAAAGTCCAGTGTGCCGTGAAACCGGCCTACACCCCATGTCCAAGGTGACTGGCACTGCCCCGTTCTATGGCACATTCCTGCCTCTGATGGATTGACTGGGCCTTGGAGTGTACTGTCTTTTTTTACTGTGTGAGAGCTTGAGCTGTGGAAAAAAAGAATCACCAAACTTTTAATTGTCTGCAGATTACAGGTTTAGTTTAAGCTATCTCCCCTCATCACTTGTAAAGCTGTTGTTCTCTCAGTAACTCCCTAGGAACATTTATCAAGACGGGGACTCTCCCACTATGTCTCATGGTAATGAATCCCTGTACACTTTCTACTCTCTAATGATCCCTAGGAAATACTTCACTCTTGTCTCCTTATCACCATCTCCCATGCTGCTTTCATTCATCTAACGGATGAATGAAATGTGCCTGCAACATTTTTTCCGCATCATGTTCACCCTATCTGTTTTAGCTCTGTTCATTTTATCTACTAGAGATTGAGCAGATGGGGGTAAATACCTTAAGGACAGAGTTAAATTTCTACTCAAAACTCTACTGTGCTAACCACTATCCATTTCTGGAATGATTTATGGATTTATCCTCTTCATTTGCTGAAACTTGAGAGTGGACAATTCTTAATTAATACCACGCTCAGACATTTGATTAGATGGTGACAGTCACTTAGCTGGGAGACGTCTAATAAAGCTTTGGGTGTCTATGTTTCTGCCTGACAAATTACATAAGTGATTGGCTATGGTCATTTTAATGAAACATTTGATGATGTACATTTGATGAAACATACTTAATACAGATTTCCTTTAGGGAATCACCATTTTTTAATGTAAGCTGATTTGTTGAATGGTGAACGTTGAATTTGAAACTTACTGGTGTCCATTTTCCTTTAATATTATGGTGACCTGATAGCAGGTCCATTATTTATCACCCAGTGTTCCTACCCAATTCCAGCTCTGAGCATTGCTCTCCCTCTGCCAACTGTGGGAAGGCCCTGCTTGAGGAGTGAGCAGGGAGGGCCCTGCTTGAGGAGTGAGCAGGCCCTTCTTGTCACCTGAGGGGACAGAGTTTCCCCGGCTGGACGTAGCGCGTGGAAGGATCACGTTACTCCAGCCAGATCCTCCCCAACACGTCAGGCACCCCACTCAGCCAGGAGGAGACAGCCAAGACTGGTGCATGTTTTTTGTGGGAGTAGCTCACATCAGCTACTCAAGGGAACACAGGGAGAACATGCAGGCTCCACACAGAAAGGCCGTTTTGCCAACCCCACACAGGGTGTGGGTGCCGATGATATGGAGGAACAAACACACCCTCAGCACCCACAATGTCCCTGGCAGAAATCGAAACCAGGACCTTCTAGCTGTGAGGTGAGCTGCGCTACCAGCTGCGCCACCGTGCTCCACCTTGGTATATATTTCTGATATGTTACTAAAGAGATATGTTTTTGATTGTTTTCTTAAGAACTATAGATTTAGGTTTATCCTTTCAAACAGCTGACCATTATGTTGGAGGTAATTTGCAGTTGACCCAAAAATACTAAAAGTCATGATTTAGAAGATACATTTTTAGGCTGAAGCTTGCAAAGCTTGCAAATCTTGCAAAGCTTGTACGCGGGCCTTTCTCTGCTGGATGTTTTAAATACTCGCGGATCTTGGTTGGCTAGGCAACGTTAAGACTGTCAAAAGTTCAACTAGCTTAACTTCTAGGTTGCTAGTGTTATGAGCTTTGAAGCTTGAAACGCAGGAAAACCTTGAAAAGTTGATGAAGCCAACGCTCACAAAACGCCACAGAGAGCGCAACGCTCCTCCAACGGCCTCAGCCATAGATTTAACATGTAATATTGCCGTTGCTGACGCTGACACAGCCTGCAGTCTGAATCCACCATTAGTCCTGACTGATGGATGAGCCAAATGTTGGCAGTGGAGAGATTTAGTGTTATGCCAAGTTTTAACTTGATAATTGTTCCAAAGACATGTAGTATATAGTATGAATAAACCTTACCAATTATTTCAAGAGTAACAAGGGTCAAGTATAAAGATTGGGGAACTTCTCCATCAGTGGGAAGAAACACTACTACAAGTGCCCATCAGCAAATGGGCAAAAAATAATCTCAAAAGCAGGGTTCCATAGAAAGTACCTCTTTTGAACAAAAACCCCACAAAACCTAATTTAATATTTTCTTTAAAAATGGTAACGATATTGTGACTTCACAAGACAAAAGTGGAACTTTCTGGTAGGTTTATGTTTGTTATTAAATTAATTGAAAAGAAAATCATAACTATTGTTAAACATGGTGGTGGTTAGGACTGGTTTGACATGTTTGCTCACGTGGTTCTGGAGTTAGTGTCTGAAAGGTTTTGAGATACTAACTCTAGACCCCTCACCCACCAGGACTGGTCTGGTTACCAGTAATGGAGCATTCCTGTAATTATAAACAGAATAACTCATAAAATCAAATCTTGCCACATTAAATCAAATCTCAAAAATATCATCTGTCAAAAAATGTTGAAAACTACCAACAAATGTCTTAAACTAGCATCATTAAATATCTGAATTTTGTCAGGAAAATCTTTCTTAATCAATGATTTTATTACTGAACATAATATGCACGCTCTGTTTTTATCTGAAACTTGGTTAGACGTAAATACTGAAACATCTACAATGCTAGAAACTACACCTCCGTACTACATCTATTTAACTGAAAACAGGAAGCAAAGATGAGGGCCAGGTTAGGCACAATATTTCATAACCCACTGAACTTTAAAAGCTATTTCTGGGTATATTTGACTGTTTTAAATACCTAGCTACAGAGATTAAAGAGCCAAATAAGGTCTTAGTCATAAACTTGTACCCATCTCCAAAAGTGTTGGTTAATGACCTCATCAACCTTCTCTCTGTAATATGTATTTAATATGACTGACTAATTATAGTGGGAGACTTAAACATTGATACTGACGAACACCAAGATAGACAAACCAAAAAATTTAGTGATACGCTACATAACTTTGGTCTAACCCAACATGTCAAACAACCAACACACAAACAAGGACACACTTTAGACTTAATTGTTAGTAAAGATTTAAAAATCTCTGTAGTTGATATTGCGTTGTCTGAAGATTTTACTAATTTCTTTGAAAGCACGATCCCAGCTGAACTCTCTACTCAAAATGAAACCGTTGAGGTAAAACGCTTCCTTGTGGACAGTTCAGCTGAAACCTTTAAACAAATTTACTGCTGTGCCTTACCTCCATCCTCACCCCCCTCATTCTCCAACACAGAGTCAGTAAACAAGCTGGTAGATAACGTTCTCTCTAAAGTTTCAGACATTATTGATACCATTGCTCCAACTAAAGTTAAAGTAGTCTCAGATATGTGGTGAGTGTCGCCAAGCTGAGAGAAAATGGAGGAAAACTCTAATCCAGGTTCACTATAAGATTTAAAACACAGGCTGAACAAACATAAATTACCTTTGAAAGCTGCCATAATATTTTTTTCCTGAAATCATTAAAAGAAACATTAAAAATTCTCAGACTTTATTCACAACTGCTGAAAGACTAACTATTCCTCCAGTGACAGCAGCTCCTGAACTATACTCCACCAGGGCCTACAATGAATTTGCCAACTTTTTTACAGAAAAGATTCTAAAAATTAGAAGATGAATATGTACAGCAGCACCAAGTGTTCCACCACCAGTGTCACCCCCATGTAAAAATAATGTAGAGAAAATGTCTGATTTAAAAAAAAAAAAAAAAACATGTGGGGTCCCCCAGGGCTCCATCCTGGGACCACTTCTTTTTAATATCAACATGCTTCCACTAACCCACATTATAACAGCCAACATTAGCTACCATAAAAATGCAGATGGCACTCAGTTGTACATTACAATTTCACCAGGTGACTCTGATGCCATCCAGAACATAAACGAATGCATTGAACAATTCAATAGCTGTATGTCCCATAACTTTCTCGAGCTGAACAGAAACAAAACTGAAGTAATTATCTTTGGACCAAAAGATGAACGGTCAAGAGTCAGCACACAGCTTCAGTTGATACAACTTGAAAACTACTGATAAAGGTGTGATAATGGACTCATACCTGAACCTCCAGGATCACTTAAAGGCAATAACAAGGTCAGCCTTCTATCACCTGAAGAACATTTCTAGGATTAAAGGACTAATCTCACAAGAGGACCTTGAAAATCTCATCCATGCATTCATCTTCCGTTAGATTGATTACTGCAACAGTGTCCTCACAGGTCTACCTAAAAAGTAAATCAGACAACTGCAGCTGATCCATAATGCTGCTGCTCGCATCCTCACTAGAACCAGTAAAGTAGACCACATCACCGCAGTTCTAAATTCATTACACTGGCTCCCTGTATCCCAGAGATAAGACTTTAAAATACTCCTACTATTTTATAAATCACTAAATTGTTTAGCACTAAAGTATGTTGAAGAACTGTTGTCACTATACTAACCCAATAGACCACTCAGGTCCTCCAACTCTAGTTTACTAAACATTCCTAGAATTATAACCAAACATGGAGAAACAGTTTTCATCTTATATGACCCAAGAATCTGGAACAATCTTCCAAATGACCACAAAGCTGCTGCATCGTTAAGCTCTTTTAAACCCAAATAATTAAACTTTACGGTTTAGAGCTGCCTTTGAGTTAAGTTCTAATATAAATTTTTGACATCTTATTTTCCTAAATTGTTATTTTTTTAATGAAATGCTAAATGTTTTGTTTTATTTATTCTCATATTTTATTTTATTTTATTTTTCATACTTTTACGTTTTGCTGTTTTTACTTTCTGTGCTTTTATCATGTGTTTGGCTTCTTTACCACCAAGTCATGTAAAGCACATTGAATTGCCTTGAGTTAAAAGCATGCTATACAAATGAAATTGCCTTGACTTGCCTTCCTCATTCCGGGGACTCCCTCATTCTGCTGGGGGACTTCAACGCTCATGTGGGCAATGACAGTGAGATCTGGAGAGGCGTGGTTGAGCGGAATGGCCCCCCCGATCTGAACCCGAGCGGTGTTTTGTTGTTGGACTTCTATGCTTGCCATGGATTGTCCATAACGAAAACCAAGTTCAAGCATAAGGGTGGTCATTTGTGCACTTGTCACCAGGACACCCTAGGCCGCAGCTCGATGATCGACTTGGTTGTCGTTTCATCCGATCTGCTGCCACATGTTTTGGACACTGAAGAGAGGGGTGGACCACTACCTGGTGGTGAGTCGGCTCCGGTGGTAGGGGAGGACGCAGGACAGGCCTGGCAGGCCCAAACGTGCCGTGAGGGTCTGCTGGGAACGTCTGGCAGAGTCCCCTGTCAGACGGAGTTTCAACTGTCACCTACGGCAGAACTTCGAACATATCCCGGGGGAGGCGGGGGACATCTAGTCCGAGTGGGCTATGTTCCGTGCCTCCATTGTCGAATCGGCCAACCATAGTTGTGGCCGCAAGGTGGTCGGTGCCTGTCGCGGTGGCAACCCTCGAACCCGCTGGTGGACACCAGTGGTGAGGGATGCTGTCAGGCTGAACAAGGAGTCCTATTGGGCCTTTCTGGCCTGCGGGACCCCGGAAGCAGCTGATAGGTACCGACAGGCCAAGCGGAGTGCAGCTCGGATGATCGCTGAGGCAAAAACTCGGGTGTGGGAGGAGTTTGGAGAGATCATGGAGAACGACTTCCGTGTGGCTTCGAAGCTCTTCGGGTTCAACATCCGGCGCCTGAGTGGGGCGAAGGGGTCTGCCACCAACACTGTTTACAGAGGGGTTGGTGTACTGCTGACCTCGACGCGGAACGTTTTGGGTCGGTGGATGGAATACTTCGAAGACCTCCTCAATCCCACCGACACGCCTTCCTGTTTGGAAGCAGAGTCTGGGGACTTTGGGACGGGCTCTACAGTCTCTGGAGCTGAGGTCACTGAGGTTGTTAAAAAGCTCCTTGGTGGCTAGGCTCCAGGGGTGGAGGAGATCCGCCCGGAGTTCCTTAAGGCTCTGGATGTTGTAGGGCTGTGTTGGTTAACGTGGCTCTGCAATATTGCGTGGACATCGGGGGCAGTTCCCTTGGATTGGCAGACTGGGGTGGTGGTCTCCCTCTTTAAAAAGGGTGTGTTCCAACTATAAGGTGATCAAACTTCTGAGCCTCCCTGGTAAGGTCTATTCAGGGATTCTGGACAGGAGGGTCTGACAGACAGTCGAACCTCGGTTTCAGGAGGAACAATGCGGTTTTTGTCCTGGCCGTGGAACACTGCACTAGCTCTATACCCTCAGCAGGGTCCTGGAGGGTGCGTGAGAGTTCGCCCAACTGGTCTACATGTGTTTTGTGGACTTGGAGAAGGCGTTCAACCGTGTCCCTTGGGGAGTCCTGTGCGGGGTACTCCGGGAGTATGGGGTACCACGCCCTTTGATAAGGGCTTTAGGTCCCTGTTTGCCCAGTGTTAGAGTCTGGTTCGCATTGCCGTCAGTAAGTCGGACTCGTTTCCAGTGAGAGTTGGACTCCGCCAAGCCTGCCCTTTGTCACCGATCCTGTTCATAACAATTATGGACAGGATTTCTAGAGGCAGCCAAGGTGTTGAGGGGGTCCGTTTTGGTGACCTCAGGATCGGGTCGCTGCTTTTTGCAGATGATGTGGCTCTGTTGGCTTCATCTGAACGTAATCTACAGTTTTGCTGGAGCGGTTCACTGCCGAGTGTGAAGCGGCTGGTATAAGGATCAGCAGCTCCAAATCCGAGACCATGGTCTTGAGCCGGAAGAGGGTAGGGTGCCTTCTTCGGGTCGGGGATGGGGTCCTTCCTCAAGTGGAGGAAGGACCCCAGCAGAAGCTGCACTCATGTGTTGAGTGATCCTTCTACTTTGGAAGAAGAATGGTCCTACACAAATAATGAGTGGAGTTACATTTTTTACTATAATAATGTGTACTGGGAAATGAATAAAAACAAATTGCACCATGTGTTTTTTTTTATTGCAAAGTTTACAGTTACTCAAGAAAATCACTTCTTCATGCAACTCATTCCCTATCCACCTCTTATGAAAAGACATAGACTTACACTCATTAAAATACAGTCATTAATTTTGCTAGTTTACTTTTTTAATTCTATGACAGTTTAAATTGATTATCCTAGTCAAAGTTTCTTTCCAGGAATACTTCACACTGTCTTTGCCATATAGTGGATGTGGATATATGTCTGTTGAATTCTAATCTGGGATGACATTCATGGCCAATTACTGTGCACAGTAACTCTAATGAACCTCTCTTCTGCAGCAGAAGTAATTATGAGTCTTTGTTTTCTGCAGTGGTTCTCAGGAGAGTAGGTTATATTATTGTGCTGCCAGGTGGTTTCACCAATAGCACTTCAATAAACTTTTTAAACAATTGACAAATGGGTTTTATAATACTGTATTTTGTCATCTTTGTCTAAAAAGCTTCAAAATAACAATCATCTTATTTTTTCCTTAGATTTATTTATGCATGAAAAAAACTTGTATTTTTACATATTCTCACTAAAGAGATGCCTATCAGTTTTAACTCATAAGCTTCTTTGACCCTATTAGTCTAGATGTCTCAGCAGTCGATGGAGATGATGATCGATTTCAAGTGACATTTCTAAGCTAATAACCTCTTATCCTATTGATTCCCTGCCTGGATATCCTGCTCTAGTCCCTTTCAACAAATGGATTTTCTCCCTTGTTGTCCTTGCCTGTGTCCATCCTCTTTTCTGATGCTTCTTCTTTTTTTTCCCCAAAGAATGACCAAAACAGACATTCAGGATTCACTTACTTGTATAATTCATCCACCATACCCCTCTGGCTAAAATCTATGGTAAATTATGAGCAAATACAGATAAAAAAAATAAATATATATATATATATATATATATATATGTATATGTTGCCCAATTTGAAAGTCACCCTCTAGTGGGGCTGGAGTACTGATTGTCAGTACAGTTAAAGCACATTTCAGAGGGAAAAAATAGAGGTTACTGGAGAAAAGAACCCTAGAAAAAAACTGCATGCAAGAGTTACCTTTGGGTCTTTGAAGAGCTTCTCAAAGGAAATGATGGTTCTGCACAGTCATATCACAAAGGCAATCACTGCAGCTTCACTCACATTTTAATTAAAAACTGTAGGCTTACAATGACTCTTCGTAGCGCTGCCAACTTTCATAAAGACATAAGAAACATTTTCATTTTGACTTTTAATCCACGTTCTTTCTTCTCTCTCCCATATTATGTGTTTTGCTATTTACACAATAAAAAACAGACATGTATGTGATGCAGTTTGTCTGTTTAATCATTTACAGTAGCAACACCGTTCTCACTTTACTTATTTCATGGCTTGTCAGTGTGTTCCAATCCTCGAAGCTGAACATATCTCAAACAGTTATGTCATGTATAACATGTTTGCTAAATCAGAATATGAATACATCAGCAAAAACATAAAAATCAAAGGAAAGCATTACATTGTGCATGTCGATGTGAATCCACTGAGTTTGCAACTGACAAAACAATTGACTGAT
Organism: Apricaphanius iberus; assembly: GCA_028564705.1. NCBI lineage: Eukaryota > Metazoa > Chordata > Actinopteri > Cyprinodontiformes > Aphaniidae > Apricaphanius > Apricaphanius iberus. The sequence continues at coordinate 787,390 of JAPXFQ010002068.1, forward strand.
AAAGGCAGGGATTTCCTGTCCTGTAGCTGCTTTGCAAGGGTTGATTACAGCTATTCACACAAAACAAGCCTGAAGCCTGATAGACAATCATTCCATTTATGCCCATGATTAATTACCCGCGCACAGTTTAATGCTGAATAGGAATGTGTAAAAGCAACCAATCCAAATGGCAACTGCAAACATTTGCTTTTTAACAGGTCATAAAGATAGTACAAAATATGAAATCTAATATTAAAACTCGTAATTGTATGCTCTCTGTCTGTTTGCCAAATTGTACATGGATGACAATGACACAAGTTTCAATTAAATGTCATTGCTTACAAAAATTGACTCAATTAGAAGTAAATCTCTCCAAATATTAAAATTGGAGTAAAATAATACAGATCAAACAACGATTTCCAGTTTAAATTGAACCTCTATAGTTTATATTGCTTTATTTGCATGTAAAGTGCAATCACACAAAACTGAAGAGTAAGAACTTTCTTCTTTTAGATGTGGACCTAAGAATTTCCTAGAACTACCCAGGAAATCAGCTCCTAATCTAAGAATGTTTGCCCCTCATCTGTGTTCAATCCCTAGTAACCAACCACCGAACTCAGTTGCTAGCTATTTGAGGCCACATTGCTTCCTTTGTCTTTTTCTGGGTCGATTGCGCACGATCAATTCTAATCAATGCATTGATTAGAATCAAACCTTGGTGATAAGGCATCTTCCTGTCTCTCTCCCCCCGTTCCCCACACATGCCCACTACATAAGCATGTGAAGTCGGGGCTCCCTGTGACTTCAGTTCATTTTGATGGTAGTCTCCATTTACCTTCTTCCTGATAAGAATATAGCCATCCTTTAGAACTGCTGTATAGCTTAACTTAGACTAGATTGAATTTATTTTGTGACTGTCGTGAGCAAACTGTTAATAAATTCGTTAAACTCAAGATAAAATCTCTGTGCTTCCTTTAGTGTTGTGTAAATTAATATATCGGCAAAAAAAGTCATCCAGCTAAAGACTGATAGTCTGGCATAATTAATATTGTTTCTTATTTAGATTAAGGCCTCGTTTTGCTCATTTTATCACTGATAATGCAAGTTTCATTAATAATTATCCCAGTATTAGGTTATTGGTATAATTATTCCAAATTATTAATAACCAGACAGCGATAACTGCTCTAAAATCCCCAACATTATCTACATGTTGCCACTAACCCAGATTATAAAAACCAAAAAGATTAGTTACTGTAACTATGAAATTGACACTAAGCATTACATTATGTCACCAGGTGACTATGCACTTATCCAAACCCCAAGTCAATGCCTTGAGTAAATCAGTGAAACGACGTGCCTAAATTTTACCAGTGGAATAGAAACAAAACTGAAGTATCATTGGACCTAAAGAGGAACGGTCAAGTGTCAGCTTACAGCTTCAGCTAAAGCAGCTAGACACTACTGATCGGGCCCGAAATCTAGGTGTAGTGATGGACTCAGACCTCAGTGGCTACACCCCTCCCTCCCTCCCGCTCTGCTGCTTTCCTGCGCTCAGACCACAACAGCTTATGCCCATGCATTTCGTCCCTAATACACAGCCAGGCAGACAAGTCACTCCAGAACACATCACCCCAGTTCTAAAGTCCTTACACTGCCTCCCTGTAGCTCAGAGAATAGATTTCAAGGTGCTTTTATTTGTCCATAAATCATTAAGTGGGTTAGCACCAGAGTACATTAGAGATCTGCTATTGTGGTACAAACCATCCAGGTCACTCAGGTCCTTGAGCTCTAGTCTACTGATCGTCCCCAGAACCAAACATGGAGAAGCAGCTTTCAGTTTCTATGCTCCCCATATCTGGGACAAACTCCTGGATGAATGCAAAGCTGCAGAGACACTGAACTCTTTCAAATCAAAAAATTTAAATGTATCTATATAGACTTGCTTATGAATAACTGATACGACTTTTGCGTTCATTCTTTTTAACTACTGTTATCACTTTCGTCAATCGTTAAATGTTTTCTGTTTTTAATTTTCCTAAATTTACATACATTTTCTTGTATGCTCTACTCACTAAATGTTTTCTTTTCTTTAATTACTGTTATTGCTAAACGTTTTAATTTATTTTTGCTTTTAATCAGTTTTTAAAATTTTCATAATTTTACATAAATTGTCTTTTATAAATGTTTGTTTATGCATTCTTTTAGTGATTCTGTTTTAATTTTCAAATTTTTGTAAGCATATAAAGCACCTTGAATTGCCTTGTTTTGAAAGTGTGCAAAATAAATAAAATTGCCTTGCCTTGCCTATATATCAATTTTCATACGATGAAGAGAAAGTCCATATACATATCTTCTAATTTTAAGAAGAAAAGTATAAGGGGGAGTAAAATAGGTGGCAGGAGAGCAACATAGGCTTAGTGAGGAGGATGGAGGAGAGAAACAGTCAGGGCAGCATTACAGGCATACACAGCCAGCATTAGTGACAGAATGCAATAATGAGGAAAAACAGTCAGCAGCAGACCAGGGAAAGTCAGCAACAATGATTTCAGGAGCGTGGCAGGACTATGCAAAAGCAACTTTTTGACGTGTTCCTGGACCAACAGATGAAGTTATGATCACATGGCTCTGATCATTAAATTAATGGCAAGCCCAGATGGTAACAGTATCTGGAGAAATGTATATTTTGTTCAGTCTGTTTCCATTAAATTACAAATCATGACAAAATCACTTAAAGCTTTGTGATCCATGTTGTTTTTTAAAGTTTTATTATGTAAATAGAAATAACTTTAGGCCATTAATACAGCTATAATTAAAATTTATAAGAGGGAATTATTATTATTATTATTATTATTATTATTATTATTTTATTATTATTATTATCAGAATAAATTATTTTGCCTCTCTCAGCCTCCTTAAATTCAGAATACAATAAATTTGTGAATGAAAATAGAGTACATTGGTACAAATGGTTGGTATCTGCTTTTTCTCAGTAACTGTTTTATTTAAAATAAATTTACACCTTATACCAAATATTATTGCAAATAAAACTATGTTTTTTTGTAACTTAAAATGTTAACTGTACATTATATGATTAGTGACATTAAATATAACACAATAAATCAAAGTGTATCAGTAGGAGTTTCCTTAAATATTTATGATAGTATTCTACAGTCCGGTTTTCAACAAGAGTAGAATAAAATTCTGAAATTATGGTTTGTAGTTTTGGTGTGTCATCCCAAAATTTTAAGTGGTCCCGTCTGGCCATCCCTATGAACAATTTCTGGAGGTGCCTCTGTCAGACCTGAATCTACTGTGTCACATATAAGAAATAACAAGGTCAGCCATAATACGACCTTGAAAATGTCATCTATGTGTTTATCTTTAGCCGGACTGATCACTGCAACCGTGTCCTCACAGGTTTGCCTAGAAAGTCAATCAGACAATTGCAGCTGGCCCAGAACGCTGCTGCTCACGTCCTTACCAGAACAGGGGAAGTAGAGCACATTACCCCAGTTCTGAAGTCCTGACACTGGCTCCTTGTAGTTCAGAGAATAGTCTTCAAAATAATCATACTAGTTAAATTAATGAATAACTAAGCACCAAAGTATATTGAAGATATGTCGTCGCTATTCAAACCCACCAGACCACTCAGGTCTTCCAACTCCAGTCTACTATTCATCCATGGAATTACAACAAAATCTGGAGAAGCAGCTTTCAGCTTCTATGCTCCTCTTATCTGAAACAAACTACCAGATAACTGCACAGCTGGCAAAACACTGAGTTCCTTTAAAACAAATATGCAAACCCATCTGTTTAGAAAGGCCTTTGATTAACTGATTATTAATATTTTTTTATGTTATTTTTGTTATTTTTTAATGTTATTTTTATTATTGTGGGTATTATTTTTCCCCACAATGTATTTAGCAAGGCAAGACAAATTTTATTTGCCTAGCCTTGTCTTGGATATTTTTCTCATTTATTATTCACATTTTCTTAAAACAGAAATTTTGCTGTTCATTACCTACAAGTAATTTTTGCCATAATACAAAAAAGATGAAAAAGATAAAAGACATTTAAATATATATAATTCTGTGTGTCCCAAATGTAGGTAGGATACAGATTAAAAAAAATATTACCTTTTTTAAGGATATTCCACTTTACTGAGATCGAGGTTTACCTAACAGGTCAACTGTAAGTATTCTAGGAAATACAGTGTTGGAACTGACACATATCTGTGAAAGTCTAAAAATATTTATTCATTACCACGATATATCAAATTTACATTAGTAAGTCTTTGAGAAATAACAAAAAGAAAGCAACAGACAGGAACAGCGTAAGTTATTCCTGTATACGTCATCTGCAGAGGAAAGGTAAATGTTTGTATTGTTGGGATTTCCACTTGACAGGAAAAGAACACAAATTCCACATTGCTGTCAGTTTGACAAAATGTAGTGCAGTGGGGAAGAACTAAGTTTAAAAAAAGGAAAATAAAAAAAGATTTTTTTTGTATCTGAATTATTTCAAATGGAGATTCCGAAATGTATGAATGTCTCATCAAAAATTCTTACTGGTAAGATTTGCATCCATTAGTTCTTTTTGATCTCTTTTGAAACATACTGAACATACAGTTTAATCAAAATTGAGTCTTTACCAGAAAGGTTTAGTATATCCTGTGAAAATGCTTGAAGTGGAGGCCACTGAGCTACTGAGGTGTCATGCAAAGACCCCCCCCCAACCTGCTGTGTCTTACCTCCCTAAGTGATATATGCAGCCACAGTGCTCAGTCTCCGTACCCTTTTTGTCTGCCATACATTTTCTATTTTCATGATGTCTGACGGCACACGTACAGAGTTCTGCCCCCGTGGCCTTGTTAAATATTGCATTGGGACATTAGATTCCATCATCTTAAATAACAGAACGAGGGTTGGCTGTATTAAGATGGGGTCAGAAAAAAGACATTTAATGAAGAAAAAAAATGTAGAAAGGGGAAAATTCAGTTCACAATACGGCATTTTATTCATGTAATGCTTAAGATCAAGCATAAATGAATTGAACAGCATGGTGAGATTTAACTTTCTAAAAAAAATGAACCAAGGCACATCACATGTTTAAGTGAATCAGGCAGCATTATACAATTATGGTGTATTCACACCGCCCCTGTTAAGTCCTCTTCAATCAACCTCTAGTCCGCCTTAAAACGTTAGTCTCAGTTCAATTGAAACAAACTCTGCTACTGTTCATTTGTATATGTGAATGGCAAGATGACCAGGACTGTACCAAAAGCAGGAAGCAGGAAGACTATTGTGCAGGGCACCCTGGGTAAATACAATCTACACATGCTGGATATGTTTTTCATGTTTTATGCTTTTCGTGTTTTATTCTTAATTGCTGTTTTTACTTCCATGCTTTTATTTTATCTTTGGTTTCTTTAATACCAAATTATGTAAAACACCTTGAAATACGCTGTTGTTGATAGTGTGCTATAAAAATGAAATTGACTTGTCTTGCCCAGATAGATACTGGATCTTGTCCATACTTTGCTCAATGTCTGGATAAAAACATCTGTGCTGTGAAGTTGTATGCATCCCTACTCATGGCACAGTGCCTCATACGGAGACATTTCAGCCGCCTTGTGTAAAATACTGATTTCTCCATAGTCCTTTGCCTCTTCTCTGTTCATCCTGAGCTCATTGCTGCAGAAGTATTTATCCAGCACATTTACCAAACACAAAAGAACAATCCTTAAGCCGCTACAGTCTGCTGCCACTCCTGTATATATTTAACTTTTTATATTTTACTGTGCAACCATTGTCCTCCGTGGCACCAAGAAGTGCAGGACAACGATTGCACCACCACAGGTAGGGAGGTAAACGTGTTCCAAAAAAGCTGTGGTTCATTTGACAAGGAGCAGTGTGAATGGAAACCACACAGGCTAAAAACAGCAACAAAAGCTGCATTTACGTTGACAATGTCTTTGTCTGATCATAGTTCAGATTAGAATTTCACTTTGTAATGGGCCCTGAAAACATCTATCTGATTTTTTCAAGCATTCACATCCACCACATGTTCAATTAGAATAAATCATTTTGAGATTCACAGATCTGTCTAAAATACAGGAAGTGGCCATAAAAGAAGTAGCAGACTTCCATTCTAAAAAAACATGACGGCATGCATTTAAAATGGAGCAGTGTGATGTTCTTCAGAGCGTGCTTTTTTCTGTAAAAGGCTTTACATCTACAAGTCTTTATTGTTATGTACACATTCAAATTCTAACCCCAATCCCTCTCTTGTTTTACACCAAAGTATTTTCTAACATTACAGTAATGTGCAGTAATGACCCACTGATGCGGGAATAAGGGTTTACATACAGAGCGATCGGATTAACAATGGGCATAATTTTGTCCCCAATCAAACCAAGTCTACCAGACAATCAGGTGTGAATGCACCCATTGTTTAAAATGGTTATAGTTAGGATTTAGCATCAGCATTTTCAGAATAGACTTGTCATTTCCCCCAGCTTTAGTGTCATTTATTGTATTGTATTGTACTGTATTTTTTACAGGTAACTTATTTAGCAAAATAAATATTAAAAATAACTAAAAACTAATTTTTAAGTGCATTTTATTAGCTTCCTTTGCTAAGACTTAAGCTGTTATATTCTTCCAAAGTTCTTCCAAAACTTCCGGTTTCGTCCAGAGGAAAATTTAACTTATAAAAGATGGGAAACCAAAAAATGGATTGTTGGGCAGTTTTTTGTAAAGTTAATTTACTGTTAACTACAGCGCCTTCTAAAAGTATTAATACCCTTTATATATTTTCACATTATGTCCACTTACAACCTCAAGTTGTAAGTGGTAGTTGCTCCAGAAAAAAAGAATATAATAAGCATCCCACAGCATTACTATGTTTCATTGTGAAAGGTGTGTCAAACCACTATATCTAGTATTTCACATGAAGGCCAGAAAAGTACAGTGTGGATCTTTTTTTTGGACCTTTTTTTTGTTTGTTTTTGTTTTGTTTTGTCCATTACATGAGTTTTGGTGCTACACAACTGAAAGTAATTCTATTGTCTGATTCCCCCATGTGAAATGTGCAGCTCCTCCTAGTTGACTTCAGAAAGCAGTTGCCTGCACTGGACACATTTAGAGGTCTGGGAGTAGCATATCCAGATTTTTTTCAGTTATATATTTGTTAAAATTTGTATCCACAGCGCTATAGTTATGTTCCACTTCCTTATGATTTTTCACATTAAACACTAATTAAATAGACCAAAGACTGTAGTTGTGATCTGACAAAATGTGAAAAAGTTGAGTCAGTGTTAGTACTATTGCTAGGCACTGTACATCCTAAAATCTTACTAAAAGCTAACTGCAATAACCGATGTCAAGCATGTTCTTAACAAATAATTACAATGAACAAAATGATTCTGTTACGATTCATTCATATATAATATTCTAACCCTGGATATTAAAATGCCAGCCTAGATACAAATTATAATTCAGGTTTATAAAAAAAAAAAATGGTACAGTTGAGAATCGGTCAATGGTAATGAATTTTTTATGGAAGCCCATTCCCGCCACTCTGAAGAAAATAAAAGAAATACATAAGTCAAAATTATGAGATGTTAAGTCACAATTATGAGATACAAAGTCATAATTACAAGATACTAAGTCATAATTATGAGATGTTAAGTCATTATTATGAGATGCTAAGTCATAATTATGAGATACTAAGTCATAAATATGAGATACAAAGTCATAATTATGAGATGCTAATTCATAATTATGAGATACTAAGTCATAATTATGAGATGCTAAGTCATAATTATGAGATTCTAAGTCATAATTATGAGATGCTAGGTCATAATTATGAGATGCTAAGTCATAATTATGAGATACTAAGATATAATTATGAGATGCTAAGTCATAATTATGAGATACTAAGTCATAATTATGAGATGCTGACTCATAATTATGAGATACTAAGTCATAATTATGAGATGCTAAGTAATAATTATGAGATAGCAAAATCATACTTTACATAGGCCATGATATGGTACTCTTATTATATATTCTATATTATTTTATTTACTATTATAGTATTACTATTATTGCTGCATGCTTTCGTTTATTTAAGTGTAAAAAGAGACGGGCGAAGCCACAATTAAGGAAAGCTTGGTTCTGCCTGCAGGCTACCGTAGGCCGGAGGGTCTTGCCCACGTGCAGAACCAGAAAAGGGAAAGGGTTAGGAAGAGAACAATAGCACTTCAGATTTGTTCAAAGAATTGAGTTACGTCAATTTTGCCTTTTATTGTAAAGTATTTTCTATTGTTGTTGACATCAACGTGTGAAAGATTAAAAGATGTGAGGTTTTACTGAGGATAGTTGCTTTGTAATACTTAATGTTGACTGCTATTTTGAAGTACTACTGAAGACTGCATGCATTGATTTTGGTTACTGCTTCAAACTCATCTGTTTTTGAGTTGTATTTTTGTTTTGTTACCACTAAGGGGTACCTTAGTTGTCATGTGTTTGACACTAATCTGTTAATGTTTGTACACATAAGGCATTATAGAAAAATTAATTTGCCTCGAATATTTACTTGCAGGCAAATGATGAAGACTTACTATTTTTTCTTAGTCAATTTTTTTAACAATAAACTGTTACTGGATAAATTTGGGCTATTTTTACTTCTTACTATTCCACTGTAAAAAGGAAAATGATGAAAAAAAAACACAACTTCAAATACATATATTTTAAAAAATGTATTTTGCTGACTTGACAATAAACAAATTATTAGAGAATGAGGGAGGCGAAGGTTTGGATAGTTAAGTTTCTTGAGAACACTTGGGGATACCTGCCTTTGCAATACATGTGGCATTTCTGCTAGCAGTGATCTAACATAAACTGGGAATGACATTATAAATTAAAGAAAATTAAAAGTGACCTGATCCAAATGTATGTCAATGGAATAAGAAACAGACTGTTTTTACATTTCAGTTATTTTAAGGGTACAATGTAATGGTTGCTACTTCTCATAGATCAGTGATTATATATACATCATCAGACATCGTCAGGTTGTTCTCAGTCATGAGTTCAGTGCATAGATGAAACACATCTTCATCACAAGGATAGTCCTTGAAACAACATTCCTCTTCACAAATATCCAGCTTTGTGTGATCAACTAGCTGTAAAAAATCAGGAACCCCATAGAGGCTGGGAAGGGCATGCATTAAGACAGGGTGTCCATTAGGAGCTCGGGGATTATTCGAATATCTGATACGATGATCATTCCAAGCACAAACAACATCATTCAGCTCCTCCTGTGTGATAAAAAGAGAGTAATTAGGGGGGTGGGGGGGGGGGGTGGATCATTTTTTTTGATAGTCGTCTTTCAAAATATCTGGTAAATGACAATATATTTTTGCACCTGTATTTTGTTTAAAAAACAAAACTGGATGAGTGATCTGTCAATAAAGCTGTCTACAAAATGACCATCTGCTTTGAGATGGTCAAAATGGTCCATCCAAAACTGGGAGCTTTCACTTCTCAAGGTGCACCACCAACGTTCAATCCTTTGATTGCCAGTACCTGGTCCAAGAGTAACAGAGTTTGAACCACTTTCATCATCACTGTTGTGCAGAAACCTTTGAATCGCCATAACATTGGTGTTTTCAGTACCGTGATCCAACCTGACCATTTGTGGCCTACCATTACACGCCCTCACAGCCTCAATAAAATAACCTCCAATAATGTGAGGGTCACTGTTAGTTTTTTATGCTTCTAGCCATTTCATTTTTCTTGAAAACCTGTCTATGCATCCATTTATGCATATGCCATACGGCTTCAGTTTGTCATACCCATCGATGTGCCATACATAGTTTGGTCCTCGACTGACATACACACGTCGCCTTAAGCGATTTCTTGAACGCATATCAACTCCATTCCGATCCATTAGTCTCATAAGAAGACGAACAGTTTCTCTGTCTGTGACTATACCAGCCATCCAACCTTTCTGGTGCATCCATCTATACCCATGTTGTCTTCCAGATCCTTGCAGCTGCTGCTCAATGAAAGATGCCACTTCTGCTTCATCTGTCTTACTTTTTCTCCGCCATAGCTGTCTTCTTTGTAGCTTTCTTTCCAAGGTCCGACGACTTAATCTAATATGATGTTCTTCTTCTAAAATATGTAGAACTTCAAAGTTTGTAAATCCACGTTTGAAATATTGTTCAATGATATTATCCATATCCATGTCCACATCAGGCAAAAGTGTGCGACTTCCTTGTTTTGACAACACCTAAATGTAGGAAGACAGATTAGTCAAATACACACTATCTCATAATTATGACTTAGCATCTCATAATTATGACTTAGTATCTCATAATTATGACTTAGCATCTCATAATTATGACTTAGCATCTCATAATTATAACTTAACATCTCATACTTATGACTTACCATCTCATAATTATGACTTAGTATCTCATAATTATGACTTGGTATCTCATAATTATGACTTGGTATCTCATAACTATGACTTAGTATCTCATAATTATGAATTAGCAACTCATAATTTTGACTTATGTATTTATTTTCTTTTCTTCAGAGTGGCGGGAATGGGCTTCCATATGATTTAGTGGTGCAGAAGTGAAAAAAGTAAAAATAAAAATAAATAAAAATTATGTTATCCAACTCCTACTATTATACTTGATATGATTCTACAGTGTAAGGCTAAAACAGCATTGAAACACATTAAACCGACATGTACATAGACATGAAACATATCTGTTTGTGAAATTTCTTTTTTTTTACATAATCAATACTTGCTATTTCATCTGTATACAGACAATCCAAAAGTTCAGCTTAATCCAATAACTTTTTAATATTTATTATTTTGTAACAAAAATAGAAAATAATCTAAAAGCACTCAAAAGTTAATGATATACTTATTTTATGTTCTCTCTTGTCAGTAGTAGAGATAAACTGAAGCAAAAGAAAACAGGGCCGCAAACTGCCAGGTCAAGGAGCTGACAGTAGAGCCCGTACGAACTAAAACAAAACATCCCGTCTCCTGTTTCCTCAAGCAGTTTATGCCTCTGCTTCCATTAACCTCCACGATGACAAGAAGAAAACAAACGGATACTCTCCACCTCTCTGCACCCAGTGGCACATGTTGTGCTGAGGTGAGGAACGGATCAGAGGCGACACAGATTAGGAGTCAACAGGGTTTCCTCATATGGCTGGATGCAGCTGGAGGGCTGATTAGGCAAGCAAGGGTGAGGAAGGGGTACGGCCGATGCTATCACAGCCTTTCAATCGAACTTCCTTACTGGGAAGTCTGCAGACTACCGTGAAATTGATCAAGCTCCTTGAAAAGATATTATAGTATGTGTCAGTGACGTGTCGAATGAGAGAAATGAGGATAACAACTATGTAAGGATGACTGCATAGGATGGGGAAAATACCTATTTGAATACTGTTGTTTACTCAAACCTCTTAACTGATTTCAAAATTCTATTGTTATTTCATGTGTTTAATATGCAGTTGCTATGACTATCTTCAGGGACTGCCAGTTGTGGCAGAGCCATGTAAGGACGTCAGTTGGTAAACTGCACTTGAACCATCGCATTAAAATATAACTTTTTGAAAAATATGCAATAGCACTCCATATATGTGAGAGGTAACACATGGGAGAGTAACTGGCACAATTTATGCACAACATGTCCAAAACATTCCAAATCCAACAACAAGATGGAGCAGGACAGGGAAGCCCCTGAAGCAGCTGTTTACTCAACTAGGTTAGGTTGTACAGACACTGCAACAACGGGCAAGCGGCGCATGATTCTGAAAGAGCTGCAATCAATGAAGTGAGAATTTAAAAGGTCACCAAAACCCAAGCTGAGCAGCACAGCGCCATCCGACTGGACAAAGTTGAAAATCAAGCATCTGATTTTTAAAATTGATTCACTGCCAGCTCCAACTTCATTGTTACTATGGAGTCTGAACTGTCCACTATGAGAAAAGTGTTGAGAGCCCTGTGTGATGATGTGGAGGCTAGATCGCTGCAACATCCATATTATAGGGGTAAAGGAGGGAAGGGAGCAAGAAAAGCATCTGAATATGTGGCTGAAATGCTGAAAAATGTTCTCGGACTGGACAAGCTGCCGATCCTGGATAGGGCCTACCACATCGTCCATGGCAAACTGTCTCGGGATGATCACCCACCAAGGGCATTTGTGGTAAAATGTTACAATTTCACAGAAAAATAATTACGTCTTAGAAAGGCAGCCGAGACTGGGATGATGGCAACTGCTGACAGTGATCTGATCCGCGTCCTGCGGGACTTCAGTCAGCTCATGAGTAAACAGGCCACCTTATTTACTGAGGTGAGGAATCTGCTCAGGCCACCTTATTTACTGAGGTGAGCATTCTGCTTCGCATCTGCAGGGGTGGCTCCTAGGGACTGAGGTACCCAGGGACACTGAGGGTTACTAAGGCAGATAGCAAAGAAAGTGTATTAAAAGACCCAGAGTGTGCGAGGGAGTTTGTTCTGAAAGAGTTAAAGAATGCTTGAATGAGTTCATAACCACAAGTTTTGACTCACATTTTTTATGCATTGTACTTGCTATTGTATTGAGGAAATTTGAAAAAAAGAATGGACAATGGAAATGCAGGTAATACATGCATAAATTAATCATAAAACATTTTTTTGATTTATCTTATATCATTAGTTTATCAGCCAGACATTTTTGTTTATTATAATTAGAAATATAACTTACATAATGGTTCTTGTGGTAAGTATTTTTCCTAAAATCTGAAGAAGGAGAATGTAAAAACTAGAAGAATTAGCAGTGTCTTTCTGGGATCAGCCTTTTTATGTTGTTTCTATTATAGTTATTGGTGTTTTCTTCTTTTCTGGGGGGTGTGATTTTAAGAGAATACTCAAAGGTTCAGAGATTTAGACACTGACCAGCACAATCTTTTTTATTTTTACAAGAGACAATTTTGATTGAGAAAGCTCAAAGTGGGCATCAACAAGGAGGTTTGTTACAATGTTTCCACTCATTTCAACTCTAAGAGTAGAGGTGTGCCTATCGTAATACATTGAGATGTAATATATAAAGAGTCTAAAAGTCTTAGGGATAATATGTCATTATGTTATTACACAATGTATTTTATTCGATAGGCCAGTCATTTCTGCTAAAATTCATGGTCCTAACTGGGACAATGTAGATTTCTTGTTTTACCTCATACAAGACATTGACTCATATCATTTATACTAATTGGATATTAGAATTACCCTTTGAATCCAGTCCTGAATCATTCTAGTCTGAAAGCTGACCGACTTAGTACAGGTGAAACTTCAAAAATTAGAGTTGTGTGCAAAAGTTAATTTATTTCAGTAATTCAACTATAAAGATGAAACTAATGTTTGATACAGATTTATTATATGTAAAGGTAGATATTTCTTGGCTGCATTTATGATCATTTGGATTAAGGGTAATTTATGAAAACCTCAAATGCAAAATCTCAAAAACTTTGAATATTACATGAAATCAATAGAACAAGGATTTTAAAGAAAGAACTGTCAGACATTTAAAAATATGATCATGTATATGTATTTAGTGCTTGTTTTGGGCCCCTTTTGCATCATTTTTTGCCTCAGTGTAGCGTGGCATGGATGCTATCAGGCTGTTGCGCTGCTGAGGTGCTATGGTAGACCAAGATACTACAAGAGAGGCCTTCTGCTCTTCTGCATTGGTCGGTCTTATATCTCTCATCTTTATTTTGGCAATGTTCCATAGATTTTCCAAGGGGTTCATGTCAGGCCAGTTTACTAGCCAGTCAAACACAGTATTCCTATGGTCATTAAACCAGGTTTTGGCACTTTTGGCAGTGTGGAGAGGTTCTAAGTGCTGCTGAAAAATGAAGTCAGTATCTCCATGAAGCTCATCTGCATAAAGAAGTGATCCAAAATGTTCTGTTAGATGGCTGCATTGATTCTGGACTCATTAAAGTACAGTGGACCAACACCAGCAGATTACATGGTTCCCCAAATCTACACAAACTTTAGAAACTTCCCACTGGACTTCAAGCATATGTTTTATGTGCCTCTCCAATTTCCCTTGATATCCCCAGCAATTTTGAATGGGCTTTTCCTGACAATCTTCTCCAGGCTGTGGTCATCCCTGCTGCCTTTGCACCTTTTTATTCTACACTCTTCCCTTCCACATAACCTTCCATAAATGTGCTTTGATACAACACTTTGGCAACATCCAGCTTCTTTAGCAAATACCTTTGGAGACTTTCTCTCCTAATGGAGGGAGTCAGTGATGGTTTTCTGCACAACTGTCGGGTCAGCAGTCTTTGCTATGATTGTGATCTCTTGTTTACCAAGAGGTAATTTAAAGGCTCAGGAACCCTTAGGAGTTTTTTTGGAATGATTAGCTGGTTTGAGTGTAACACTTTGAGCCTCAATTATTGAATATTTTCACAATATTCAAATTTTCTGGGATTTAACCACTCTACAGTATATCTGGAGCCGAGTTGACCTGAATATGTCATCCATTTTTTTCATGGTGGCTTAATCCCAGGCTGTTGTTTGACCAAAAGTTTGTTGACTTATCTATACATCAACAGAATTTTTTGTTGAATTAAATGATTCCACTAATATAAGTAATGCTACACTCTAGGACACACTGAAAGCTTGTCTTGGAGGTAAAATCATATCTTATGTTGCTTGTGAACAGAGGAGGACAAAACAGGCCAAAGAGTTTATTGAATGGATTAAAGACGTGGATCAGTTACACTCAACATGACCTTTAGATTATTTATCCAAATAAAGGATTTAACTTCAGACAGAATTTGACTTGATTACCAATTCCAAAGCCATTAACACACATTTAAGGAGACGTCTCACATATAAACTGTCAGCATTGCGGTCTTTATTACAGCAATAAAAGGATCAATGTAAAAAAAAAAAAAAATACACCAAATGCCATTAGTTCTCAGTCTAGGTCATTTTACATTTTAGAATTTGTATTCTTATGAGGGTCGCAATGTTGCATAACTAGATTTTTTTTGGGGGTGATTTGACAATGTCCAATTTAAAAGAACATGATAAATTTAAATTAGAGATGGCTATCAGATATTCAGAAATAAATGAGGCTATCAGCCAGACATTTTTGTTTATTATAATTAGAAATTTAACTTACATAATGGTTCTTGTGGTAAGTATTTTTCCTAAAATCTGAAGGAGAATGTAAAAACTAGAAGAATTAGCAGTGTCTTTCTGGGATCAGCCTTTTTATGTTGTTTCTATTATAGTTATTGGTGTTTTCTTCTTTTCTGGGGGGTGTGATTTTAAGAGAATACTCAAAGGTTCAGAGATTTAGACACTGACCAGCACAATCTTTTTTATTTTTACAAGAGACAATTTTGATTGAGAAAGCTCAAAGTGGGCATCAACAAGGAGGTTTGTTACAATGTTTCCACTCATTTCAACTCTAAGAGTAGAGGTGTGCCTATCGTAATACATTGAGATGTAATATATAAAGAGTCTAAAAGTCTTAGGGATAATATGTCATTATGTTATTACACAATGTATTTTATTCGATAGGCCAGTCATTTCTGCTAAAATTCATGGTCCTAACTGGGACAATGTAGATTTCTTGTTTTACCTCATACAAGACATTGACTCATATCATTTATACTAATTGGATATTAGAATTACCCTTTGAATCCAGTCCTGAATCATTCTAGTCTGAAAGCTGACCGACTTAGTACAGGTGAAACTTCAAAAATTAGAGTTGTGTGCAAAAGTTAATTTATTTCAGTAATTCAACTATAAAGATGAAACTAATGTTTGATACAGATTTATTATATGTAAAGGTAGATATTTCTTGGCTGCATTTATGATCATTTGGATTAAGGGTAATTTATGAAAACCTCAAATGCAAAATCTCAAAAACTTTGAATATTACATGAAATCAATAGAACAAGGATTTTAAAGAAAGAACTGTCAGACATTTAAAAATATAATCATGTATATGTATTTAGTGCTTGTTTTGGGCCCCTTTTGCATCATTTTTTGCCTCAGTGTAGCGTGGCATGGATGCTATCAGGCTGTTGCGCTGCTGAGGTGCTATGGTAGACCAAGATACTACAAGAGAGGCCTTCTGCTCTTCTGCATTGGTCGGTCTTATATCTCTCATCTTTATTTTGGCAATGTTCCATAGATTTTCCAAGGGGTTCATGTCAGGCCAGTTTACTAGCCAGTCAAACACAGTATTCCTATGGTCATTAAACCAGGTTTTGGCACTTTTGGCAGTGTGGAGAGGTTCTAAGTGCTGCTGAAAAATGAAGTCAGTATCTCCATGAAGCTCATCTGCATAAAGAAGTGATCCAAAATGTTCTGGTAGATGGCTGCATTGATTCTGGACTCATTAAAGTACAGTGGACCAACACCAGCAGATTACATGGTTCCCCAAATCTACACAAACTTTAGAAACTTCCCACTGGACTTCAAGCATATGTTTTATGTGCCTCTCCAATTTCCCTTGATATCCCCAGCAATTTTGAATGGGCTTTTCCTGACAATCTTCTCCAGGCTGTGGTCATCCCTGCTGCCTTTGCACCTTTTTATTCTACACTCTTCCCTTCCACATAACCTTCCATAAATGTGCTTTGATACAACACTTTGGCAACATCCAGCTTCTTTAGCAAATACCTTTGGAGACTTTCTCTCCTAATGGAGGGAGTCAGTGATGGTTTTCTGCACAACTGTCGGGTCAGCAGTCTTTGCTATGATTGTGATCTCTTGTTTACCAAGAGGTAATTTAAAGGCTCAGGAACCCTTAGGAGTTTTTTTGGAATGATTAGCTGGTTTGAGTGTAACACTTTGAGCCTCAATTATTGAATATTTTCACAATATTCAAATTTTCTGGGATTTAACCACTCTACAGTATATCTGGAGCCGAGTTGACCTGAATATGTCATCCATTTTTTTCATGGTGGCTTAATCCCAGGCTGTTGTTTGACCAAAAGTTTGTTGACTTATCTATACATCAACAGAATTTTTTGTTGAATTAAATGATTCCACTAATATAAGTAATGCTACACTCTAGGACACACTGAAAGCTTGTCTTGGAGGTAAAATCATATCTTATGTTGCTTGTGAACAGAGGAGGACAAAACAGGCCAAAGAGTTTATTGAATGGATTAAAGACGTGGATCAGTTACACTCAACATGACCTTTAGATTATTTATCCAAATAAAGGATTTAACTTCAGACAGAATTTGACTTGATTACCATTAACACACATTTAAATGTTATTTACAGCAATAAAAGGATCAATGTAAAAAAAAATAAAAATACACCAAATGCCATTAGTTCTCAGTCTAGGTCATTTTACATTTTAGAATTTGTATTCTTATGAGGGTCGCAATGTTGCATAACTAGATTTTTTTTGGGGGTGATTTGACAATGTCCAATTTAAAAGAACATGATAAATTTAAATTAGAGATGGCTATCAGATATTCAGAAATAAATGAGGCTATCAAACTAATGAAATCTGGTAAAGTGCCTGCCCCAGTTGGGTTCCCTGCTGAGTTTTTTTTAAGAAGTTTGCACTTATATTAGCCCCTCTACAACTAAAAGTCTTTAGGGAGATCTTTGATTAAAAAAAACGTCTTATCTGGAACTATGACCAAGGCTGCTATCTCATTACTATTGAAAAAAACAAAAGCAACATTGATTTATTAATCATAACATCCTATCAGGCCGCTTTGCTGTGGCTACAAGATGTTGTAAAAAAATCTTAGATGGCAGACTTGAAAGCTTTCTTCCAAAACGTATTCACCCGAACCAGACGGGCTTTATAGCAGACAGGCAGACATCCAGTAATCTAAGATGTCGTTAATATACACTACTCAGGAGAGGAATAACATTTGTCAGGCATCTTTTAAGAGATGTCATTTCAAATATTATGTTCAGCTGAAAGGGGAGTTTGATGTCCCAAGGAGAAATTTTCATGTATCTCCAAATGCGTATGTTAAAAAAATTCTTTAGCACTGTCTCTGGCGATGGAACAATACCACTTTTTTCAAACCAATACCATACCAATATTTGGATCTGAATACTTGCTGATACTGAGTACCATTGGCGATTCTTCTACCAAAGAAATGGAATGAGTTTTAGATTTTATTTTCTTCTCTATTTGTTACAACAAATGATAGTGAATTAGATAATATATACATGTATATTATATATACATATGCAGTAATAAAAATAACCATATACTTCACATTTCAAGTGAAAATAAACATCTTGAGCAAATTTATTGAAGAGTTTCTACATTTTAAGTATTGGTTCATTGAATTGGTTAACTTTAACTGATACCAATACAAGTACATTAGAACAGTAGCGTCACTGATACCTGATACCAGTATTGGTGCATCCCTAATTTTCCCATAAAACAGCTGGATGAATGTTTGGACTTAAATCCAAGTGATAAGGATTTGGTATCAATCATATATGGTTTTATTCAGAATGCTGTGTTCCCCTCACTTAACATTTTGAAAAGTTTTTTGGAAAAATAACTTGGGGAGCCTTTTACAGATGGAACCTGGAAGGCTGCAGTTTAAGGAATTCGATCTCTGGAATTCGCTCTCAAATTGTGTCGACCTACTACAGTTTAAAGCGCTGTACAGATTGCACTTATCTCCAAGAAGAAGAAAAGAGCAAAAAATAGAAAAGTAAAAATGTACCCTAATCCTACTTCATCTTGTGCCAGTTGTGGACATAGCTCTGCAGATTTCAGTCACATGTTTTGGCTCTGTCCTAAACTTCAAGCCTTTTGGGAGGCAGTTTTTAAAACTATTTTATTTATGTGTAAGAGGAATATTGAATCAAACTCTAAAACTGCTCTATCTGAGATTGTCCCCCAGGGCGCACTGGTGTTATCACACCAGGCCAAAACAATTGCATTCATTACAGCACTTTCAAGGCACCTGATACAGTTTAGCTGGCAAACAAAGCTGCCCCTTCATTTCATAAGGGATGGTTAGGAGATGTTATTCCCCCTGTAAAGATTGAACATCTAAGGCATAACATCAGTGACATTGGGACCTACAATATGACTTGACAGCAATTTATTTTGTACTTTGAGATTTAGTCTTCTAAATCTTAAAAAAAAAATCTATCCATTTCCATCCCAGCAGTAATTGGGGTAGAGACTTGGTACTACCTGAACAGGTTGTATTATGTATTATGTCCAAATTAGCCCGGAAAAAAAAATGTACGACCAGGGCATTCATAAGTCCAAGTGGATAATGAACATGGTAAAATTAAGCCATTTGGGACAAATTCAACTATATTAGTCCAGTTCAGTTATTTTTTATTTCATACATGTACAATACATTCTCAATCATTACAAAAATATAATTCCCTTGTTTTAAAAAAAACAAATGTGTAGGCAGAAGTATACACTTATTTGGTCCTACCCCCTCAAGTTTTACTTCTCATTCATTTAATTTTTCTTTGTCTTAATTTCAACAAACAACATCTGAAACAGCAAACCACAATAAACAAACAAGCCCCACCACAGTATTGTTTCTTTCATATAAATAAAGACAGAATGTGTAAATTTTCAGATTCACAATTTATGAAACAAACATATTAAAACACCATTCCCAACAACATTACCATCCTGGGTTAATGCCGTTTTCTTGATTCTTATAATTGTTTAAAATT
This sequence comes from Apricaphanius iberus, assembly GCA_028564705.1. Lineage (NCBI taxonomy): Eukaryota > Metazoa > Chordata > Actinopteri > Cyprinodontiformes > Aphaniidae > Apricaphanius > Apricaphanius iberus. The sequence continues at coordinate 807,124 of JAPXFQ010002068.1, forward strand.
AGTTTTTTATATTTTATTTTAAACTGGTTTAGGTTATGTTCCTTTATTACTTCTGTTAGACTGTTCCATTATAGAATTCCTGCGATTAAGATTGACATACTCTTTAAAGTTGTTCTAGCACTCTGTAAATTCCACTTCCCTCTTAAGTTATACCCACCTTCTCTTTCTATAAACAATTTACAGATTTATTTTGAGAGCATTTTATTTGTTACCTTATATATTATTTGTGCTGTTTTTGGAATTTAATAGTTTACATTTTGATAAAGAGTGCATTTGTATTGTCTCTGTACCCCACATTATTTATTAATCTAATGGCCTTTTTCTGTATCATCGTTATTGTTTGTGTATTATTTTTGTATGTGTTTTCCCCAGACCCTTACTCAGTAGCTCATATAAGGCAGTAGTAAAGCACAGTATAATATGTGCAGTGCTTTCTGATTCAAGATGTGCTTTGTCTTCCCCAGGACGGCAATGCCCCATGCCAATTTCCCCCTAACATAAGTAATGTGTGGTTTCCAACAGACCTTGTGTTCAATCATCACACCAATACATTTTATTTTATTTACTCTTTCTAGATATACATTATCAACACAAATTTCCACTTTGGTATTTTTCTTACGTTTTCCAAATAACATACATTTGGTTTTATCGAGATTTAATAATAACTTATTTATTTCAAACCACTTATTTCATATTGTTAATTCCTGGGTGATTATTTCCAAAACCTGTGGTTATTCTACACCTGAACAAAATATATTTGTATCATCTGCAAATATTACAAACTTTAGACTCTTTGATACTCTGCAAATATAATTTATATACATACTAAACATTTTTGGACCCAATACTGAGCCTTGAGGTACTCCACAAGAAATATCCATCAAATTAGATGTATTTTCATCTATTTGTACATATTGTTGCCTGTTTCCTACATAGCTTTTTAACCAGTCCAAAACCACTCCCCTAAACCCATACCGTTCCAGTTGTTTTATCAGAATTTCATGACTGACAGTATCAAATGCTTTTTTTTTTTTTTTTTTTTTTTTTAACGTGTCCTGTCTAGCAGTATGCTACTCAGAATTGGTGTCTGAGTACCAAGTACAAGCCCAACAGTTTTACTTTCCCAAGCAGAGTATTACAGCTTCGCTGTAGTACGCCACTTGATGTATATGTATGAAAAATCTTTATTAGTGATTACTGTGGGTTCAATTTCCTGACGTCATGGACATTAAACTGAGACAAGAAGGGAGAAAGGAAGAAGGTGAAGAAAAGAAACCGGACCAACAGAGGGGCGAACCGATGACACAAGACAGGGAGGCAAATAAAGAACACAAGAAAACATCCCAGTCCTCCACCTCTGCCGGACGGCAGAGAAACAGTAATACAAAACAAAAACAACAAAGTGTACAGAACCAAACCAATAGTTCGGATCTGGTAGAATAAACAAAGAATTACACATTCACTACACACAAGCATTGATTAATGAACATAATACAAATGTTTCTGGTAAGCTCCTGTGAACAACTAACTAATGATGATAACCTCAGCTTAAGATATGTCCGTCCTCACCTATGTCCCCACACCTATGTGTGTGCGAGCATGCAGGTCGGAATAAGGTTTCCCCATGCAAGTGTTTGATAGCTGGTGTAAGGAACCGTCAATCCGTCCTACAGGAATCGGCACAGACATGGAGGAGGCAAGAGATGTATGCATCCAGCGTCCCACAGAGTACAGAGTCCACAGGCGGATCAGCGCAGGGTCGATCACCCGCCAAGAGGGGAACAGATGGAAGCCCGAGGGGAGCACCCACCAGCCGCGATGGGGCCCGAGAGATCGCAGTGACGAGCCCACGGGCTCCGCCGGTAACCGGCTACGCCAGGGCGGGCCCGGACCAGGAACCGGAGGCCACGGGGACCAGGGGCACCCCACCCCCCAGCGGGGCCCCAACCAGTGACCAGCCGACAAGGGTCCCCCGCCGCCGCCGCAGGCAAGGAGGACCCGCAGCCAACCGACGGACAACAACAACAACAACAAATGCTTTTTTTTTAGATCTAAGTAATCTCCAAGTGCGTACTTCTTATTATCCATACATTCTATTATCTCTTCCATTAAATCTATTAATGCCAAATCTGTTGATCTGTTATTTCTGAACACATACTAATTGTCAGCAATTCATGTTTTTCCACAAAATTGTCAAATCTTTTTATGAAAGGATTGATGTTGCTCCTCTTGTTGATGTTAGGGCCCGTTAGTTGCAAAGCACACATGTGGTCTGCCAAAGCCCAACCCGGCCTGGTAGTTAACCTCGCTGGCTGTTGGTGGAGTGCTGCTTGGCCTATCTATGAGCTTCGTTGGTTGATAGTTGAGCTCTGTAGATCCAAGCATTTTCTGACAGCCAGCCTCTCTGGATGGTGGTTAAGCCCGGTGTGTCAACAACCAGGTGGTGCAGGCCCAGGGTGGAGAGCATCCAACAGCCAGGCAGTACAGGCTCAAATATATATTACAAGCGATGTCCGCTGATGGACATCCGTATTGCTGAACGGCTCAGACAGGCTCCAAAATTCTCAGTGTGAGCTAGAAAACATAAACTTAGCTAAAATGAGGTCCAGGTTGAAAAATAATAATAAAAAAATAAATAAAAAAAACACAAAAAACACCCCAGAAATCCCCTTTAACGAGAGCAGGCAAGCTTTTCTCTCCAGTGATTCTTTTCCTGAGTGGCATCACACTAGAAATGTTTTTTGCTCACAGATACAAATATTTCATAAATTATTTTTTTGAAAAGTAACTCTAAAAATTTTACTTTTGTGACATTTGTTCATGTAACAGGGTGCAAATGACCAGAAAAGATTGACATAAAACATTTTTGGAGGTTAAGTTAGTGAAAAAAAAAGACATAAATGTCCTCAGTATGGTACAACTCCTCCTCAAAATTGTTCATGTAACCCAATTAAAGGGATAATGGGGCATCACTGAAGTGTCATTTAAAGATACCACCATCTTGGCTTGTCTGCAGTGCTTTATCACCTTACAGTTGCTGAAGCATTCAGCATTGTTTGGAGAATATGTGAGCAATAACCGTAATGTCTCTTAGGTTGTGTGTTAGTGCAGCCTGAAGTAACTAATCTGTATTACAAAGACACAAACACAGTTGCCATTTTTGCAATCTTGAATTTAAATTTTTCGATCATAGACATGGACATGAAACTATCGGAAAACATACCGTGCACCGTGCACTGGTATCTAGATAATCAAGAGATTTTCGCAACAAATAAATAAATATATATATATATATATATATATATATATATATATATATATATATATATATATATATATATATATATATATATATATATGTTTTGTAACCAGAGGGTTGCAAGTTTGAGCCCCAACTCCACCTGTCGGTCGTTGTGTCCTGACACTATACCTACTGCCAGTTGGTGTGGGCCAGCGAGGCCGATGGTGCTGTGAGGGTCTCGAAAAGCTCTATATAAATCTAATCCATTATTATTATATTATTCATAGATAATTCATAGAAGGCATCCAAGGTATTATGGTCAGCTCTTAGCACATTGTCATGAATTGAATTGGTAAAAATTTATATTCATATATCATATAACATCTTAGCCAGTTGAGTAACGACAAGAACATTCAATATGATAATTATTTAACTATTTGTCTCTCTAAAGAGGAAAATAATGCATTTCCTCCCAACACATTACCTGTAAGGAGACATTCCATGATGCGCAGAAATCAGAGAATGTATATCGCATTTAAGAGCTATAAAGAAAAAAAAGATCCAAGAATAAGCAATACAAAATGCATGCTAAAATGTAAGAGCAAAAAGAAATCCATTAGCTTACTAAATAAAAACTATAATAAAGCTTAGTAGGAAGTGGTTCTGGACTTTCAATGAAAACATGAGCTTTTTGCATCTTCAGTGCTTTTCAACTTTCCCTCGATTTTCTGTGACCTCAAGCAGCACCTTGAAATGGAATAACAGCTTAATCCACCTACACATGTTTAAAAAGGAAGCGAGAAACTGGGTAGCATCAAGCGAATATAAAAATGCATACAGCCGAGGACTCTGTGAAATTGTCACATTGAGTCATCAAATGCACAAGTTTCAGTATGTGGTCACTGTATCTTTGAAGTTTGGAACACAATTATTGTCCTTGTGTGTTAGACGCTCTACTTCAATGAGTGGGTGGTGGTCTTACCTGTCCCTAGGCTGTATGCTGAGCATTTTCTGATGAAAGTATATATATATATACTATGTGTGTGTGTGTGTGTGTGTGTGTGTGTAACTGAGTTACTCTTCTAAAATGTATGGATTTTGTACTGAAATGTCTAATTCGTGTTACAGTTTGAAGTCAGATTAAAGTAATATTATTGTTACCATACATTATTTTGTGAAATTCACACCTGACTGGAATGGAGTTTTTCTAAAGATTTTTCCTTAAAATATTTTCCTCACCTTTACAGCTGTGAGGTGTACAGTATAACTGAGCCATACACATGAGTCTCCATACAGTAATTTGTAGTTATGTCACGTTAATAATACAGAATTAGCCAGCACACAAGTAGGAAGAGAGGATAGAGGGAGAGAGTCTATTCAAGTATGAGAATTTCTCAATTTCTTTCTAAAAGGTTTGTCAACATTTATATTTTACCCAACATTAGTTATACTTTTGGGAAGTTTAGGTTTAAAGTTATCTTTAAATTTAATCAAGAAGTTGTTTTATTTCTGACTGGAATCAATATTAAGGTACTCAAGTGGTCCAGACATGGTCCCAGTTTGAATCCATGGGCATAACCATTATCTCAGAAGTGAGGCAAATTATTCAGAATGAAACATGACTTACATGTAAGTGAATTATCTTCTTGAATTCAGCCGCAGATTTTAGTGTCTAAAGAATAATTTAATTAGCTGTTGTACAATGAGTGTGATCGTATATTTATAAGCAATATTAATTTATTTTAAAACACCTATTAATTATCATTATTACTATTAATAAAATTAAAGTACCACCTTCTCAGTATCAACAAATAACCAAGCTCAAATGTCAGTCTCAATTGACTGTTGTAGTCAATCTCGAAAGCTTTAATAACTACAGGTTAAAGAAAGAAGTTTAGGGTTTGCTCACTGGCTTGTGTAAATCAACAAAATACGATAAATAACACACAATAATCACAGACCACCTTTACAAAATTCAATTTTTTTTTACAGGTTATCAAACTGATTAACATCCATCTTGGCTAACCTATTAAAATACAGACAAAAAAATATTTTGAAGTGGGAATGAGAGTGATTCTGAAATATCAGTTGTAACCCTGGTCTGATTCCTAACTGGCTAACTTCCTAACTCGAAGGAATGGATGTTTTGAGGTCCGCTCTGTGTGAAACAAAAATGAACAAATGAACAATTAGCAAGGTAGCAACCTCATCAACTGATTTGGACCAGAGCACGCAGCCTAGTTAAGTAGGATAAAAGAACACAATCCTATCCAGGTGGCCAGATGAAGTGACAATCCAAAGGTTGGTTCTGTAAACAACCACTTGTAATAATTAATGTTTTGCTGTGTTTTAGAATATTTCTTCATTTACTCATTTTCTGCTGTGGCTATTAACAAAGTGCAAAAAAAAATATTTAAAAAAAAATATAGATATATATGTATATATATGAATATCCTTTTCAAGCCCTTTAGTAAAACAATCTGACAAGCTCCTTTTTTTATATCCATCATGTACGTATTAGGGTATCCGTGTAACTTTGACCAGTAAATGTCAGTATCTGCTGAAAACATAAAAAAACAACAACTATTTATTAAGACCACTGAGAATCTCCAGGAGAAGGAGCAAAAGCAATCCAGTAAAAAGCAATGTTTGATGTGTTAAATTGTCCAGAGGCATCACCTAAGTCGAAAAAGCTTAATTTTTTACCAATAACTTCTTTATTTATTTTTGGCAGTGAGGGAAGGCAGGTCAAGGTGTTCCATTAAATGGTAGCAATTTAGAGAATGGATCTAGCGTAGATTTCTGATGTCCTGTACAGCAGCAAAGAGCTACAGGGAAAGTGGTTTAGACTGATATTCTTGCTTTGAAGGGTCACCTTGACCTCTAGTTTTCTTTAAGGATTGAATGACAGAAATGTTTTTTTATTTTTTCCTATGGAACTGATTTTCTTACCGTTGAATGTGCAAAAACTGTTAAGTAAAGCATATGCAACGTTTTTTATCATAGACCAGAATCACTTTAGGGAATAAAATATAAAAGCTGTAGAAGTAAACTTGAGTGATGAGTGATATGAGTGATAAATACACTGTAAAATATTTGAAACATTAATTAAAAGAATTATTGCAACAAAGTGACACATAATGTAATTAAGTAGATTTACATTTCAAAAGATTTGGGTAACATGTAGTGTAAACATTTAAACAAAAACACTTTAGATATTGATAAAATTCAACTAAATAAATAAGTAAACACTAAGTAAATATGTGTTTGATTTATGGACATAATCTCAAATTGATGATGAAACAGCCTAACTTTAACACAAAAAAGTAATTTGAAATGAAATAAATATCTGTACAAAAATACTTTAACTCAAAAAATAATCTGGGAAAAGTTGAGTAAAAATACTTGAATATTCATTACAAATGAAAAAAATATATATTTTGGTTTTCAAATAAAATGCAAATAAACGTTCAAAAATTTCACTAAATTATAAAATAAAATTTACATTATTCTCTGAATAAAATTAATTCATTTGAGAAATTAAACATTTTAATATTTAATTATTTTTCTGTGGGAAAACAACATTTAACCTATTGTAATATATAAAGTTCTTTGCAAAACTATTTTTATCCCTTGAATTTCATATTTTGGTTTGGTAAAACCACAAAATTTCATATTTTTCAAAGTAATCATATTTGATCTCTGGCTGTATGTTTTGGTATGTTTTCTAGCTGAATGGTGAACCAGCCAGTTGCAAATTGTTTAGAGCCTCTTGCATGGTTTGCTCCAGCAATATCCCATACTTTGTCTCATCCATCTTCCTATCAAATCTAATTCTGTCCCTGATTAAGAAAAGCACCCCCTCATTATGATGCTTCCACCACTGTGTTTCACTGTGAAAGGATATTTTCAGGAGGAAGTAGTATTTTTGTTTTTTGCAATGTATATCATCTTGTAGGGACAACATAAAACATCTGTTTTTGTTTGACCATTGCATAAAAAATCACATGTTTGCTATGTCTCCCAATTTTGGCTTTTGGGAAAATGCAACAAAACATTTTTTTTTCTTTCTTTCTTTGCCATTTTTCTTATTTATTTTTTTGTCACTGCAATAATGACCAGTTTTGTGGTGTGCATTACTTAGTAACCAAGTATCTTAACAGTTATCAACAGTCTCAACAGTTACTTAAAGCAGTTGTGTGGAACCACTTGAGATAACAATTTTAAGTACATCTGATGTTTTTCTTTTTTTTATTGCAGCAACATTTTTATCCAGTCTGTTATTGTGTATTCTTGGTGAGCCTGTCTGAACTTTACCCTAGGTCTCCGGTTTGCATATCGGACTGGCACCTGGTTTTGTCTTATACTGCTGTAAGACAAAATGAAACCCCAGATTACTTAACAATGTTATGTCAAGTGATCCCACACAGCTGCTTGAAGTTACTTCGACTCGTATACTAAATAACTAAGTATCTTAACAGGTACATAAAGCAGCTGTGTGGAACCATGACATTTAAGTAATCTAAGGTTTCATTTGTTTGAGTGTGCTCAAGCTTAAATGTGTTGATCTAATAATAATAATAATAATAATAATAATAATATTGTTAATATTATTAATTATTAATCTAATAATCAATATGTTAGTCTGTACACCTTGATTGTGATAAGTGTTTTATTTATTTTAGTAATGCAGTTTGATGATCTCAAATTAGTTTGCTTATTTTCTTCTGACCTTTGACATAAAGATGGCATTTTCCTTCACACAATTGCTGCTCTTTGGATACTTTCTCTTTTTCTGACCACTTTCTCTAAAGAGTTGGTTGAGCATGAAATGTATTAATTTAAATCTGGGGAAATTATTTCCTGTGTGATGTTCAATCCAAAGACTGAGCACTGCTGTTAATTTGCTTTCTTTTGTTAGTTTGTTTGTTTGTTCCACCCAATTGTGATATTTTTATCCCAGTTACCAAAAGACTTGACCTTTGGTGAAGGATACAGTGAAAAGAAAATCCTGACAACACAGCAAGTGAAAATAGTACATGTAGAGAATGTGTCTCTTGCTGAAATATTTGGGGTAATTTCATGCTACATAGTCCCATAACAACTGCCTAAGAAGTATCTCAATCACTGCATGATGATGTTGGCCATTTTGTAATTTTTCTTTCATCTCTAATACATCTCAGTGGTTTAGATGTTAAGGGTGGCTGAAGAAATTATTTTTTCAATGTGTCAAGATCAAGACATGGACTACGGACTCGGTTAACAAATACCAAAGCTCAGTTTGTTTTGGCAATTCATTTCCACATAATATATCATTTGTTATTGATCGCATTCCATAACAATGCAGTTCTGGTGAATAAATGGTCATTATACATAAAATGTGCTTTAAGCATGTAGGTCTCAGAATTAGTGTGGTAAACTCTGAGAGGCAGTGGACCATAATGAGAGGGTGCAGACTTACAGTGTCAGTGAATCCTCCTCTGAGGAAACACACCTGTAATCTATCTTATTTAACTGAACCTGACAAAGTACTGGGGAAATGGGGGGGTGGGAGTTCTGCATACACAAAAGAGTGAAGGGTTGTAAGGAGATAGGGAGGCAGATAAAAGGAGACTGAATGGAGGAGACTTCTTTCAAACGATGGCCGACAGCTTTCTTGTACTAGAGAAAGGTAGTCACTGAAGCAGAGGAGACATTGTCCCCTTTCCTTCTGCTCCTGGAGCTGACACCTCTCCTCACAGAAAGGTCATCCTCCTCTTCCCACTTTCCCAACTAACTGGCTGTCACTCACATTTGTGGACTTTAATAGCACCCAATTCTGCTAGACTGTCACTCTCCTAAAATCTTAGTCAAAGGCAAACTAGCCTCCTTATTACATTGCTTTCAAAAAGGCAACTGAATTATCCAAGTTTTTCACATTTTGGTATTTAACATTTGTTGATTTCTTTTTATGCAACAGAGATATTTGAAAGAGCGAACTATTGTAAGCTAGAAGGATCAAAAATAATTATATAATAGTGTGGCATAGATTTGTATTCAGTCCCATCTAGTGTGATTCTCCAAAATAAAATAAAAAAAAAGATGTCCCACGTCCCACCGGGAGTAGATCCAGAGGAAGACCCTGGACTCGCTGGAGGGACTATGTCTCTCGGCTGGCCTGGAAACGCCTCGGGATTCCTCCTGAGGAGCTGGCCCAAGTGGCTGGGGAGATGGAAGTCTAGGTTTCTCTGCTTATGCTGCTGCCCCTGCGACCCAACCCCGGATGAAGCAGAAGAAGATGGATGAATGGATGGATGGATGTTCCATAGTAAGGGGGGGGAATCCTTCCACTATTACAGTCAAATTCAGCATCTTTCAATATTCAAAAAAGCTTTTGTGCAAAAATATTACAGAAGCTCCTTGCTTGCTCTTTTAACGCACACTGTACTCTCATAATTGTCTTATGCAATTATGTCTGCTTATGGATAACTTCAGCACTTGGTTTTTTGAGGAAATGTCAGTGCCGTTGACAAATTTACAGGTAGCGCCATGTTGACCAATCAGAGACTTGCTCTCTCTCTAGCTTGTCACTAGGCATGTCTCTGTCACCTTCTACGGACCTGCTGCAAAGGGTTTGCATCAATGGGTGATGGTACTGTGATCCACCCGAAGTATAAACACAGCTTTAATTATCCAACTTTTGTAAACAAATACCATCATGGGGATCGTCAGCATCAACGCACCAAAAAGGTCAGGAATGGTTGCCTTTGAGACATTTATAGTCATTTTAGTAAAAAATAAACAGTATTCCAAGCTTTGAAAGTCTGACAGAGCACCATTTATTAATCAGCCAAAAACAGAATTTTTTTTTTTATATATTTCGACAAGATCCAAAAACATTTTGAGAAGTTGGTGATGAACTAAATCACAACATTTACTGCAACCATTTGCCAACATTTTCAATCGACTGCAACAGCAACATATCCAACATCCTTTTATTTGTTTTATCCAGAATATCCTAAATGAATTATTTACAATGTATTTCAACTCAATTTATTTAATTGGTATCGTATTAGGTATTTTATTTTAATATGTGATAGACCAACAAACAGATAAGATAAAAAAAAAAATTGGGATAACATCCATATAAAAATAAAACAAAAAATACTAATCCTCTGAATATAAATGCAATGCGTTTCAGTGCTATGGTCAGTGTTGTGCCAGTTCATACTTAAACAGAACTAGCTCAAAGTTCAGTTCACACAGATAATAATGAATTAGTTCATGTTCATAGTTCATTTTTTAAAGAAATTAACTAAGTTCACATTTCTAAAAATGAACTAGTTCATGTTCATTTGTTTTTTTTAAATAAGCCACAATCTTACTCAATAGAATGTCTTTACCATCCATCACCAGCTGCAAATCACTGCCTATTCAAAACTAATCAAAATTATTGTACCAATAAAGCATCAGAGACAAGTGACAACTATTAGCCTATAGCCAGGAGAGAAAAAATATTGAGATAAGGAATATATTTACCCCTTAAATAATGTGTGATCAGGAAAATATGTAGAACTTGGAAAATGCAAGGTGCAGTCAAGGTATACTGTATGTTCAGTGAAACCTTTATTTAGCCAGCATGAACCAAATTACCCAGGACTTCAAAAACTTGAAAGGTACATTTAGGTTCATGGGAAAAAGATCTGTCCACTGACAAAAATCCCGCATATTCTGAACGGCAGTAACTATGTAAACCAGACAAAATTAGTGATGTACTGTAATGTAAATTTAACTTGGGCTTACTCTGCTCAATGTGCAATACTCAACCAACACATTTTCACACCCTCAAAAGGAAATAAACAGTGTGTAAAGAATGAAAATGCCATTTATATTAATTTATAATAGTAAAAAAAAAAATCTTCCTGATCATATTTGTCTAAAGAAAATGAACAGCTAGCAGCTGAACAACCTAACTTAAGATGAGCTTACCCTGCTCAATGTGAAATACTGGACCAGCTAATAAATAAATAAATAAAGTGAGCTTAACTTGGGTTGGTGTGCTCGGCGGCGGCGGTCCTCTCTTCGTTAATGATTTCTTGCGTTCATCATTTAGTCGCAGATATTTGGCAAGATAGCTCGGATGCTTTAACTCGATGTGGCGCTTGCTTCAAATTTGAGCTCGATGTGGCTGACGTACGTACTTGTTTGTTTAGTCCCGGTGGGCACAGTTTGCACAAAAATGTAAGGTTTTTTCCGTCTGCATCTTCATTTGTTGTACATAAAACTCTGCCAAGTGCTGTTCAAAACTGGCTTCAGTAACAGCTAAGTCTGTATCACGTGAACTAGTACTAGCACTCGCCATGCTGGACCGGTATCTAGGTGTTTGTTTGCCATAAACAGTGTCGTAAAACCTGACTTCAAATAAGCGTGAACGTGAACTGCGCACGCGCTCAGTCCTGGCAGACGGAACGCCGCTCTTGCTCAAGTTCATTGTTTGAAAAGTGATTCGTTTAGTTCAACGTTCACCGAAAATATGAACGTGTTCAGTGAACGTCGTTCATTGAACGCGTTCAAGCACAACACTGGCTATGGTCAGTTGAAAACCAGCACTTCAGAACCCCTGAAAATGACATTCAAATACTCAAGAGGGTAATGTCAAATCGTGGGGATGCTTTTCTTTGGTAGACACAAAAGCTGGTCAAAGTTAAAAGGGAGATGACTGGATGTAAATACAGAGCATTCCTGTCTATTCATTTGTAAGATATTGTACCTTTTTTCAAACCAGATTCTGTACATATGGTGAATTTGTAGTGAAATTCCATCAGTCAAAATTACTGTGTGCAATATTGAAATGAAAGGGTTATTTAGAATAAAATAATTAACATTAAGTATTATAGTGCCCAAGAGGGATGATGGACAATATTGTTAGTAAACATTGTGATAACAAAATCATCAATCAGCTGGATGATTCCAATTGATTTTGTCATCACAATGTTTATTCATAATATTGGAATTGCATTACTTCTAAATATGTACTAATCATTGCTTATGCAGTGTATATTCAAACTCTGTATAGCTTGAATCAAACAATACGTTGTTTTTGGTCTGTCCTTCGATGAAAACAAATGAATATTATTTTTTGCAAGAGTAAGGGACTTCATACATATAACTATTCCTAGAGAATGAGCAAATAAATGAACTATAGGACCTATAATGTTACTGTTGAGACATTTTTGGCAGCATCAGGAAGTAAAACATTATCAGTCAAGAAAATAACTGATAATGGGATGACAGATTAATACACACTGTTCTGCTTTGATAGCTTATAAAGGATGTTTAGTTGAACTCATCCCAAGATAAAGTTACAGTGACTCATCATCTGAATGGAGGAAAAGATGATTGCTATTTATCCGTTGGCGGACAAGCTGGTGGAGTGTCATAGTGAAGCCCTGGTTTGGCAGAACAATTTGTTACAAAAAGAAAAAGGTTTAACAGATCCAAAACATGAAGTACCAGCGCGAATATCAAAATTTGTCAGAGTGTTATGGAAAAATGAAAATAACAAGCCGACAATAAAAGCCATTTATATTAAGCCCACATTTCTCTATGAAAAATGTTTTATTTGTGTCATTGGCATAAGTTGTAAAATTTAAAGCATTGCAGGACCTCACTTGATCGATAATTGTCAGTTTTATTTTCTGGCTTGATTTGTGCTGCTGAATGAAAAAAAAAATGTCTAACACAAATGTGCTTAACTACTTGTGAGATGTAGAATTTTCTTTTTGTGTGTGTGTGTGGACCATGGGGATATATAAAAAAAGACCTAATGCTAATTAGTATAATTTTCTGCTGCTAAATCCTTATGTACTTTAAGAAAGAAATAGGACATTTACTCTTTATTTTGGGGAGGATGTGTGTATCCGTGCATGTATTAAGTGTGATAACAGTGGGCAGCAGGATATTATTTAATTGCTCCTAATTATGCTTCTTTAGTAACATACAACCTTTTGATGAGACAATTTGTCATCATAATATTGTCCACATTCCAGAGCCAAATACATCAACAAACTTCAGCAGTCCAAATGCCAGATCCGGACTGAGCAATCTGTTCTTTCAAAAATTCTTCATTTTCTCCTTGCAAACCGAAAACCTCAAATTATTGACAGAGATGCTTTAAATTTGTAAAATTAGTTGAAAGGTGCCAGGATTTTTCAACAAATATACCATATATTAGAAAAAAAATATTTATAAAATGGTGGTTGTTTTCTTTAAGGTAACATGCACTGCATTTATTCTGAAGCCAGGTCTAGTGTTCAGAGATACGTACAGCCAGGTATTCAAGAGTTCAAAATGAAAATAAAAACTTAAAAGAAGATATTTTCTTTAAAGTATCCATGGTGTCAGAAAAAAAAAACTGTCATCTAGATACACAGATAACATGACCTGGTGCATAATCAAGCTGAAGCAATACCAAATATTTTATTTGCTTTATGTTGTTGAAAAAACTCATCAACGATTTGCCCCATCAAAGTCTTTCAATTCCATGCACAACATAAATAATTGTACCTTTATATCCTGGTAGTCATCAGTCACAATTCTGTTTTCTATGTATAAAATCAATTTGCAGAGCATTAAAAGCAACTTGACACAAGCATACATCATGTTGAGCATTTTCCTCAGCTTGATTTCATTTTGTTTGTCAAACTTAAATGATGCTAGGATGGTAGCATTGTCAGAGATAGGCTGTCTTAAAAAAAACTCATTCTGCATTCCACAAAGCTCTGACATTTAGCCTATGGGGGTATAGCTAATGCAAAAATTGTCTTGAAAAAAATACATTTGTGTAGGTCTCATTTGTTTTGGTAAATACAATTTACAGCAAATGTAATTTCTTCTAAATAATTTTACAAGCCAACATTTGTTAGAATGACCTTAGTAAAGTCATGTAAGGGCAGCTTGTGTAAAATGGGAAGAATCACACAGGATGGATATGTTTTGTATTAAGGAATAGGTTTTGGCTACTGTCTCACTTTTCCTTGGCATGCCAAGTATACAGTAATATCCAAACATGTGTTTTCGGATGTCTTAACATGTAGAAAAGGACATTCTCACATCAGGTCCAATCCAGTAATATTGTTTATGATGTAAAAATATTTGTTTCAGTTCTGATCATGGGATATGAATAGAATTTCTAAAAACTGCATTCTGTACGTACACACCTATATGGCTGTTTAGGTTGTTTAATCTTAATGGTTATATATTTTTTATTATTATTATTTTTATTATGTAAAGCATCTTGCTTGCCAATTGTAATCCTATGACTTATTTTTTCCTTTCCTTTATTTTAATTTGTAAAGCACCTTGTGAATATATATCTTGAAAGGTGCTTTATAAACACAATTTTACCATAGACTGTAAAAAAGAATAGACAGCGCCTCCTCACTCCTCTCCATTTACCAGAATGACACACTTTCATGGGGGAATTCATGGCGGATTCACAGACTCCTCCTCCCCAGCTCTGACGGAGCATGATCCTAAAAAGGGCATAGGGGCGGGATCTTCACTGTAGACTCTGCCATCACGGGGCGTGTATGGGTGTGTAGTTCGGTCATAATCACGCCCATTCTGCTCCCGCATCTTTAGCTCTGATGCTAAACTTGGCTAGCTCAGCTAAAGGATAATAGCCCCAAGCCTGACTGCTGACGTAGCTGCGCTCCTCCGACGGTTCTCCTATTTCTCAAACGTCAAAAGGTCAGAACTAGTAACTTGAAATAATTATTAAAATGTAGTATTACTATAATTAAAGTCCAACAAAACAGCCTGTTAATCAAAGTTCGGCCCCCTCATTAATTATGCAAGATTCAAAAAAAATATCTTTCGAAAACCAGCCTGGTGCCTATGTTTTTGACAAGCCCAGCGTTATCTTAGGAAGAATATGTAGCCATAGAAAGTTTTAAAACAATGGGCACGAGGCATTAAAGTTTTTTTTAACATGTCTAAAGTCCAATGCTTTTCAATGGGCGCCTAGCAATGGACGAGCAATGGCGGCCTCCATGGTATGCGGTCACAAAGCAGAGCAGCCAGCGGCCATTGAATTTTACTTAATTACTCACATGAGTCACTAACCCAAATTTTCTTACTAACTCAATGTCTGAATGACTGATATTGTCCAACTTCCTCTTCAGCATGGAAAAATTCTGCAGAGGCCTGCTAATGAGCCATCATTTGATTCTAGTGTGTTAAACCATGGAAATAACTAAAACCTGTAGGATACTCGCTCTCGAGGCCTGGATTTGGGGATCCCTGATCTACATCCTTCACTTCACAAACTGTTTCTCACCCTCTCTTCCAGCAATGCCCCAGGGACTCTTCTTTTTCCCGTGCATTCCAACCTTGTCTATTTTGTGCTTACTCTACAGCCTTATTACAAACATCATGTCACTTACATATGTAAACCCCAAATTGTAAATCTCATAAAAATTGAACATTACATAAAATCAATAAAACAGGATTTTTTAAGGAGAAATGTTAGACTTGGTTTGGGCTCCTTTTGCATCAATTACTGCCTAAATGTGATGTGGCATGCATGCAGCCTGTGGAGCTTCTTAGGTGTTTTGGGAGAACACGATGCTTCAATAGCGGCATTCAGCTCATCTTCATCATTCGGTCTCATGTCTCTCATCTTTCTCTTGTCAATGCCTCATAGATTTTCCATGGGGTTAAGGGCAGGAGAATTTGCTAGCCAATCAAGCAGAGTAATCCCATAGCCCCAAAAAGGTTTTGGTATTTTTGGCAGTGTTGGCAGGTGCTAAGTCCTGTTGGAAAATGAAGTCATCATCACCATAAAGCTTTTCTGCATGAAACGATCCAAAATGTAATTATCGATGGCTGCATTGACTCTGGACTTAAAGTCCAGTGTACCAACATCAGCAGATGACATAGCTACCCAAATTAACGCAGACTATGGAAACTTCACACAGGACTTCAAGCATATTAGATTGTGTGCATTTCCATTCTGCCTCAGGACTCTTGGACCTTGGTTACCATATGGGAGACAAAATTTGCTCCCATCAGTAAAGAGGACTTTGGATCACTGGTCAACAGACCAGGATTATCTTGAGAAGTGGAATAGGACATTTGAAGCCATGTTTAGGATCTGTATTTGTGTGGCTGCTCTTGTTGCATTAACTCCAGCCGCAGTCCACTCCTTGTGAAGGTCCCCAACACATTTGAATGGTCAGTTCTTGACAATCTTCTCTATGCTGCGGCCATCGTTCCTGCTTGTGCACCTTCTTCTTCCACACTTTTTCCTCCTACTTAACTTTCTATTAATGTGTTTCGATACAGCTCTTTAGGAACATCAAACTTTGTTTACGAATCATAACAAATAATAGCTTGAAATATATTGCTTTGCATGTAGTGAGTCTATACCATATATTATTTTCACCTTTTAATTCAAATTACTGAAATAAATGAACTTTGAAAAAAAATATTTATTGGTTTATGAAGGGGAAGGTACATTGAAAGTGTACACTCCTATTATTCTCCAACGAACAAACCTCCAGGTTGTATCTCAACTGATGAGTTAGAGACAGACATCCAGTTCAAATGATGCCTTTGTCCTCAGTAACCAACATGCATATTCTAGAAATTTCACACATCAGAGCTTACAGATCAATCATAAACTGCTGATGCATCAGAATATATTTTTTATGAGACATTTTCTTCAGGTTGAACACTACCTGAGGCCAAGTTGGAGCAAAGTCAGTGCTCTGTTGTCTCAGTTTAGCCTGAGGCCTCCTGACTGAGTTCATGTCAAAAATAGAGTTCATGTTTATCTAAACTAAAGCATATTTCAGACTGTGTGGCAAAACATATTAAAAATTCTTGAAATTATATTCCTTTAAGTTAGGAAGCATAAAGAAAACTACCCACCAAATAATGTCAAAGACCGACAATCTGGATTGGTCAAACTTTTTTATCCAGACTCCTCAGATGTAGAAAACTCTGTAAGAGGAGAGGAAATTGGATTAAATCTTATTTTACGGTACTAGATTTGCTCTTATTATGTCCAGGCCTTACCTGTTTTCACATTTTATGCAACATGCATATGTGTTTGTGAAAATGTGTTCCCATGTTTGTATGAATGCAAAAAGTTATCTTGGGCTGTCAACCTACACCTTTCCCTCTTCCTGTCATCTCTTCAGACGTGCAGGCGCCGGAGCGTGAAGGCGTAACCGCTTCCCTCCTCATTGCTGATGCTTGACGTCTCCCATTGTGTCCTCCAGGCACAGCAGCAGTCGGCAGATGCCAGACAGAAGGCAAGAGGAAAGACACTAAACTTATAACAACAATGGTAGCAACAAATTTGAGTTGCAGGGGAATCACACTGGCCCATCGCAATCTCTTTGTTTTCTTACTTTAATAATATTTAGTGTGGCTGGTGAATGCCTCTGTCTCTACAATAAGAAAAGATAGAGACTAAAAGTAAACATCAGATGCCAAGAGAATAAAAAAAAAAAAAAAGTTGTTGTATCTTAGAAATAATGCCAGAACCCAGAGAGAGGCATAGAAGTCCGGTCTGTACCCACAGAGGAGAACGGATTCCAATATCTCTTCCTTCTCTTCATTATAGTCACTACTTTCTCCTTCAAGATGTAGTGTGTCTAATGGAATTAGTCATGAATCTTGGGCTGATCTGTTTGGTATGATAAACCAGAGAAGAGGATCACAGCAGCAGTATGCACTTTGATACAGAATCCAAAAGGAATAATGAAGTGACAAAAATCACCCTGCTGCATGTGGGATCCTTGTTATGTGCCCATGGCTGAACGGGTTTCATTTACAGCCGCACTTCCTCTGTATGATGCTGTATTTCACACCAGAACGTTAGCAGTAGATTTTTTAATCAAGGAGGGACTATTAAATCTCAACTATCTAAATTGCAGTGTAGGACTCAATACCATTCCTTTTTGCATTTATTCCAAATATATATTTGAAAATATATATAAAAAAATAGTTTATTTATCCAGGAGATAAATTAAGTGTTTTATAGCTCATACTATTTAATTATTCAAGGAGTTGTTGTAGATCTTGATGGCTTTGGACAGGAAGGATCTCTTGTGGCAGACTGTGTAGCAGTGGATTAACAAAGCCTCAAACTGAAGACACTTTTTGTAGGATAGCCTCATGAAGAGAATGCTCATGGCTGTTGATAAATGTCTTTATCTTATGAAGAATCCTAATTTGCACCATCATCTCCAGAGATTCCACAATAGTCACCAGAACAGAACCAACCTTCTTTATCAGGTTTTTTATGGTTTTATAAGTCCCTGGTTCTGATCCTGCCATATAAATGTGACCTTTAAGTTGTATTTTTGTGCACCTAAATACCATTTTATCTGTCAAATCAAATCAGTGTTTATTTGAATATTCCTAAATCCCATTAAATTAGTTTTATATAAAGTGCCTTGAGATTACATCTGTTGTGAACTGGTGCTATATAAATAAACTAAATTGATTAATTATAAACTTTACATTGTAAAAGATGTTCAGTATTTTTTAAGCACTTGTAGAATGCAAACGCATATATATTTATTAATATTTTAACATTTTGGTAAAGATAGTTTTATCAATATTTTCTGCTACAACCGGCAATCTTGATGTGGCCCAAAATGGAAATGAGATTGACACCACTGGTTTAAGGGATCTAAGGATTACACCTTTCAAACCTTTGGGGACCTAAGCTTCCTAAAGAAGTACAGTCTCCTTTGTCTCTTCTTATAGACAGCTTCACTGTTGAGTCTCCTTTGTCGTCTGTTGTCTAGACGAACTCTGAGGTATTTATACTCCTCAACCACCATCACGTCTTCTTCCATTATGCAAACACTGTTTGAATAAAGCCTTTTTCTTCTGAAATCAAGTCATTTTCTTTGTTTTGTTCACATTTATGGTACGATTAGTTTTTCCACACCATTTGAGAAAAGCGGTCCACCGGAGCTATATTCGGCTTCTTGTCAATCTCTGATACACCCAATGACTGCAGAGTCATTGGAGTAGTTCTACAGATGACAGGTCTCTGACTTTTGTAGAACTCTGAGGTGTAAAGAATGAAAAGGTGTGTTGATAGTACAGTCCTATGCAATGCTCCTTTGCTACTGACCACCTGTATACTAACATCTTTCAATCTCACAGACTGTGGTCTGATGTCAGGTAGTTATTAATCCAGGTGATTGTTGAGAGTTCAACTTGTGTCTTCAGGAAATTCAGAAAATGGAAATTATGTCGAATTTTGTTAAAGGCGCTGGATAAATCAAACAACATGATCCTCACACTGCTGCCTGCGTTGTCCAGATGACAGTGGATTTGGTTTGAAGCAGAGGTATGTGGGGTCTTCAACTCCAGCTACACAGTGATAAGTAAACTAAAGGCGTCCTGATATGTTCTATTTTGATTACTCTGGTTAGCTAACAGGACTCTTTCCAGGAGATTTATGATATGGGATGTCAGGCCAACTTGTCTATAGTCCTCGATGACTGATGGGTGGGTTTTCTTTGGTACTTGAACAATGCAGGATGTCATCCTCAACATTGGAACCTTATCACAGGTCAGGCTAAGATTAAAAAGGTGCTGAAGAATCCCATAGAGCTGCTCTAAACTGGCATTCAGGACTCAGATGAAGTTTCATTCAAATGGATCAATTTACCCCCCTGCCTGCATCAAGAGCTCCACAACAGTCCCTGTCCCTAAGAAGCCAATCCCTGAACACAATGAAGACAGACCTGTGGCTCTGACATCTGAAGTCGTTTGAGTGCCTGGTTGTCTTCTACCTCAAGACCTCCTCCTAGACCCCCTACAGTTTGTCTACAGAGCCAGCAGGTCTGTAGATGATGCCATCAACATGGCTCTACACTTAATCCTGCAGCATCTGGACTCCCCAGGAACCTGCGCAACTCTTTGTGAACTTCAGCTCTGCTCTCAACACCATCCTACCAGTGCTTCTCCAAGTCAAGCTGTCCGAGATGAACGTGCTTGATGCAGTGTTGTTCCTGAACGAGTTCATTGAACAATCGTTCATGAACTTGTTCATATTTTTTGTGAACATGAACTGAAAACACTCACTTTTGGTCTGATTAATGTTATAGTGAATGCACTCATTCTGGCATTTGAGAATGGTTCTCTCTCCCAGTTCAGTTTTTCCAAGTAATGCCATATTTAATTCGAGCCTTTCTTACAAAAGCCTGGCCAAAGCCATGGTGGTTAAAACGGGAAGAAAATTTTAAATCTGGCAACATTAGTCATTGAGTCGCACCGCATATGTTTCTGGTGTCAAATTGCGAGGTATGCAGGCTAACTCCAGTGATTGCAACAGCAGCAGTATTTTGGCATCAATGAAGAAAGCAGTGTATTCCTATGAACTCCTAAAAGCTTTTTTTTTTTTTTTTTTGAGAAGGTTAGTGATGAGCCAGGTGAAAAATAATCGTACATTTTTGTGTAAACTTTGCTGGCGGGTCTCAAGAAGCTACTCCGGACATCAACAAAATCGAAAGTAAACTTGAAAGGGCATATTGTCAAAACATCTGGCTAGCCTTTCAGTATATGTGCACGTCACTGAAAAAATTAAAATACATGGCGACAACATACCAAAAGACATCATCCAACACTAAAAACCAGATAATGGGATACAATAGGAGCAACTCTGCTGTCTTCATCTCCCAGTCGCAGCTGGACAACCTGACAATGCAGTATACTGTCAGAGACCTGTAGCCTTTAAAAAAAAGATTAAAGTGAAGCTTTTCATAAAGGAAATTAAGTGTTCCTTTTTTTTATGTGGGCTAATTGTTACATGTTATAACCCAAGTTCCATAACTTTTCTATAACTGAACAAGTCAGAAAATACATTAACAGAAATTGAAAAGTGACTAAAGTTAATGTTTAAATATTTTGCACTTTGATTATTGCCCTTTGAGGTACAGCCTTAGTTTCCTACCTCAGCATGCTCCCTTCCTACCTCAATGTTTAATAAGTCCTCGAAAAACAACAATAAAGATGTTTTTTTTAGCGTACACTGTGTGGTATAAAAGCTGCGGCTGAGTATAAATTTGGACTGAATGGCAATATTTGGAAAATGGCAGTATTCTGAGGGAAATAGCTGACCACAACATAAAAAAAGAACTATGAACTAATTAATTTATTGAAACAGAGAACTTAGTTTAAAAATGTGAGTTATGGACTATTAACTGAACCAGTTCATTTTAAAATCTGCGAACTAAGCTTTGAACTAGTTCATATGGAAAGTGAACTTTCCAAACACTAGCCTGATCTCATCTGCAGGTGGATCGCTGACTTCTTTCAGACAGTAGGCAGTATGAAATGTTGGGGAAGAATGTCTCGGACCCCCAGACCATGAGTACTGGCTCCCCTCATGGCTGTTTTTTTTATTTTTCTTCTGCACTTCTCCTGATACACCAACTCCTGCAGCTCTGACCACAAGTCTGTCAAGCTAATTAAGTTTGCAGATGAGCATGAGCCCATCATCACCTGTCATAAAGAAGACCCAGTAGAGGACATACTTCCTGAGGCAGCTGAAGAAATTCAATCTGCCATCATGGATGATGATGCACTGCAATCATCGAGCCCATCCTCACCTCCTCCATCACTATGTGTTACGCTGGAACCAACATCAGGGATAAACAGAGAATGCAATGTGTTTTGCAGTCTGCTGAGAAGGTCATTGGCTGTAGACTCTACAGGATGGATCACAGCTGATGCTTCTGTTCTGGAAATTTTGGATCAGAATTATAATTCCTCTTCTAAGTGACTCTTCTAAATGGGTCAGAGGCTGTTAATGCTGACTCACTGAAGCTTGGACGAGTCATAATCTGAAGAAGGAGATTAGATTTCCTCCTTGTCAGAGAAGGTGGAGGTGGAGATCGGGAGCAACACGAGATGAACTGTCAAGAACTCAGAAGATATTGTGTCAGCATTTTCATCTACTGGACATCAAAACCACTGGCTATCTCAATGGTATCCAAGGAAATTGAACATTTACAATGGACATGCTGACCCAAGAAGTAAGAGCTGCATTAAGCACAGATTAAGCATTGGTCACTGAAAGATCAGGCTGTGATAGTGTTATCTATTGAAGGTGTAAATTAGGGTGGGGGAGTTAGGAAATGTATGGGATAAGTCTGTTTCCTCAAAAATTCTGGCTAGAACATCATTTTGTGATAAATACTTTAAAATACTTTCAAGGATTTTGTCTCCCTTTAGTTTTTTTTTTTTTTTTTTCAAACTCTGAGTTAATTTTGTCATAACACTTCTCACCCTGGGCATACACTTTTTGACCTGCTCCGCTCAGGTAGGAGGCTCTGGTCTATTCGGACTAGAACCTCTTTGCCACAAGAACAGTTTATTCCCCTCTGCTGTTGAATTCAGGAACAATAACTAAGACTTTTCCCACCAACTACTCTGTTTCAGTCACATGGCCCTATATTGTGTTCTCTGCACCTGTTTGATTTTGCAACGATCATCACCTGCACACATGTATATATCAATCTGCGTATCCAATTTTGTTTTAATGAACTGCATGCTAAGAAGTGTTTGTCTTATATGTTTGTACAATACACCTTTGCATTCTCTACCACCAGCTCTTTTTGACATGAACCAACATTAACATAAATACAATTATGCTAATATTAATCCCCAAAAAAGTACAGAAGTCTGAAACCTTTTTCACTGGTGAAATTATCCTAATTTGACTACTCTTTTCACCATAGAAACTACATTCCTTGTCAGTTAAGAACAGCCATGGGCTATTTAGAAGCATACATTATTTGGAAAGAGCAATATTTTACTGTGGCTCTTCTTGTCAGCCTTATCTCAAGTACACATGAACTGGAGCTAGGTAAGGTTTGCATTTTTTTTTCCTGACTGCTTCATTTTTAAGAAAAGACGTTTCTTTTCAGTTCTATTCTGCATTCCCTCTTATTCCGTCTGTGCTCAAGGAGGGATCTGAAAAAGGGTTCCTGCTGTATTTGTTTCTCCTCTCCCATCTTTCACATCTAAGTCCAAGTACAGAGAGCTTACAACAGTACAGAGAGGCTGGGAAATGTACCTGGCACAGGATTTTAATCACTACAAAATGGATTCAGCTGAATCCATTTGTTTGAATCTCATTTGAGACATATCTTTTATTTATTTTTTTTTTTTGCAAATTAGGGAGACAGGAATGCAAGTCAAGGACAACACAGAAATAACAAAGACAGACTTTTCATTCGGCTCTCCAATGATTTTAATATTCCCAATACTCACAGACTAGATATAATCCATGCCATATTAATTTGTAGCTATGGGTGGTGAACTGGTTGGCATTATTGTCTCATGGTAGCAAGTTGGAGGTATGGTGTGACCAGTTTACCACTCAGCTTGGATTTTCTCAAGGTCCAAAAATTCCCTCCAACAAGCCTTTCATCCCTAAAGCCATGAAAGTTAATGCAGAATCATCATTCAACCTAACGCAGTTAAAAGTGACTGACCAGAACCAAAAATAGAATGACTAGACTGAAAAAAAAACAATGACAAAGACAGATAGATGTATGACCAGTTTGCCTTTTCTTCAGTTGATGCACAACAGGAAAATGCAGAAAAAAGGAATATATGGATAGCACATTGCTCAAGTGTTGGATGGTGATAAGCAGAGGATGAAGAAATATATAAAATAGTGTAGCACTATTAAACTATTGTTAAATTACTTTTAGGTTTTAAACTAGTCTCACTGCGTCTTAATCCCAAAAATCAGTTTAAAAGATAAATTATTAAACTTTCCTTTGAGAGTTCACTTATTTATAAAAACCACAAGCAAACATACTTTAAGATTATTCAGAATTAAACACATTTGCACTTGAGCTAATAATTAAGAAGAACCAACAACGGTTGGTGATCACTAAAATCATGCATTAAGCTTTTTATTAATCCCACTAAGATCTACTCATTGATTAATTAGGCAAAACAAACAAGCAAAGGAAAAATGACGATGACATGTTTGGCTACTAGACTCAATAACAGCCCCACCAGACCAAGAAGATTTTAACTGAGTATATTTTTAAAAATATAAGCTTTGAGGTAAGGTATGCCAGGCTCAATGCCAGCATGTGCATGCCTTGTCTGTTTTAATGTAGTCCGTCTGCCCCAAACAATTGACTGTTGTCCCAGAAAATGTTAAAATTGTCTACAGTATAAGACAAATATTATGTTGCCCTCGTGGTCCTGAATCAGGTGGAAGGTAGAGATCCTTTCCTCCAATTCCAAGATTTTCTGCGTTAGCCTGACACAGCCATCACACCCGAAGCTACAGGTAAGTGAAGGCATGATAAAAGACACAGTAGTCCGTGTTCTGATTAAACACGCGTCTGATCAAAGATAAGTCGTTAAAAGTTAAAAACGATTAAACCTAGTCATAAGAAAATAATTAAAAAAACAAACAGTCAAAAATAATTTAAAAAACTGTTTAAAAGGTGACAGGTGGCAGATGACATCTGGACGCCTACGCATGCGCAATCAGCACTGCGGTCTACTGAACACCTGATGTTTTCCTGATGTTTGTGACAACTTTCTGACTTTGTGCTCAGGAGATCAAAAGAAGCCTAAGCTTTGAAAGAAGAAAAAAACACAAGAAGTTGAACAACCAATCAAAGGTGAACCTGGCATTGTTTAAGAGCTATGTGTGGTTTAGAACGATAATACATACTGCATCTATTTATTTCTTTTTTTTTGTTTTCAGACACATTTTTTTGTCTAGTTTGTGTTTATGAAATAAAAACAGGATTGGAGTGTGGAACTACATAAAATTATGTTTTTTAATTACTTGAATTGCTTGCAAGATTGAATCACTTGCAAGCTTTGGCAGAGATAGAAGATGTACTTTCCTTCACACTGTAGCTGTACAGTAAGTTTGTATTTGCTATTTCTAATAATTAAATTCAGATTATCATCATCTAATTTTTTTGTTTTCAACATTTTTTTTACAAAGCATAAGGCTTCGTTTAGCATCAATGATGCCCACACTTTCCTAAAACTTTGAGTGTAAAAAATTGTAATGCTTCTCGCAAGTTAGTTTGGTTAAACTTATTTAGAGTTTTCAACTTGTTTTCCTTTCAAACTCTTCACATTCTCACACATTTGGTCAAGAGCCAATTGTGTTATTTGGTTTTTATTTTAAATTATGTATTTCTGAAAATGTGTTCCTAAAGGGAAAAATTAGTTGACACAACAGCTTTGTGAGGGTTGTGCCTTTGCATAAAAGAAAATATCAGCAAGTAAATGTTAGATACATGCATTTTCTTACATTTCTGAATGCGTAACTTTAACCATGCAAATTGACACCATTAAAATTGGATAGGGGGGTTGCTAACATAGCTAGCATTCAGTGGGGCTTGGTTCCTATTTCTTTTTTTTATACTTCCTTGGAAATTTCACATTTTTACGATCTGTTGCATCAGTTTTTACAATAGTGTTATGATTAGAAATTATGACTTCAGTAGAACAGGAGTTGCTTTACAAAAGTAAAGCTTCTTTAAAGACCTTTTGATCAGGCATTATGATAAGGAAATGCTGGATTTGCATTTTCTTTTAAGTATATTTATTTTTAAGATATTGTGCAAAAAATGTTGAGTAGTGGCTGGTCAATATCGGAAGCAATAAAACATGCTTCCAATACTGACCACATAAAAAAAACTACTCTCTCAAAATGATTGGATAAATAAAAATGTTTAGGCTGTAGGTTAGGGCTGACAGCAGCAAAGTAAGAGGTCAGCTCTGGAGTGACCTTCAACAAACACACTTTCTCCAATGAATGTGTAACCAGAGCTCTACTCTGTCTGTTTGTGTACTAGTGTGTGTTTATCTTTCTATGCATGTAAGTTGGACAATAGTTTTTGTTTATTTTTAATTTTTTTTGTGTGTGTTCAGATTTTAGCACACATAACTGTCCCCTGAGTGACTGATATTAATATTGACACACATTTCCCAGATGTCCTTCATTCAGGTGAGACAGCAAGCAGTCAACATTTCTCTGCAGAGTTATGTTATGTAAGCTAATTAGCACAAACTAAATGGTCTGCCTCCAAATACTGTATAATAGCTGGATCATTCCAAGGTGACTGACTGGGTCATGAATCCTTTAAAAGAGTTGTAAGTGGATCATTTCAATAATATCTGAGGCCACCTGCCGTTACTTTTAAAGCTCTAGTGCCTCCAGGCAGGGGATGTGCCCTGATTTAAAGTCAGTTGAACACAGCGATTATTTTTTTCATTTCATACAGCGCTCCATTTATGATGACTTAATGGACAAAGCTTTCTTCCTATGGTGAACTAATCTACACGATAAAAAAGAAGCAATCAATTCTTGCTATTAGGAGAGGAGTGGAGGAATATGTAAATCAGAACAATTAAGGTGTTAATAGGGATTATCTTTTTCCTTAAAGTCATTTCGTTATTTTAATTGGAGATTACTGTTCCTAACATTAAAAGGATTTCTGACCTATTTATTGCACGAAACTAACTAGAGACAGACTCGCCATATTAGTCTTTGGTGGCATTATTACAAAGAAGATATATCATATGTGCATAGCAATAACGGTGACAGCAGGTTTAAAGAATGGACAGATACAAAATGAGAAGCAAATTCCTGAATGCAATAACCCTTAATCCGCAACCCATTCAGTGTTTTGCAAACATTATTAAACCAAAACTTGTGTGTATGTTGCAATGTTAAGTCTAAAAAAAAAAAAAAAAAAAAAACGTTTTTTGTGTAATAGTACAATAACAATGTAGCATCTAGGAAGACATGGTAAATATGATCCTTTCATAAAATTTTACAATGTAAATCTAAAAAGTGTGGCAAGCTGGGTGTGTTTCAGACATGTGTCCATTGCCCTAAATTTTTACTTGTTCTTCTTTGTAAAATATCTCCACATCAGTCATATACATACACTCACCAGCCGATTTATTAGACACACCTGTCCAACTGCTCATTAATGCAAATTTCTAATGAGCCAATCACAGGGCAGCCACTCAATGCATTTAGGCATGTAGACAAGGTCAAGATGATCTGCTGCAAACAGAGCATCAGAATGGGGAAGAAATAATATTTAAGTGACTTTGAATGTGGCATGATTGTTGGGGCCAGACAGGCTGGTCTGAGTATTTCAGAAACGGCTGATGTACTGGGATTTTCATGCACTAGGGTGTTGACTGTGGCTCAAGTGGGGGTCCATAATCGGTGGGTTACCAGTTTGAGTCCCCATTGCGACTGTCTTGGTCGTTGTGTCTTTGGGCAATACACTTCATCCCATTGCTTGCTGGTGGTGGTCAGAGGGCCCGGTGGTGCCTGTGTCCGCCAGCCTCTCTTTTCTCAGTATATACCAAGGCAGCTGTGGCTACATTGTAGCTTGCCATAACCAGTGTGTGAATGTTTGTGTAAGTCACTGAATGTAGTGCAAAGCGATTTGTGATCCTCTGACTGAAAAAAAGCGCTAAACAAATACAGGCCATTTAGGATTTACAGAGCATGGTCCAAAAGTAGGAAAACATCCAGTAAGTGGTAGTTCTGTGGGCAAACATGCCTTGTTGATGCCAGAGGAGAATGGCTAGACTGGTTCAGGCTGATACAAAGGCAACAGTAACTCAAATAACCACTTGTTACAACCAATGTATGCAGAAGAGCATCTCTGAATGCACAACAAACCAAACCTTGAAGTAGATAGGCTCAACAACATGAAAGCATAGATCCATCCTGCCTTGTATCAATGGTTCAGTCGGGTGCTGGTGGTGTAATGGTGTCGGAGACATTTTCTTGGCACATTTAGGGCCCCTTAGTACCAATTGATCACCGTTGCAATGCCACAGCCTAACTGAGTATTGTTGCTGACCATGTCCATCCCTTTATGACCACAGTGTACCCTTCTTCTGATTGCTACTTCCAGCAGGATAAAGCTCGAATCATCTCAGAATAGTTTCTTGAACATGACAATGAGTTTACTGTACTCAAATGGCCTCCACAGTCACCAGTTCTCAATCCAATAGAGCACCTTTGGGATGGGGATGGAATGGGAGATTTGCATCCTAGATGTGCAGCTGACAAATCTTCAGCAAGTTTGTGATGCTATAATGTCAATATGGACCAAAATCTCTGAGGAATGTTTCCAGTACCTTGTTGAATATATGCCATGAACGATTAAGGCAGTTCTGAAGGCAAGAGGGGTCTAACCCGGTACTCGTAAGGTGTACCTTATAAAGTGACCAGTGAGTGTAGTATTGATTAAAGTCTGTTTTAAAATCCAGCCACAAAATATTAGAATATTGTTGCAACTGACGTGAACTCGACAGGCACGCAGTATAGGTGAAGCTAAAGCTGAGAAGTAAGCCCTCAACAGTGTACTTGTGCCTCATACACCGCGTGACTACAAGTAGCTGATCAACTGGCAGACATAATAAACCAAACAGGGTTTACTTGTTTAACACCTTTATTAACCAGACCAGCTCCCGGTCTCATTCCTCCACACACCTATTTGGCACACGGTGCAACATGTCAAGCATGACAAAAAGATAACACATTTTCTATGACACTGAACTACATAATAGAAAGTAACACAAACCTCATAACAGAATAACAATGAACATAGTAGAGATAACCAATTTAATAGCTAAATATTACCCACAATGCATCCTGCTCACTGACTGGCCCTACAGCAGCCAGGATCATCACACAGCTCCCCCCTCAGAGGGTTAAGTGTCCTCACAACCCTAAACATCATCCAACACAAAGTCTCTGAAATGGCCCGGCTGGCGCCTTGCACGCACCGGCCTCCCCTGAGGTGCACCACCATTCCCAAGCCCAAGAGTGTCCCTGTCTACGTTCTCATTGGCTGCCGGAGAGCTCTCCATCACCCCATCAAGCCGTAGTGGAGGGGCCCTAGGGCGATAAGGGGCAAGTCGGTCTTTATGGAGGACAACCCATCTTCCCCGACCAGGCAGTTTAACCCTAAACACCACCTCAGAGATCTGGTCCAAAATCTCCCCAGGGCCTTGCCAGTGGTGAGTGAGCTTGGGCGAATACCCTCGCTTTCTCACTGGGCAATACACCCAAACTTTGTCTCCAGGAGCCAGTGATGGTCCATGCGCCCTTGAGTCATACGCCCTCTTCTGCCGGGCGCCAGCCTTCTGCAAGGTTTCTCGTGCCAACTGGTGTATTCCCTCTAGTCGTTCCCTCAGCCGCCGTGCATAGTCCAGTTCAGGACCTCCCTCAATCTCTGGCTCTTGTGGCGACCCAAACACCAGATCCACTGGCGTCCGTAATTCTCTCCCAAACATCAGAGCTGCTGGAGTACTCTGGCTGGACTCTTGGACGGCGGTGCGATAGGCCCACAGCACTAAAGGCAGGTGCTGTTCCCAGTCCCTTTGGTGCTGGCTAGTGAGTATGGCAAGCTGGGTTGCCAGCGTGCGGTTAAAACGCTCCACCAGCCCATCACTTTGGGGGTGAAGGGGGGTGGTCCTGGTCTTCTTCACCCCCAGCCGCAGGCACACCTCTTTGAAAAGCCGACTCTCAAAGTTCCTCCCCTGATCACTATCCAGCTCATTTGGGACTCCGAATCGGGAGAACATCTCATCCACCAACCGCTGAGCCGTTGACTCAGCGCTCTGGTCGGGCATGGCGTAGGCCTCCGGCCACTTGGTAAAATAATCCATGGCGACCAGGACATAGCGATTTCCCGCGTCAGTGGTGGGGAAAGGGCCCAAGATGTCCACCCCAATCCGCTCCATAGGTGCCCCCACCAGGTACTGCTGCAGTGGTCCCCGAGAGCACTGGTTGGGACCCTTCTGTGCAGTGCAGGTGTCACAACAGTGGACGTGTAGCTCCGCATCCTGGCGACATCCTGGCCAGTAGAACCTCTGTCGGAGCCGTCGCACTGTTTTGCTGTTCCCGAAGTGTCCAGCACCCACAGCGCCATGGACCCAATGGAGAACTTCCTGGCGAAGATTGGGGGGCACCAGGGGCTGAATGCGGTCAACACCTCTTCCTGGGGCCTGCCATCGTCTATAGACAACATCATTGTGGAGCTCCAAACTGCCCAACTGAGAGTGCAGGATCTTCAGCTCCGGCCCTTGAGAAGACACCTCTGACCACTCCGGCCGCCGCCCGGACTCCAACCAGTTCTTCACCTCTGCCAGCACCGGGTCAGCCTCCTGCTGCACTTTCAGTTGCTCGATGGAAAAGCTCCCCCTCAGAGGCCCCGGCAGCTGGACTGGCTGCAGCTACCAAAGGTCCCTGCTCTCGCTCTTCCTGGCGACAGCAGTAGCGGCACCCATCCATCAGGCAGAGCCGTCGGGAGAGGGCATCTGCGTTCGCATGCTGGCGTCCCGGGCGATGTTGGACTTCAAAGTCGTACTCTTGCAAGATTTCCAGCCACCTCGCCACCTGGCCTTCAGGCTGCTTAAAGTTCAACAACCATGTGAGGCTGGCGTGGTCGGTACGAAGTTTGAACTTGATTCCCAGGAGGTAAGATCGGAAGTGTCGTATGGCAAGAACCACAGTCAGCAGCTCCCGCCTTGTGACACAGTAGTTCCGTTCCGTCCGGCTGAGGCTACGGCTGTAGTAAGCCACGCCTCTTTCAGGGTCACCTTGCTGGGACAGCACCCCCCCACTCCCACCTTACTAGCATCAGTGTCCAGGATGAAGGGCTGGCTGAGTTCAGAGTAGGCCAAAACTGGGGCCTCAACCAGCGCAGACTTGAGGTGCTGGAAGGCCGCCGAAAACTCTTCAGACCACTCAAATCGTTTTGCCTTGTCACTCAGCCGGTGCAGAGGGTTAGCGATTATGGCAAAGTCCTTAATGAAGCGGCGGTAGTATGATGCCAGGCCCAGGAAACTCCGCAGCTCAGAGAGGTTACCCGGTGTCGGCCAGTCCCTCACCGCTGTCACCTTGGCCGGGTCAGTTGCCACCCCCTCTTCGCTGATGACATGGCCTAGGAACTGGGTTTGGCGGGCGAGAAGGGTGCACTTTGCTGGGTTCAGCCGCAGCCCGGCCCGGCGAATGGCAGTGAGGACTTCACGGAGGTTCTGGACTGCTTGGGTGAAATCCTGAGCATGGACCAGCAAGTCGTCCAGGTACACCACACAACGGGTCCGGGGTATCTCCTGAGGTACTCGCTCCATGAGTCTTTCAAACGTGGCCGGGGCATTGCACAGTCCAAACGGCATCACCCTAAACTGCCACAATCCTTGGCCTATGGTGAAGGCTGTTTTGGGCCTGGCCTCTGGTGCCAGCTCCACCTGCCAGTAACCACTGCGCAGGTCCAGCGAACTGAACCAGCACAACCCTGCCACATAGTCCAGGGCATCGTCTATGCGTGGCAGGGGATAGGAGTCCTTGCGGGTCACCGCATTTAGGCGTCTGTAGTCCACACAAGGGCGCCACCCGCCTCCCTTCTTCCGCACCATCACTACAGGCGCAGCCCAGGGGCTGTCTGAGGGCTCCATGATGCCGTTAGCAAGCATGTCTTTTATTAGACCCTCCGCGGCCTGTCGCTTGCATAGAGGCAGCCGGTGGGGGCGCAGACGAATGGGGGGGGCATCCCCGGTGTTGATGTGGTGATGAACCAGGCTGGTTCGGGTGCAATCTTCTTCCCGAGCAGCGAAGATGTCCCCGAACTCCTGTAGCAGGAGAACTAGCTGCTCCTTCTGTGCCTCATTGAGACCCCTGCTGCTGCGCTCCTCCAACGCCTTTAGGGCCGTTGCAGTTTCGGTTGATAGGAATGAGGTCGTAGGAAGCGGAGTAGACTCGACCGTCTGCAACACAGGACCTCTGGACCCCTGGCTGGCGACCTCGATTCCTACAACGTTGGTTGGGGGAATAACCCCCTTCTATCGGATGGACAATGGTGTCCCCTTGCCGCCCCCTCTGCTGGCTCTTCTTGGGAAGGAGTGGAATGGTCTCTTTGCCTAGGCAGAGGGCGGCCCTGGGACGTTGACACAGGCTCCCCAGTGAGCTAGCAGGTCCAACCCAAGGATACAGTCATCCTGAATGTCAGCCAGCCAGAACTCGTGTTTGTCCTGGCGTGTGCCTGCCACTATCTGCAACCGCTTCTTCCCTGGCATGTAAGTCTATTCACCTGTCACAGTGAGTAGTGCAGTATTGGTGGGGACCCAACCCGTGGGCAGCGAACCTTCTGTCCCCAGCAGCAGCCCCTTCTTGACTAAGCAGATGGTAGAGCCGGTGTCCACTAAGGCACTGCAGGGCTGACCATCAATCAAACAGTCCAGATACAGTCCCCGTGGTGGTCCGCAGCGGCCCACAATTGGGGAGGCCGTTCCAAGGGGTGCCGTTGTCCGGGGTGGGAATCCCCTTACTGTCCCACCCCGCCGTAGTTTCCCGGCGTAGGCTGCTGTCTAGGTCTGGGACTTGGGGCTGGACAGTCGCTAGCAAAGTGCCCCGGTTCTCCGCAGCGGTGGCAGTTGCCGGTGGATTGGCGACGTTGTGGAGGACGGGCAGCATAGGCTTGATTTGCTCCTTCTGGCATGTGGTCCTGTTCTTGATCTGCGGCTCGGGACAATGGCGGACCTTCTGTTGGCCCAACGCCCAAGACTTCTTCTGCTTGTTCTGCCTTCCTCAATGCCTCTACCATACTGCCTGGGAGGGAGAGGCGCACATGTTGTCGCAGCAGCTCTGGAGTTAGCCCCCGCAGGAAGGCATGGAGGCTCAATTCTTCAACAGCGTCACTGCGGAAGGAGGGGTATCCCCGCCGCGCATAGAGTTGGATATCTGCTTCAAACGCCCCCAGGCTGTCTCCACTGTGCCGCCGTCTTTTCATCAACTGGTCTCTGTTCTGTTCTTCGGACACCCGCTGTCCGAACCGTCGCTTCAGAGCCGCAGTGATAGCCTGCAGGTTGCGCCGTTCTTCCGGACCAAGGTCGATCAGGATTTGGAGAGCTGCTCCTTCGAGGGCCAGGGCTAAATGTAGAGCTGTCTCCTCTTGGCTCCAACCGTCATGAAGTGCTGCCATGTCCATCTGAGCAAGGTAAGGTTCTAAAGGCGTGCTTCCATTGAACCTTGGCAGCTTTACAGGGGTTCGGATGGTGGCGGTCCTTGAGTCCATCATTTGTACTGCTGTTGGTGTTGATATAGGTTCACTCTGTCCATACACCAGCGGCTGGTGTGTTGGTCGCAGGGTGCTGGTGCCATCAGGCCATCGGTGTTCAGATGTCTTTGGTCTTGCCCCTTTTTGTAACTTCTCCCACAGCAGGCTATTTTCTTTTACCATAAGCTCTAAGTCACTGGTCAGCTGCTCCATCTTAGGGTCTTTCCAGGCGGTTATGGAACCCACTTCTGACACCAATGTTGCAACTGACGTGAACTTGACAGGCACGCAGTATAGGTGAAGCTAAAGCTGAGAAGTAAGCCCTCAACAGTGTACTTGTGCCTCATACACCGCGTGACTACAAGTAGCTGATCAACTGGCAGACATAATAAACCAAACAGGGTTTACTTGTTTAACACCTTTATTAACCAGACCAGCTCCCGGTCTCATTCCTCCACACACCTATTTGGCACACGGTGCAACATGTCAAGCATGACAAAAAGATAACACATTTTCTATGACACTGAACTACATAATAGAAAGTAACACAAACCTCATAACAGAATAACAATGAACAAAGTAGAGATAACCAATTTAATAGCTAAATATTACCCACAATGCATCCTGCTCACTGACTGGCCCTACAGCAGCCAGGATCATTACAATATCTTTGCATTCTGACTGAAGCATTCTAACATCTGATTATTGTTTAATCTAAATAAGGGGGTCTCACACTCCAATTCAATGTAGCTTTTAGTTGTGTATCCACTTCTCCACACTATAATCAGATATTAAGGTCCTTTGTAGAACCATCTTGATTTTTTAAGAGAATTGCACTGCACTCCATCAATCCTCCAAAGCACTCAACCCCACTTTTTTTTTCCTGATGTAAAAGACAAACCTCCAAAACATTTTAATTATATAAAATAAATATTTACATATATACATAAATATTTTTATTAACACTTCAGAATTACAGTATGTGGTGGTCCATTATATACGATTAAAATAAATTACATTTAATTCTGTGTTTGAAATGTGAAAAGTCATATTAAACATATTTCCTAGGCACTGTTAGCAAACCTTATAAATCAACATACACAGGAAAAGAGAGGAGAAAAACTTTTTTTGTGAGAAAGAATGGATTGGATGGTAAGAAATATTCAGTTCAAGGTCTCTTTCCAGAGTATAAAAATCTTTTTTCACAGAGGCTGACGTTACATCAGCGCAGGTCTAGAGTGAATGGCTCCACAATAATAAACCATAGAAAATACTTTTAACCCCAGAGTATTTTAAAGGATTCAATGTTCTGACCTTAAAACCACTCTGGAGTTTTTTTACAAGCTAACAAAAAGGAGCCTTGCGTCAACTGTAACACATCAATTGACAATCCTCCTGTATCAAGAAGAGTATGTTGCTGCCTTGGCTTGTTCTTAAATGTTTAAGAGCTTATATCTGGGTATCTGGTTGCTGAGTATGTATAAAACCATGAAAGTAAAAATAACTTCAGAAACAAACAACTGTGTCAAACCACCACATAAATTAATAAAACAAAACAAAAAAGAAAAGAAACATGATGTCAAATAACCTCAAGCGAAGCAAGATGCTACTGATGTTCTTTATTATAAGGCAGATGACAAGCACTCAGATGTATAACCTGGAACAGGCTGACAACAGGCTGGAGAGGTACAGTAGAAGGTGTAAATCCAAGATGATCACAAACAGGCTGGCTTGGCGTGACACCAATTTCAGTCAGCACATAATCTGCACATCTGTAGGTTTCCTAAATCATCCTTAGAGGTCAGTTAGGTATCGACACTACCCATTGTTGTTATTAACGAAGATATAACAGGGCCAGTGAAACAGAAGTACCCACTGTGGAGACTGTGAACCTTGCAAAAAATGTTTTCTACAATGGTTTAAACTACAGGATTGGAATGGTTTTATCCCATGGATCGCTGGCTGGACTTCCAGAGTTTTGTGAAATTGTTCATATGATTGTTGAGCAAGAGACCCTGCTTTTCATTGTAAAACACTTGGATGCCTGTTACCTGGAACATTTTCAAGCTTATCACTTGGTCACATCTACTACTCGAGGTCTAAAGCTTGTTAGTGTGCATGAACTGACAGATCACTACCCTCTAACTTTCTACATGGTTGGTGGACGGCGCCTCATTTCATTGAAGAGATACATCCATGCATAAGGTTGTATAGGATATCGTTGTGTGAATGGGATATACTGTATGTTATCTTTTTAACCTCTTAACCCTCACTTCAACCAGTTTGGCTTTACCCAAATCTGTGAAAGATGTGATGAATATGTGACAAAATATTTCCGAAAAAGTGATTAAAAAATATGACAAAAATGTCACTACAAAACAAAATACAGAAAACAAAATGTGCCAAAAACAGTCACTACAGTTACTGCAGCGTGAAAAAAATGCAAAGATAAAGATCGGTTTAAATGAGTTTTGTAGGTGTTAGCTTTCAAATGAGGCATTACAAGCATTTTTGTTGCTATATTGATGCTTTGTCAAGAAGCTTTTAGATTATTTAGATGTAATAACTCTTTTTGTAAAGTGCCTTGAGATGACATCTGTTGTGAAATGGCGCTATATAAATAAACTGAATTGAATTGAATTGAATTGAATTGAATTTGGGCAAAGTCAGTCGGTTAAGATGTTAACGTAAGCGTATTCCATTATTTGTATTATTAGTTTTTTGTTATTTTTAGATTGTTCTGTATTGGGTGACACCTCACTGAAGATGCCAGCCAAGTTGCGAAATATTCTGAAGCCTGATGACACCAGGAAGCTAATTCTACCAGATGGAATACCAAAAACAATGGAGCAACTCATGGATGAAGTCAGAAAAGTGTGTGGATTGATTGGGGAATTCAGACTACAGTATGAAGACAAATACTTTGACCATGTGCTTGTAAATTTGACATCTACAGCTGAAATAGAGGATTTGACTACTATCAAGGTCATTCTAGTAACTGATGATTGCAGCCAAAGATTCAATGTCTCCGCCTTGGAGGATGAACAATCTTCAACGTTCCATTCAGATGACACGGAGATCCTTTCCTCACCATCAAGCTCAGTGTCTACAAGATGTCAAATGTGGCCAAGAGAGTTTCCAATCCCTCATTTTTGTATGACACTGAACTGCAGTTAGAAAAAGGACATGCAGAGTATAGGTCAAACAAAACGTACAAAAACAAAGTCAGATATTCTGGAAAAGGTAGCGGAAGAAATATTCAGGTTCAAAGCTTACCCAACAGATGCTGACTTTAGTGAAGTAGCAGAAGCTCATATCAAGAAGCATCCATGCCTGTCCGAACCTGGTTCATACAATGGCTGCTATGGTTGGAAGCAGCGTTTTAAGACCAAAATGGGGAACTACCGAACTCAGCTAAAGGGCACTGGGTGTTCTGAGTTACTTGTCAATTCACTGAAGTCCAAAGCCCCAGAGGATGCCTTACCAGCAAAAAAAGTAAAGAGACCAAAGAGAGGAGAATCTAACCACATACCTGACATATCAACTGGAGAGACACAAGAAAAACTGGAAAATGAGAGACTGTCACTTGTAACGGAAGTAAAGAAAGGAGGTAATCTTGCAGTGGTAAAGGACAAAATGGCCAAAACGTTTTCACTGCGAAGACAAGAAATTGTGGAAAAGGAATTGGGAATGGAAGAGCTGACAGAAAGATGGCCTGTTGTGTTGACAGAGGATGAGGCAAGTCATATTTTGAACTATACAACTAATTACTAACTACTACAACTAATTATACAAGTAATGACCTGCAAAGTAGAGGATACTTATTGCCTATTATAAGAAATCTGCTATGAAATGTTACTATTTTGTTCAACATGTATTTTTTTCTGAATTCATCTCACAATCTCATGTAGCTGTCATGTAGTCATTCTTCTGTGTTTTGTTTTATTTCATATTTTTCAGATCAGCGCTGAATTTCTCAGGATTACAACTGTTCCACTTCAGACAAGATTCCTGGCTTCCTATCGTAGTTGGTACATGGGGGTTATGTGTGCACTTTTGCCACTTGTAGGAGTTTTATCACATTTTTGAACTTGATTTATTGCTTTTCATTGCTGAACAGCAGCCCATCCAAATATTTTTAATAAAACTATATTTATTTAATTGGTAACTATTAACGTGGCAGACATCTTGTGTGTGGCTGATTAGCTACATTCTTATGTAATGTAATTTAAGGAGAGGGACAGATGTCAATGCGTAAAGGTCAAAGAAGAAATCTAGTGGTAATGTTGGAGTCCTAACAACACAGGGAAGGGTATCTGTCTTTATCAGGACATACAATATAATTTTACAAAATTAGACATAAATATTAACCTCAAACACTGCACTTAGCTCTGCTTTAAACAGTATCTTTTGATGTCAAACTATTATTTTAAAGAACTAACCCTCAAATCAACTGTTTTGGGCTGATAAACTGCATAAATGAGTGTTTGATACTTTTTTTTTTGATACCGGACTTTAACGATACTTGGTGAATGAACTTTTTCTTAAAAATTCAATTTTTCCACCACATTTTTAACACAATTTCCCTAAATGTAAATATATTTTTTCTCCCAATTTTCTCTGTGTTCCCTCTCAAATTTACCCCCATTACCCAACTTTAGTTCTGTTTTTCTTTTTTTGAACTTTTTTCTATTTCTTTTAAATTTTTATGAGCCACCCCCCCCCCCCCCCCAAAAATCTGCAAGTTTTACTTTTTTTTACCCCCAAATTTACCCCACTTTCCCATCTTAAAAAAGCATGGTAAAGCTCCTTTATATTGTTTCAGCCACACTTTTTCGACTCTATAGATGACTCAACCCACTCTAACTTCTGTTCAGAAAGACAGGGGCAACATGAGAAAGAAAGAGAGAGGTCCCTCAACAGCCAATGAGCTTATGTTAATGTGGGATGATACCATTCAGTAGCTCAAAGAAATGGCACATATTGCCATGCAAACAAAATTCTCAGGAGATAGTTGCCAGGACAAACAAAGCAATGAACAGTGACTTTGAGGGGGTAAAAAAAAAAAAAAAAGACACTCACTGCTAGCAGTGCACCTGTGTCCACTGCCAGGTACAAACATTGCTTGGGACTGACATCTGATTGAAAAAAAGGAGAAAAGTACCCTTTCACCACTCCCGTACCCTTAAGTCACACATGTACATGCACAATTGTGCTTAAGATAGACCACGTACACATTTGTACACAGATCACATATGGCCAACAATAAGTCTGTTTTTTTTATATTGTACAATTGTAAAGGCACTATAACTGTGGTTAGTTTTAAAAGATTAACCTTTTTTTATTCTATTCCTCTTTAAATACTCAGCATGGTCATTGGTGTTGGAGATTTCGACTCGCTCTGCTGACCGAGCAGATTATCGTGATCCATCATTTGTTTTTATTGTCATTTGGAAAAGAAGGACACTTCCATTACTGCATTCTAATTTCCAAAGGAGGTTACAGAAAAGCAGTGGCCACCTTTTTCTTTCCCCTCATGTCACACACTACAAACTACAGTTTTAGTGCTGACATGACTTTGGCCAAAGATATTTTATGCAACAATAATTGACTGCCTGTGCTACGTCATTCAGGTTTTTCTTTTTCCTTTAGTCAGCATTACAAAAAAACCTTTTCAAACAGGTTAAAATGTGCACACAGTTGTAACATGAATTGCATCTGCTTTTGCTGGTGAAATCTGTACCGGACCTGACAGAGGTCAGTAAATTTCATCATAGGTACACTTCAACTGTGAGAGACAGAATGTGAAAAAAAAATCCAGGAATTCACATTGTAGGATTTTTAAAGAATTTATTTGTAAATTATGGTGGAAAATAAGTATTTGGTCAATAACAAAAATTCAACTCAATACTTTGTAATATAACCTTTGTTGGCAATAACAGAGGTCAAACGATTACTATAGGTCTTTACCAGGTTTGCACACACAGTAGCTGGTATTTTGGCCCATTCCTCCATGCAGATCTTCTCGAGAGCAGTGATGTTTTGGGGCTGTCGCCGAGCAACACGGACTTTCAACTCCCTCCACAGATTTTCTATGGGGTTGAGGTCTGGAGACTGGCTAGGCCACTCCAGGACTTTCATATGCTTCTACGGAGCCACTCCTTAGTTGCCCGGGCGGTGTGTTTGGGATCATTGTCATGTTGGAAGACCCTGCTACGTTTCATCTTCAAAGCTCTCACTGATGGAAGGAGGTTTTGGCTCAAAATCTCATGATACATGGCCCCATTCATTCTTTCCTTAACATGGATCAGTCGTCCTGTCCCCTTAGCATAAAAAAAGCCCCAAATCATGATGTTTCCACCCCCATGCTTCACAGTAGGTATGGTGTTCTTGGGATGCAACTCAGTATTCTTCTCCCTCCAAACACGACGAGTTGAGTTTATACCAAAAAGTTCTACTTTGGTTTCATCCGACTACATGACATACTCCCAATCCTCTGCTGTATCATCCATGTGCTCTCTGGCAAACTTCAGACGGGCCTGGACATGCACTTGCTTAAGCAGGGGGACACGTCTGGCCCTGCAGGATTTGATTCCCTCTCGTTGTAGTGTGCTACTGATGGTAACCTTTGTTACTTTGGTCCCAGCTCTCTGCAAGTCATTCACCAGGTCCACCAGGTTTTGGGATTTTTGATCACCGTTCTCATGATCATTTTGACCCCACGGGATGAGATCTTGCGTGGAGCCCCAGATCGAGGGAGATTATCAGTGGTCTTGTATGTCTTCCATTTTCTGATAATTGCTCCCACAGTTGATTTTTTCACACCAAGCTGCTTGCCTATTGTAAATTCACTCTTCCCAGTCAGGTGCAGGTCTACAATTCTTTTCCTGGTGTCCTTCGAAAGCCCTTTGGTCTTGGCCATAGTGGAGTTTGGAGTCTGACTGTTTGAGGCTGTGGACAGGTGTCTTTTATACAGATAATGAGTTCAAACAGGTGCCATTAATACAGGTAACGAGTGGAGGACAGAAGAGCTTCTTAAAGAAGAAGTTACAGGTCTGTGAGAGCCAGAGATCTTCCTTGTTTGAAGTGACCAAATACTTATTTTCCACAATAATTTACAAATAAATTCTTTAAAAATCTTACAATGTGAATTCCTGGATTTTTTTTTTTATTCTGTCTCTTACAGTTGAAGTGTACCTATGATGAAAATTACTGACCTCTATCATTATTTTAAGTGGGAGAACTTGCATAATCGGTGGCTGACTAAATACTTTTTTGCCCCACTGTATGAATGTGCTCTGATCTAAATCTGTGTTTTTTAACCCGGGCCCTAAGGGCCCACTGTCCTTCATGTTTAGATGAATGCATCTCTGCTCCAGCACACCTGATTCAAATGATATCAATAGCCCCCCGCATGCCATAAAGTGTTGCAGAACACTGCTACTCGAGTCCTGACAAGAACCAGGAAATACGACCATATTAGTCCACTGCTCCGGTCATTGCACTGGCTTCCTGTCGCTCAGAGAATAGAATTTAAAACAGCTCTCCTTGTGTACAAGTCTTTTCATGGTTTAGCACCAAAGTACATCTCTGACATGTTAGAGACATATGAACCATCTCTGGCCCTGAGAACTTCAGGGAGGTGTCTCCTGGTGGTTCCCAGAGTCAACAATAAACACGGTGAGGCTGCATTTCAGTTTCAGGCAGCTAAAATTCTGGAAAAGTCTTCATAAGGATGTGAGACAAGCCTCAAAACTAACAATGTTTAAATCCAGGCTGAAAACAGTTATTTTTACCCGTGCGCATGACAACTGAAATTATTTTATCTGCACTCTTGCTTTTTATTGTAATTCATTATTTTTTAAGTTGATTTTTTTCCCTGTTTATCTGTTTTCTTAATTTATGCAACTGTGAAGCACTTTGAATTTCCTTGTGTATGAATTTTGCTCTACAAATAAACTTGCCTTGCCTTGCCTTGCAGAAGGCTGTTAATTACCAAGTTATTCAGAAGGGAAACACCTAAAACATGCAGGGCAGTGGGCCCTGAGGAACAGAGTTAAGAAACACTGGTTTAGATCAAAGCACTGTTGATTGATTTATAGGAATCCAAAAAAAGAAGGCTGAGTAGATCTAATTTTGATCAAAATACATTAAATTTTCTGGCTCCTACACAAAAAAACTGAAAGTGTTCAATGAATGAGTATGTCAGACACTGTAAAATATGTAGTGTTCTGTATATCAACTCTTATGCAAGAGTGAAAAAGAAAATAACCTTTTTTTCACCATAATTAACTTGAATGCTCTGATGGAATATATATCCTACTACTTTTACCTAAACATTAATTATTTAATTATTTGGACAGTTTATCATGTAGTTCCTGTGCTGTAAAATGAAAAAAATAGACACCTCAAAGATTTACAAAAATCTCTAACAAGCCTAACCTTCTACTCAAGATGATGTTTTGCTAATTCATAACCCTGAGAATACACGTTTGATATGAATGTGTTGCTCTATTCCAGAGATGTGTCTCTTTTTATTTTT
This sequence comes from Apricaphanius iberus, assembly GCA_028564705.1. NCBI lineage: Eukaryota > Metazoa > Chordata > Actinopteri > Cyprinodontiformes > Aphaniidae > Apricaphanius > Apricaphanius iberus. The sequence goes on from JAPXFQ010002068.1 coordinate 849,020, forward strand.
TGCTACTTAGGAAGTGTGATGATATGAGGCCAGCATCCTCTCAGATAAGGTTTTATATCCTCCAGAATTTGGCCTTAGCTTTGGAGTCATCTTGTGTTAAGTCACCGACAAAGCTACAGGGGCTAACATATTGGATAAACGGCATTGCGGCCGGAAGGCAGAACAGGGTTGTGACATTTTCTGAAGAGGGCCTGTAGCTATGTCATACATTCACTACAGGGGCTTTTTTTTTCTCTTTTCCTTTTCTCTCTTTTTTTCTTTTTTTATGTCTGGAAACATCGAGCTCTCAGGTGCTTCAACTCTTCTGCCAGTTGGGCTGTCCTCTTACTAAGCAGTCTCTGGGGACAAGCTTCTGGGCAGCTCTTCTCTGGCCTGCAATAATGATGTTGATCCTCTGGGCTTTGAGCCAATCTGAGTGAACTTTCTATACTTAGAAATACCATCATAAGCATATCTGCAATAACGTTATCATCCCAGCACGAAAAATATGGCGGGACAAAGATTTGAGGGGTTATTCAAGCTTAGAGGAATCGTTAGCATCTGCTGTCTGATGTGACTTAGGGCATTATTGTATCATCATAATGAGGACTGATTTACTCCATCTTTGGAAACTCTACAAAGCAATTCTTGGGTCTTTTTGCTATAAAGTTCTGTTTATTCATGTAGACAGGACATGATTTATTTTCCCATCGCAGAGGAACAACTAAAGGCAAAGGGTATTTGGGCTAGTGACAGAACAGTGATAGTAAAAGTACACTTTCTTTAACATCTTTTTTTTATTTAAAGACCTCAAATTAATTGCAATCAGAATGTTACAAAAAACACATGAAATTCTGCAATCACATTTTTTTATAAACACAGATAAAAACAACTAGTGTTCATGAAAAACTAACACCATCATTTGATATATTGTAGAACTGCGCTTGGTAATAAAAGGGCTCAGTAGAAATTTTCTGTTGGACCTTCTTCGCCATTTTACAAGGTTTCTTCAGTTCATTAAGGTCTGGAGACTTTCATGTCTGTCCTGCCCTCTTGAGGCTCCACCACAGCATTTCAATCAAATTGAAGTCTGGATTCTGTCCGTCATGAAAAGTTAGCACCTCCTGCTGTTCTTATTGGGAATTGCTTTGTAACACTGAAAAACCAACAGAGAATGGAGACACAGAAACGGAGAACCATAAACGAAAATCGTCTTCGTCAATATGTCTGCATCCGGGTGCCAACTTGCTGACAGAGAAGTATAAACTATGCTTTAGACTTATCTGATTGCCATAATAACTAAAGTATTAATTTATCCATTAAATAATTTTAAAAAGCTGTGTTTACATTGCATTTTTTTTCTTCTTTTGAAATAATGTATGTAATGTAAAATGTATTTTAGATAAATACCCATTCACCCATATCCATTCACTCTTTTAAAAGAACACAAAGATTGAGCGTGAGACAGAGAGGGACTTTTCTGCTTAACTAAATATTAAAAACTGAAAGCTTTAGTTACTGTTTTCTTGAATCACTGAGAAACAACCTCTAAATTGCAAATGAGATTCATCAAATCATATAACTTATTTTTAATTAGACAGTGCACGTGGTATCTCTAAACTGGTTGAACTGATACCAAAGTGTGGTTCAGAATTTTGCCAAAAGTAACAATAAGATTTATAATGGGGGAAAAAAAGTTTGATTTCTGGTGAATATTCTTTATTTGGTTGCTGCATTACTTTTATTTTGCTGTTTCTTTTTTTAGGTTTACAGTATTTTGACATGGGTTCAGTGGGGATAATGTGAAGCTGAATTCTTTTGATTGTGATGCTTTTTTTCTCAACAATCTCTTTATGGGCACTTTGATAACAGTGCATGGTTATTTGATATCTCAGAGGAAAATATTGATATATATAATATAAATTATCTATTGTTGTGAAGTACAAAGACATGTAGGTGATTTCTAGAGACTAAACTATGCCATTTCAAACATTGCAGGTCACAGAAATGAATGGACCAAGTGTCATGTCACTAACCAAAAGAAGCAAATAAAGGGATTGGAATTGAATGGAAACCTGGGTATACCTGGACAGTTTAATGGACAGGACTATAAATTAGAATGAAGTGGCTATAGAAAGCAACAGTATACTAGTGCTAAAAACAAAAGAAATATCTCACAATGATACATTTCTATAGGAGCAAAACACAAAATAAAATAAAAATGAAAAATAAGTCATAACTGTAAATGTTTACTTACACACATTGAATTGGTTTTTGATTGTATATCTAAATATTTTTTTTAGATTTAGGTAAAATAATTCAAAAATGGATGCCTTTGCAGTAAATCACAAAACCAAATTGAGAATGACGTAGCAATAGTGGTATGTTTTTCGGGGGTTTAATTTAACAGCAAATAAAATATGTTTCATCATGATGTAGTATATCTGGCTTAATAGAAGTGTGTAGGCAAGCTGGACAAAAAAAACAAAAAACATGCATCTAATATTTAGGTATTCCCTGGGTGGTTAGAACAGCAACGTGTTCAACAGTGTGCAAAGTAACAGGGCAGGGCAGCCCGCAGTGAATGTGTGCAACTGTTTGAATGTTAAGCTGGGCTTTGACGAAATCAAGCCTGCGCACTCAGCAAATCTTCCCTGAATATATAGTGCCTAAAATAGTGGGAGGAAGACATGTGATGAAGGTCATAAGACATATTCCATGATCTTGCAAGTTCACATTACACACCAGGGCAGCCTATTAAATAGAATTTAATATAAAGAAAGAAACAATATTTCAGGGGCATAAGCCAAGGCTTTGGCAGGAAGAAGCCGCATTTCAAAGAGTGCTGTGCAACTTTGTCAGGTAAACGTGACTGTTAGGGACAAGTGAAGATTGATGGAATCTTTTTTCCCCTTGGCTCAGCAGTCTTTGATTTCCACAGCAAGAGTGAGGAGGAAAGAGGAGAGGGAACGGAGGAGGGATGATAGATAGGAATTCATGTCATTTATATCCCCTAGGTCAGTCTATCACACAGCTGACTGAGAGAAAAAGAGAGCCAGAGAGTCAGGAAGATTCTGAGGCACAGTTAGAGCCTTAAAATATAGAAAATGAATGTGTTTATAGCAGCCTCCTTTGAGAGATGTTCAGTAAAATACACATAGGTTCACAAGAACCTTTTTGTGTGTGGAGCAATTTACATCTGTATTGACAGCCATATTCTTTAGTTCATTTAATACATTAAAACTGTGTGCCTTTAAATTTATGGATATAAATTTAAAGGCACTCTGACTGACCGGTTTATTATGATGCAATACATGATGGTGCATTTAATTAATTTCAGGCAATTCTCATTCAGCACCCTCCATATTTATTGGTAAATTTGATTAAGAGGTGTGACACAATATTAAAAAAACAAACAAATCCTTCATTGTACTGGCCTAATTTTGTAAATCAGTTGATTGAGAGTCAGGTTTACATGTAAAGTCAATGGAGGAGCACGTAGAAGCGTGACTGGGGGTCCCATGACACACCAAAAGCAGATTTGCATCGCAGAAAAGCTTTTCTGCTTGAGTCACTTGACCAAGTAGCGCAACTGATGCATTTGAAGAATGACCAAAAATACGCACTTCATTTTATGTTTTACATTTTATGCATTCAAGCTTATCGCGTCTGTCACTCAAGTTGGAAAAATATGAATTTTGGCTTCAAGTCATGCCAGATCAACCAATTAAGTGACGGGGTGTCAGTGATGCTGTGACTGAGGGAATGGAGTCATAGAGTCAGTAGGACATGAATATGGAAGAACACCGTGGCTAATCACCCCGAGCTGCATGACACCAGCTGTATTCTATACAGAGACAGGAATAATAAAAAAAAAATATAAAGAGGTTCAACTATTTAGACAGGAATGCTCTTAAGAGGTTTGTGGGTGGCTCTTAAAAGAGCTGTTGTGGCTACACAAGGACCCGCTCTCTCCACTGACAAGTGAGCCATGAACAGCTTCCTCACCTGGACACCCAGGCCTTTGAATGGCTCCACCATAGCACGTCCCATATCTCACATATTATATTATAAACTTTTACTAACCGCAGACAGATGGACAGCCGCTCAGCTTAGTTGTTGGTGTGTTGGCCGGCAAAGCTTGGACCTTCGCCGGACAAATTGGGCGAGCAGGCTAGGTTTTCAAAGGCGGCGAGGCGCCGGAGTGTTTTGTGATACTGGTAGCTCTCCAAACCCCCACTGCAGCGGTCTCAGCTCTGCCAGAGGCCAGGCCGAGCACATAGATAACGCAGTCCTCCATCAGCTCGGAAAACATAGTCCACCCTCAACTGCGCTCGCACATGCTGGGCTTGATGGAGGCCCTACTCCCATTTTCTGTATAGTTCTGCCGCTCCTTGACTGGGCCTTCCCCCGCAGGAGCAGTTCCAACTCCGCCTGAGGCAAGCCAAACTTCCATTACCGACACTCCCTCTTCTGCCTGTCCCCTTGTTTGTGCATGCACAGCGCAACTATTTTAATAGGCACATGTCTATGTCAGTCTCTAATCTGAAGGAATTAATTCTTTACCGTTTATTGTCCATAAACCTTGCAATGTGTGTTGAACAAGAAATGACAGCCGTTACTTTCCAAACACAAGATTTATTTACAGAAAGTAAAGAAAAAAAATTTAATCACCACAATAGATAGATAACACACTACTGATTATTATAAATGAATAGGTAAAATAAAAGAACACAAAAACATGAAAAATGTAATAAAATGAGAAACCATAGATTCTGATTTATGCTGGAAGGAAAGCTGAATCAGTTTCACTAATTTTAATAAGTTTAACAAATTTAGCACCATTGATTGGATCAAAAATGTTTGTTTAGGAATTCTCTGGATGAGAGTAATCAACCTTTGGAGAATTACTTAATTTATGGCTTGATCTCGACAGTAAAACAACCAAATTCCCATCTTATGATCAAATAAGGAGAGTTCAAACACGGTTAATGAGATTAGTTTCTTTTCTTGAACAATCAAATAAAACAACAATAATAGCCATCTTTGTTTAGGAAACACCGGTCTAAACCAACACGTGGACTTCCTTAGCTCTAGCTCTCTGCAACGCAGTTGGGGTGTTTAGAGTGGCTTAAATACATTCATTAAACCCATCCATCCATTTTCTTAACCGCTTAATACTTAATGGGTCACGGGGGTGCTGGTGCCTATCTCCAGCTGTCAATGGGCGAGAGGTTGCCAGTCCATCACAGGGCCACATAGAGACTGACAGGACAAGCAACCATGCACACACTCACACCTAAGGACAATATACAGTGATCAATTAACCTGACAGTCATGTTTTTGGACTGTGGGAGGAAGCTGGACTACCCGGAGGGAACCCACATATGCACAGGGAGAACATGCAAACTCCATGCAGAAAGACCCTCGGCTGGGATACGAACCCACAACCTTCTTGCTGCAAGGCAACAGTGCTAACTACTGCACCACCGTGCAGCCCTCGCATTCATTAAACATTAAACAAAATGGAAAAACTCCTGTCTGATGAGTAGCTAAAATTACAGGATTTAAAATCTCTCTGTAGGGAAAAGTCCTTAAAAAAACACTGATTAAAACTTCAGGCCGAGGCCTGGTTTACCCAAAGATATCAGATGAAACTTAAAAGTTAATAAAATAAAAGGAAACACCTTTAAAACTAGTTTTCCTAACTAATTTGCCTCTGCCCAAACATACCTTATAGAATGATTAGCTCTCCAAGCATCCTCCGTTGTGGATGGGTAAAGAGGTTCAGACGATGTTAGCCCAGCAGCCTAACAAAGGGTTGCTAAGCTAGTTAGCAGGCTAGTAGCTCCTGTAGCTTCCGATCGGGACACCACTTCCCTCCTTTCTGGGTTAAACTGTGTGACAAATGGCCCTGACACTTACGAAAAGTGCCTCTGGATTCTCTGACCCGGCCACTCTTATCAGTCATGTGTTGTCGACTCGAATGAACCTCTGGCATGAAGGGATGCGGCCTCCGTCCGGTTCAGGCATGCGGTTTGGGCTGCGTTAGGTCCTCCACCTTGGTGGCTCTGTTTATCAGCCGTTGGCAGCCTGAAACTCAGAGGTGTTTCGTCAGACTCTGGGGATAAACAACGTCTGTGTTTATCAAAATTTAGGATTCACCTGGTTGTGGGCAGTCTTTGGGTTCCTTGAAGCAAGTTTCTCAAGAAACTCGTGCTTTCCTCTGCTAGCCAAGGAATAGGATAGGAGGTTCTGTTTCTCTTCTGTTGCCCACCGCGGCTGGTAGAAGCATCGGGGTTTGTTAATCAAAGTTTTTCAGTCACCTGATCAATCGTCCGTCGGTGCTGCTTGAATGAGTTCCTCCTTGAACCCAGACGTGTCTCCTTCCCCTGCGAAGAAAGTTTTTTTTGAGTCTTGGACCTTGTCTTGGTAGCCCTGGCCGGAGGCTGTGTGGCTAAGAATGAGCAGTTGGGGGAGCAGTCCTATTTATAGGTTGCCCTGGTTTCCACTTCCTGTGGGGCTAGAGCAGAGTAGCACCACCTGATGGCTGTGTGGGTGATCCAACAGTATCTTTGATGGACCTGATTTTTATTTTTTTCAAGAGGGCAGTGCACAATTGGGAATAAGTAGGTATACACTAATTTCCACAGGTGATAGCTGACGTTCTCCTTTTGTTCTCAGGGAGCAGGGGAGGGAGGGCTGTGGAGAGACAGGGGCGTAATTAAAATGTAGGGATGTTGCTGGGAGGTGAGGGCATAGCTAGGAGGAATTTAACATTCAGAGCTCAACATGGCGGCCGCGGGAGTTTTAAAATATTACTCAAACATAGATAAAATTACCTAAGAAACACTTTAGCCATGTTTTTAAGAAGGGAATGAAAAAGATAAAAAGCTTTAAAAAGTGGATTTTACATGACACTCCCCCATTAAGTCTCTTTACACATTCTACCAGGACGCTCAAATATGTGGATTTTGCATCATCTGCTGTTCACAAAATATTATCATAATATGAGCACTTACAATTTTTAGCTAGACCAACGATGGTGTTTGACATTGACCATATAATCAATATCACATTTCCTTTTACTATCCTGCATGTGCAATTAGTGGGTAGTTTGAAACCCCTGTTTGCTACTTACAATAGGTAGACAAAGTTGTGTGCTTTGTACAGGACCGGATTACATTTTATCTCACCTCAGAATCTGAAAAGATTTCCTGTGTTTTCACTGGTTGGCGTGGGCGGCAGTCTTGGAAACACTCTTACATTAAGTAATTTATTGTGAATGTGGAAAACGTCACCTGGAATTTGTTTTGGTGCAATGCTAAAAACAGACACGACCAGTGGCATCTATGGCTAAGTTTGGTGGGGTACAACAACTCAACAGCTAATAGCTGTAAATAATTCTTCTGTGATCCATACAATCTGACTTTGAACAATACTAAATGAACCACATAAAGTAGCACAAACCTATATACTACAAACAGCATTTTATATAAATATATTGACAAATAAAACTTTTTATACAAGAAATTACAAATTAAGGGTCACTCACAAGTGTTATTCTTTTTTCAAATGAACAAAATGCAGAACCTTTGTAAGAAGAGCTGTAAATGCATTTGTTGCATTAATCCTTTTTTTTCATTTTGTACTTTTGAATAAGTATTGTATGCAGAATTATGATTTATCTTTAAAGACTCAGTTTGCTCTCATATGCTTGAGTGAAGACACAACTTCATTTCAAGTTTTAACTAAACATGATTACAATGGTTTCAGTAATACAATTCCTTCACTTTTTCTTGAAAAAAGGCAATTGGCAGGTATTTATAATATGATAATAATGTTTAGATAACACTGAAATTGAAGTCATATACATGTATTATTATATACAACATTTTTTAGTTATTGTGTAGAAAAGTGGTTAGTGCAGGTGCTCAGAAAACAGAGGCCCTTTTCTGAGTTCCATCATCTGCTGTTTATTTTTGTGCCTTATAGCAACCTAAATGTATTAGGTTGACCCACCATGTTTACATATAGTTCATTCAACAAAATTCCTTATTGCTAAATCAACCAAAATCAGTTTACTTCACTCAAAAAAATTCATTTTTGCTAAATCAACCCAAATCAGTTGTGTGGAAATGTTTTGTTTGTTTCTTTGTTTTTTGTTTTTTTTAGTGCATGAACTCCATAACGAAATGGAGACAGATGACTCAATGTAGCGACCCCTGAAGTGAAAAGCAGAAAGAGAAAGAAGGCTCTAAAAACGACAATGTTGATCTACTGATAAATCTACGTGTGCAGTGCATAGAGCTCCACATTTAAGACAAGGATCTACTGGCGCTAAATGCAGAGACGCCACAGGACAATACATTTTACATCAAATAAAAAGGCAAACCTTCTACGATCTAACTCACTTGTTTCCTGTATACTTTTGAACTACAGTATTTTTCTTCAACCTTGATATTTTGATGAGTCCTAGAAATCCAACCATTCTAACTCCTGAAAGGGACTGAAATTTAGAGAGGTATTATTATATTATATATTTTTTTCCTCTTCCTTCTTCCCTGTAACCCCTCAATACCCACCCTCTGTGTTTATAATTCTCAACTTGCTCAGTTGAGTGACATGGCTCTCAATCTCTGATAGATTTTCTTTTCCATCTGTCTCTTTCTTTCACCTCTCTCCTCACTACACACACATTTTGTGTTCAGAAAGCGGCAATTGGACAGCTCACCACAGCCAGAAAATTTCTTCGGCTCTGTCACCCATCCGTTCCATCTACAGCAAACACAGGACATGCATGAAGCCCAGCAAATTAATTGTCCAATTCCTCTGTGGTTTGTTCATTCAGATTTGAAGCTCAAAATGAGATCTCTCAGGTTTGGATTAACATAGACAAGCAATTTCCACCAAGGTGTATGACATTACAGTGGCGTGTAAAATGACAAGTCCTTTGCACCTTCATAAAATCCTACACTCTCAAAACCTGGCTAATTCCATGTAAACCCATCGATAGGATTCTACACAAGAAGCATGCGTCATCTGTGGGTTCATCCATAGATCGCTGGCATTAAGTGTTCTCCGCCAGTGAATAGTTTGTTCATATGCAAATGTGCCTCCTCAAATCCTTTTTTTAATCTGTTTTTGTAGGTTGTTGAGAAAATCCCCTCTGTCTTCCCATCCACCTGCTTCTCATGATATAAGACAAAGGTGTTTACAAGATTCAGAGCAGCAACTGAAGCAAGATATTTCTGCATAAATCCAAATGAGATGCCAGTAAACTTATGCTGCTGCTAATCCGTTTTCTCTGCATATCACACAGTGCCATATCCTACATGAGTCACACTCAAATGTCAAAACTTGATCAGGTTTCACCATGGTTGTAAGCTCTTAGAGCTTTTATTAAAATGAGTAAATGTGAGAGTATGTTTGTTCATGGCTCAATATGACACACATATTTAGTTATTAGAGGTAAGTCACCTGAGATTTTGAATATTAACATTCGCTTTGTCATATTGCAACAAAAAACTTTGCATTTCTGATGTTTTTATGTGATAAACCAATAAAATGATGCATAATTGTAAAGTGAAAGTGCAGCTAATTTGATGCTGAAATCCCCTGTTTGGTGAGCTGTACACATCTGCCGCTGGTTTAATCTCAGTGTAAATACACCTGTCTTGTACAATTATCAGAGGTTTGTTCATAACACCAAGAAATATACCAAACAGACAGTTGCATTATCTGAAGGTGAAGAAAACCATGGAAAGTCCCATTTGTAGTTAGCAGTTAATCCAACATGGTTGCTTTTTGTGCAGAACCTTTCTTGTAGAAAAAAAAAATCACAGCCAAACACCTTAACTGAGATAAGAGAAGTCTGCAATGTTTTAGATGTCATGGGTTCTTTAGTGACCTAATGGATCGAATGATGGATCTAATGATTCGCCATTGTTCCATTAGTAAATCTAGTCCCTCTTTGTGATTCACTGGAAACCTGAAGCTTCAGAAATGGCCTAATAGAGATCAACAACTTCTTCATCTAAACCTTAAATGTCTTTAGATTGGGCCAAGAGGTGTTTTAGACAGTTTTTGTTTCAACAATTTATTTATTCAATAGATCCAGTAGTAATCAGGCCAGTTGCTAGTGAAGCTAAATTGATCTGTCCAAAAACGGTGTATAATTTTGTTTCATTTGTGATTGAAACAGGTGGGTAATTACATGTTCACATTGGGACAGGTTCATTAAGATGGCTTTTGTCTTGACAATGCTAATCTGCAGAAACTTGATCATATATATATATATATATATATATATATATATATATATATATATATATATATATATATATATATTGAAATATATTGCTTACAAAAACAAAAAAAAGTCAAGGGCAAATTACTTTTTTTCACAGTTCTGTAGGTCAGTGTATAATTAGTCTTAACTATTTCTCTATTCCACTGACATCCCTCACAATTCCTAATGCATGCAGTGTCTTTTAAAGTCTTCTTCTTTGTTGTGTAAGATAAATCTTGTACATGCTCCAAGTTTGGAACCTCAATGGCATGAAGTTGCTTCATTTCCCCTTCTTTCTTCGAGCTGAGATACAAGTACAGGAACCTCGAAGTGATTAAATTTCAAACCAATCGAAAACTGTTGCTATGTTTCTATTCTCCTCATGTCATCTTGAGAGGCGTTGCTTTGCCTTCAGATCAACAGCTTCCCCCAGAAAGTTGGAAGCAGGAAATTTGACAGGAACGATATATTCACCATGCAGATTTGTCATGATTCATGTTTCCCCTCATCTCCCTGGGATGTGAGGGGAAATCAGTAACAAGTGACATGACTCTGGAAAAGACAAAAAAAAAAAAAGTGTTCGACATCCTAATTGGGAATGGCAAGCAGAGTGTTGCAGGCAGCCCATCTGGGACTTTAAAGAGCTGGAGCTCCATGAAACACAGTAGTGTGGATTGGGACCAAGCTGGTCCCCTTGCGCCTCGCCTAATTAACACCTGGCTTGCTCTTAATTGGCTGCAACCACAGACGTTCTACAAACTCCTTCCCCCACTCAAACAACGACCAACATGGTACAAGATTAATAACTTTGTGTTGGACCTTTTCTATATCCCTGGAGTTCCTAACTATCTGGAGGAGCACATGCTGGAACGGGTGTTCTCTTCCTGCCACTCTACCACACAGAGGAGCAGTTCATTCAAATTAGATGTTCCCATTTTTTTTTCTTGTGTGTGCAGCCTTTTAAGGGGGCTCTACAGCATTTTACACTCAGTACATCAGAGGCACTGCATATGATAGGAGACCTTGCATATGATCTAAAGAACAGTTAGTTAAAACTGTATTTTGGGCTTTGTACACCCAGTACTGACTCAAATATAGTATGCACCAACACAAGTATCAGTTAATTGTCAGATGTTTAACTTTTAAAGTTATCAAAGTATAAGTTAAAAACAAAACTCCATAAACCTGAGTAATAAACAAATAATATTTGGGCAAACTTTTTTTTTATTTAACGTTGAACTTTGCCTGCAAATACTTATACTGCCAAATTACTGAATTTACCTATCTAAATTCATGTGTTTTTATTATGCTAAGGAAAAGTGTTGGTTCCTTGAACATGCCTCTATTTTGCTTTTTTTTCCAAAATATTATGTGTTAGAAAAACACATTTTAATATCAGTAAATACAAGAATGAGTTTGGAAGTGATGATTTCCTTTATTAAGTGTAAACCTTGGCCTATATGAATGTTTAATTACCTTATTTGCTAAATTGTGTGTCACCACATATTTTGTTTGTTTATTTAATTCAGATATGCAGAACTGACCTTCTGGGAATACTCTCAAATCTATAGAATTAAAAAAAATAATAGCATAAAACCTATTTCTTTCTTGTTTTTAACACATACATATTCCATTTATATTTCTTATTCAACCAAATCAATCTTGAATCTTTCTGACAACATGAAGTAGGATGAAAGATTTAAAATATCAACACAATATGTGTGGTGTTATTCTGCAGAGAGTTTAAACTTTTATTATTCAGAAGGTAAAAGTCTGTTTATATAGTTTGCATGGTTGTAAAATATATGTCTGTCACTATTGTTTATGGAGGTAAGCTTTTAAGTCATAAAACTCTGGGGTGAGTTTTATTGCAAGCTGTAAAAACAGGATATCTGTAGATTTAGTGTGTTGCCATAAAACCATAAAACTCAGAAGGAGCTTTTAAGAAAAGACGTCTCACCCATATGACTGTATAATTTTCTGACAGCCAATAAGGGCTAAGACACTGTATGAAAATGTTCTGATTGGAGAGATTAGAAACGCCTAGAGGCCCGGTTTTCTATAAAGCTGTGAAATGAAGATCAATTAATTGTTCAGATTTCTTTAAATCTGGACCACAGGGGAACGACGGGGGCAAATTCCTCTGTAAAACTGCAATTTGTTAATCTGTTCAAAATAAATGTTAAACTGGAAATTGGCTCCATTTTGTCTCTGCTTGAACATGCATTGAATTACTTATGATAATTATTTAATTCAACATATGTCATTATTAAAAATAAATTGACTAAAACAAAGTGACCAACATCTATGAGAGTCATTTGTCTGTAATATATATATAAATCTTCGGGAGGATTCACATTTATGTTTAAACAAAAAGAACAGAAAAGTCAATTTCAGGTTCAACGTGAAAAAAATAACATAAAAATGATGCGCCCCAAGACTAGGAAGTGGAACTCTTTTGAACCCGTATTTCTCATTAAATAAGAAAATTAAAGATAAATAAATTAAAAAGAAAATATTTTAGTGATAGTCAATTAAAATAGTAAGCTTGCATTGACAATAATATGTTAGCTTCATAAGAACACATCATAAAAACATACTGCAATATAAAGTCATTAGTATCTGGATGTCTTAGCACCAGGCAAAAAATATAATACATGACTTCAAATAAGAAACCAAATATTGTTTAAAGAACAAATAAAACAAACAGCCGAGTGGGGACACTTTACCCCACCTGAACTTAAAACAATAATAAAAACCCCTCAAACTTGCAGGCTTGGTCTCATCCAGAGAAAAAAACAGATGTTACCCTTCAACAAAAACCGTCATATTAAATCTTGTAACAGCAAATTAATGCTGTCAGATTTCACCTTGCCAGCCGTTCCCTCTTTCCGTATCCTTGCTTATAAGTGCTTTTTAAAGTAGGAGTCAATGTTTATGCAAGGAAGAAAAGATTGTCTTAGCTTTCATTTTCGATTAACACAGAGGTGGGTGCTGTGAAAAAGTCTATTATAACACTGGTGTTTCAGGTAATGAGCAAAAGGACAGTAATTCTGTTGTCATATTACAGTCAGTAATTAAGACACTTATTTTGTAATTAAGTCATGGCAGGTGTAATGTGGTTGGAATTCATCATCTTTTTTTCTATCCCATAAGCATACTCTTTCCTAAGAAGGTATAGTTTAACTGCAAAATTGTACATTTGTGCTCTGTCTCCCCCTTAATTTGTAGATGTCCTATGATGTTCTAGCCAATCTGTTGAAGTGTTTGTCCGTCTTTGTCTTGTCTGTCTCATCCTTGTGCTAATCCTCCTCTTTCTGCCTTTCTCTCTGTCTCCGTTTATTTTCCTCTCTGCTCTGCCCAAAACAGTTTTTTATTGGCTTCAGGGGCTGTATGCAGACACTCTCCTTCCGCTGCAGCTCTGCGTTTCTGGGAAGAACTAATTTTCACCACGTCAAATACTTCAAATGATGTCCCTACCAGTACTGCTGGAACATAACTTGATGTGAGATCAGATGGCTCAGATTAGTTAGGGCATATAACATCATGCGATTAGAAAAAAATGTTGCTCTCAGCACTGCTCTCATTGGTAGTGGAGCATGCATTCTCCTGGGTTTGGAAAGAACATTCCTCTCCTAAATATTTAAACACTTAAAAAAAACAAAGATGATCCTTGTCTCTCTAATGTGTAAATAATGAATACAGGAGCATCTCAGAAAATTTTAGTATATTTTTCCAAAAGTGGAATTTATATGGAGTCCTTATACAAACAGTGATATTGCTTTACTATTTGTTTCTTTTACCTGTGATGTTTTTGACATAAACCTAAAGAAAAAAAAAACAGAATTCAGTTTTTGTCATGTCATGGATAGACTCATAAACAATCCTAAGAAGGACTGTCAGTCTAAAAGTTTTACAGCAGACTACCATTTACAATGCTCAACACCCTCCCCATGGATATTAAGTCATAAATGGTTGTTTGGAAACAAGTTTAATCCCTATATATTAAGACATAGTTAAGTGGAAGGAAAAACTGTGGTAGAAAACACGCAGAAGCAACAGAGAGAGCAGAGAGAGCATATAATGTGTCCTCTTAGTGTTATGGAGATGCTGATCTCAATTACCAGCAGGACTCAACACCTTATCACACTGCCAAAATTACTAATAGCACCATTGGTCTATTTGCCAGCAAACAGCTATGGCAATTAACCCACAGATAATCTATAGAGTACTGTCAAGTGGAAAATGACTGAAACCAGAGCAAGCAATGGAGACAAGGTGCAAGCCCCTATTAAAGCAACCCAAGCTCCCCTAACACCTCAGCAGTGCTACAGGGTGATTAGTTTTTCCCACCACAGCATTGAAGAGGTTCAGTCAGATTGCTTCCCAGCTGTTTAACTTTTTGAGTTTTTCCACATGAGACAACTACTGTTAGAACAGTCCTGTATTAGTTTACTTGCTGAATGGTTGTTAAACTGCTGTAAAAAGGCTAATGAAAGACCATAACAATTAAAAATAAGTCAATATATATTTTGTGTTTCTAATATTACCAATATGCTGGTGAAAGATCTCAGTCATTGGATTATTATTACAAACTACTTTTGACACTATCAGGCCAAATATTATTTATAGTCTGCATCATCTTGTTGTCCCCGAACAATATTGTTTTCACTTCTGTTGCACATAGAGTTGTTAAGTGTTAAAAGAATGGGAGTCAATGCTTAGTTTTTAGACAAGATAATTTCCTTTAGTTGCTCTTTTTACGAAGAAATATATATGCCAGTCATGAAAAAAATGGGAACACTATCCATGTTTTAAAAGATTCTGAAAGCTTCAACACACAATACTAAGCTTTCCACAATCTCTCTTATCTGTTGTTTTCTTACATATATCCAAAATAATCTGTTTGTTTGTCCAATTCTCAGTATTACCACAAAAGGATAACAATGAAATAGAATCCATTTTTCTAAACCTACTTATTCTTGCCATATCGCAGGGATGAAGTAGTATATTTTACATTTGTATTTGCTTCCATTTTAATTTTTTTTTTAAGTAGTTGCAGATTAAACTATGGGTTCATGTCTTTATTCCTTGTAAATGACTGAGTCACACTAAATATTGTTTTTTATGAGTAGTTTTCTCTGTCTCATGTTATTTGTACTTCTTGAAGGTAGAGGATGGTGCAGTTCAGCTTTTGTTCTATGTTGAGGGTCTGATCCTCTTTGGGTTTCCATATCAATAAAAAGCAAATTTGACAACTCATGCTACTTCAATTGCTTATACATGCAGTGTACCTACATAGGTCTAGTGTAGCCTCCTTTATTTTTTAAAGCAGCTAATTCATAATCTCAGCTGAATATTTTTGTTATGTTGAACATATCAATATGGTCAATTTGCTGCTGGTATACGTTTTACATCAGGGGTGTCAAATTTATTTCCATTTGGGGCCACATCAAGATGATGCATGTCCTTAAAGGGCCAGTTGTGGCAGAAAATATTGATAGTACTAAATTTAACACACTGCAAAAATACTGATAAATATCTGTCACAACAAACACTTCTTAATGTTTGACAAGTAAAATTAAATGATATGATTTAGGACTGTACAAATAAACACTGATTTGACTGATAAAATGGTATTTAGGTGCACATAACTTAAAGGTACTATGTATGTGGTCATCTACACTTTAGAGGACTGGCTAGGGCAGGTTGGATCTGGCCCATAGACTAGGGCGTAGAATTGGGTAGTGACGGTACGGACAAATCCCTACCAATATTCAGCCGCTACTGTGTCATCACTATCAATACAACCACTGTCCGTAGTGTTTAGTCAATGATCATGGCACACAAAGGGTTAAATATCGCTTTCTGCTAGAAAACCTGCCTCTAACCTAAATATCGCTTCCTGATTGGCTGTCGGGTTCTCGCTAACTTACATGTGAGTGGCCTTCCCTGCTGTCATTCCATCTGTTCTTAAACCAAGAGTGGTAAATGCCTATGGTAAAAAATTGGGCAAACATCTGACTGTTAACATTTCAAGCTGCAACTGCTAGTTGGGCCAAATCAGAGGCATCTGTGAGTGTAAACTGTCAACAGCTTTGACCAGGGTGGATCTAATGGGGTGGCATAGGGTGGCAGTTGCCACCCTAAAAGAAAGCCTTGCCACCCCAGCTGCCAAATAGTTGTGTAAAATCGGACGTTAAGCGCATGAAGCTCCTTTTTCCGACAGCATTGAATTCAGCACGATGTAACCGGACCATAGACTGTATACTCCAGACGCTTCTGAGAAGCGGGAAGTGAGAGAGAAGCCGACCTGCACACAGAATGCAGGAGCAAACCAGGGAAGAGGAAACTATGCCATCCAACAAAATAGAATATCTTTTCTAACTCAATGCTGATAGTTTTGAAACTATTTGAGGTGATAAAAATTGAAAATCATAATTTTTGCAACATGTAAACTAAGTCAGATAATGTGAAATCTTTAAGTTTGGCCAGAAAAAAAGGTAAAAATAATTTACATAACATAAATGAAGCCACAACGAAGCATCTCTAGTTTTTCCTCACCAAAGACAAAGGTGAGAAAAACAGAGAACAGAGAGGAGTGAAAGAAAAGTGATGGAGGGGAAAGATGAGTTCAGGGACCGGTAGAGAATGCTAGAACATCAGAGAGGAGGCGGAGGAGGGAGAGAATCACCGAGATGAGAAGGGAGAAAGGCAGGGCAACATGTAGGGCCAGCGACAACAGGACAGAGTCTGAGACAGCACCAAGCACATCCAGTCGAGTTAGTCCACATGGTAGGGAAATACAGCATACTGACTTACATCTTATTTTAGAATAAATTGGTATTTTGATCAACTTTTTTTACCACGCCCCTCTGTGAGACAATAAATTATATTTCTGTTGTGTTCCAGACTGAACATTTTAGGAAGTTTTGCTCAAATGTCTGCAAAAAAAACATTTAAATCATTTATTCTAATTACCAAGTGTATTTTATATTAGAAAATACAGGTTTTTGAGTATTATGAAGTTAAAAAAAGTTAAAGGAAATTAAAAAAAAACATAATTTCTGGACTTTATTCATCCTTACACTGAATTTTCTCCAAGTTATGGTGGCTATGATGATGGATAGATATTAGGGTTGTCAAACAATATATTTTTTTAACCTAATTAATTACAGGGTAGCTGTGAATTATTCCGGACTAATTAACATTCCTAAATATGACTTAAAAACCTAACATTTTTAGTGTAAAGGGTATTGTCGTAACGTTTTTTTCATGAAATAAAGGAGAGATTATGTATGTATATATATATATATATATATATATATATATATATATATATATATATATATATATATACCACCCCCGAAATATCCTTGCCACCCTCTTGCAACCCCAGAAATATTTTTCTAGATCCGCCTCTGCCTTTGGCATTTGTTCTATCCAGGTCACATCAGCTAGATGGTTTTTACTGGTGTCATTTATATTTTGTGTTTGTGTCTGCGTGCGTGTATGTTTTTGTGTGTGTGTGTGCTGTATAGGATTTGAAGGATGTCCAAGAAGAGAAAACTCAATATAAGAGACTTCTTTAGGAGTCAAAGTTTAAGTTACTTAAAGTTAGAATTAAATTAAAATATTAAAATAGAATATGCCATACAGATTAAAATTAGATAAAAATGATTTTCTATTCTTATTCTACTTTTTTTTCTTATTTTCATGTATTGGTGTAGAAAGGAACAACTGTTTAAAAACACATAAATAAAATGTATGGTGTAAATAAATTACACATAATAATAGTGTGAAAGTAAAGCCCTTTTTTGCTCAGGCAATAATTTTACCATCAAACTCTATGATCATTCTATTCCTAATCTGCTTGTCATGTGTCACCATTTTTTTGTAAGGTGACAGACAGCAGAGAGGCCGGAGGAGATAGAGAAGGAGAGACCAGAGGAGGTAGAGGACAAGAAGCAGCAGCAGATGAAGTGAGAGAGGCTGGAGGAAATAGAGGAGGTGAGCCTGGACTAGATGAAATTATAGAGGCTGGATGAGGAAGAAGAGATGGAGAAGCTGAAAAAGAGGCTGGATATTACAGGTGAGGTTAAATAATGCTGGATGTGTAGTAATGAGATTCAGCACTGTGATAGATCAAATCAAATGTATTTCTTAAGACATTTTCATGCACAAAGCAACACAAACTGTTTTACATGATTAAAGCAGTTTATACATTAAAATAAAACAAGCCTTCACACACATAATATAACATAGCAGTTAAAAACTGTTAGCATGATGATGATCTGAATAATAATAATAATTCCCCCATGTGGCTTCAAAATCAGAACCTTATATCTGGCAACCAGTGGACACTAATGTGCTTGTATTTGAATGTTAGTGACTAACACATTTACATTTAATTTATGTTTATTTCCAATGTTGTTGTTAGCATGTTAATTGACATGATGTACATTTGCACTACAGCCCTACATTAAAGAGTAAAGATTAGAACCTTTCAAATTTGCCTTCTTGTCTCTAATTAGTTACTTTAACCTATAACATCTGCATAATGTGAAATTATGATAATGAAAAAAACATCAACTTTCACGAGTGCTGCCTTGGAGCACTTTTGTGCCCCCATCAATCTCAAAATCAAACCTACTCCCTTGTCTACAGGCCTTGAGTTTGACACATGTGCTTTACATTATTTATTACACTATATATCTAATCTACATCTGTCCTGGATGCAGTGAGGAAAATGTTGCCACATCTGTCCCCACATAGAGACTCTACTCATTTCTTTGTTGTTGTTTTTTTACTGCGCCGAGAGAATAGATAAACTGTCAACATTTTTTAAAGGTGCACTGAGACACTGAGAAGGACCAAGCTTCCATGGGCATAACAGAAGTAAGATAAGCGTATGACATGTACCCCACACTTTCTGTGTCAGTGCCCTCTGTCACCTGCACTTTTTTTCAGCTGTTACTCCCGTTTATTATGCTGTTATATATGTTTCTGAGCCATCTTTAAACGCACACATGTAACGCAGGCATCGGTGGATCACAGACAGGTGCTGCAGGACAGAGCAGCTTGTTCAGAAAACCAGCCAGAGCCAGCAAAAGGCAACAAACTTTTCAAAAGATTTTCTAAACAAACTTCCAAAGTTGAGTTTTGCTGTTGTATGTAGGTAATATTTGCTAAAAAAAATAGGGAGTTAATACAGGGCAATATATCATTTTAAGCTAGTTAACAATATTACTTATAATACGTTCCTTGCTTATTAGTTCATGCTTGTAACACACCTGATGCTCTTTCATTTCTGTGCAGAACTTGTGTTCACTATTGCTCTCACATATTTGAAAGACATCTTTACTGCCTCAATAGACATATCAGAGTCAGGGAAGAGACATAACACCAGAGGCCAGCAGCAGGCATGATGATGATGCAGGGACTTCACAGGTAAAGATAAATGAACTCGCTAAGAGAAAAGAGATCCATTGCTGGGAGAAATCAGACAGGTATCAGGACAGGTATGACTGTATTTTATTAGGTAACCCTGGGCTGTTGTATAACAGAAACTTGAACAAAATAGAATTTGGTTCAAAAGTTAATTTATTTCAGTAATTCAACTTAAAAGGTGAAACTAATATATGAGATAGAGTGATTAAAGCAAATTAAGATACTTAAAGCCTTTATTTGTTATTATTTTGATGACTGTGGCTTATAGTTTATTAAAACTGTCATTATCGTGCTTTATTAATTGTGATTTAATTAAGCCAGTGTGTTCACTCAAACCATCTTCCTTAACCTTTAGTTGTTAAATCTTTTCAGACTGACAAAAAAGTCAGTCTCTGTCAACTCAGCAGTCAATAGATAATGACATTTTTCCTTAGTTATGTGTTCCTGCTAAACAGTGGGCTCATGTTACTGTTAATTTTATTAATAGTTTTAAGAATGTAATGATAAATAATACATGTCTTTGAACCATTGTTCAAAGACATAAGCCTAAACACAAGGCTCATCTTAGAATTATTTTTGATGAAGTTACTATATCTATTATCAATAGCTTAAACATTCCTGAAGATTGACTGGCTTGCTTTAACCAGTGCACCAAAGGGTAATTTTCTGTTCATATTAGTGAGAAGTGAGATTTGCTCAGATCAAGTAGGCCATTTTTCAAAAAGATTGACAAAGGGCACCTAGACGGGCATACAGTACAGAACAGTAAAGACACCTGGTGAGGCTTTCTTCTCCATCTGCATTCTACTTTTTCTGCCAGTAATTTACACCTCTCCACTTCTCTCTATCTCCCTGCCCTCGCATTTACAGCTTCCGGACACTGTAAATTTCCCAGCAAATCACTGAAGCACTGAATCTGATATTTTTTTATTTCCATTCCATTTACAAACACATTTACCCATAGCCATTGTGCTTATATTGCAGTGCTGTAATTAAGCAGAGCATGTATATATATACTATGTACAGTAATAAAGCACAAACGTATCTACTGTGCATCCACAGAAGATTTACATTTAAAGTAATATATTTTAATATTACCCACATGTATGTTTCTTCCTACTGGAAGTGATATTAGCATTGTGGAATGCCAGAGTCTGGGCTTAACTCTATTGAAGGGAACTAATGATTAGATTGATGGTGAGAGGGCCTTCTATTCCAAATTCAAAGACTTGGAGTTCATCCCCAAAACTGTCGAATGATGCCAGGGAATATGCAATTCTAAAAAAGGTGTAAAGGCAATAACAATAAGGAATTTTCCATCCATCCATCCATCTCCCCAGTGAAATCCCATGGTGTAATCCCACCTTTATGATGATAAGGATAGTTGTTAAATTAAGGTATGTGGAGCATTTTGTGGAATTGTACTTTAATTACATCAGCAGCACATTTACAGAATGATCAGGACTTGAAAAAGAATATGCAAGAAAATGCATATTTTCAGCAAAAAGATCCAGTCTCATAAATCTAGGACTGTATCTTTCTTCCGTTGTGTGGCCATTGTACTCTGTTGTATAAAATAGACATCCCATATGAGTATAAAATTGTCTCAAAGTGTAACACTATGTTCCTTTATTGAAAAAGGATGAAACAAAACAGGTAAGCCACCAGCTCATTTCAAAATTGAAGTCACACGTTGACTCTAAGACAGAAACCACAAAATCAAAGCAAATTATTCAACACAAGGATGAATACCAGAGGTGGGTTGTTATTAGTTACATTTACTAAGTTACATTTACTTGAGTAACTTTAGGAAAATTTACATTTAGACTAATTTCGCTGTGTTGTACTTTATACTTTTTTTTCCCGGTTTAAAATACGCTGAAGTAGTGCTAGTCTTGCATGAGAAACTATTTTGGCTACTCTACCCACCTCTGATAAAAACACATTTAAAGGTCTGAATATAATACATCCCAACTAAAATATAACATACTTGACAGTATGACGTTGCCAAGATCGCTGCTAAAACAGTAAAGTGGTTGAGCAGGCACCTAAAGAAACTATAATATTTTATAATTTGATTTTGACATGCTGCATGTCCTTTAAAGGTTCTATATGAATCAAAGTTAGTATCATTAGCTCATCTATTCATCAAAGAGTTTTAGTTTAATAGAGTTACATTTACACATTTTCACTCATTTCTGAAGTCCAGTACAACAAAAAAATTAAACTGATTCACAATAAGAGTACAGCTGCGTTTTTGAACACATGAATTAACTTTTTGGATTGTAATTGTGATGTTTCAGCGGAGTGGTGAGTGTTTAATTGGGCACCTATGACACATTTGGGGGACCAGGAATATTTTGCCATGCTTTTTCTCTTTATTTTTTTTCGTTATTCACTGTTGCTATGTTGTCTTTATTTTTTAATTATTTCTTTTATCTCCAGATATGCCTTCATGAGGATTTCTGCCTCCGACAGGATAAATTAAGCCCTCTAGATGCCATGCCATGGTGAATCAATGAATCTGTGATCTGTGGCAGGGTCTAGATGAGAGACTGTGAGCACGCACTTATCCAGGATACGTCACACCTGGCTTGATTAATACTTGTCTACTAATCCTGGCTTGGTTTTTGAGCAACAGATTAAGCCTGGCTGCTCTTGTTTTGGATTCAACGAGCAATGCTCAGTCATTCATCCTGGATCGCTTGATTCTACTTTTGTGCAATTGGCCCCTGTGCAGAAAGGGCAACATTCAAGCACCTATGTATGTACAGTAAATTAAATAGCAGATTAAAAGCTCACATGTGATCTTCAGCCACTAAATCAAGTTTGCAAAAATGGCTGGGTGATATGGCCTCAACTTTATAATGCAAAATAATCAGAAAAAAATGTGTCATAACAATATTTACTGCAATAAATTATTTTCTTATGTTTATATTTTTCAAAATTACTGCTTTTGGATATTTTTACATTCCAGTTATATTGCAGCTAAACAACATAATCAAAACAGTACAGAATGCCTTTAAATTGGGTTGAATAGTTTTCTTTTCTTTTAAAAACAATACAACTAAGTTCAAACTTTCACTATCTAGTTTGAATATGAACTCTGTACATCAGTATTTATCCTCATTGCATACCTGGTACAAGGTATGTAGGCACAGCCTGATGACATTTTCAAAATGCACATTATTTTTACCTACCATATATATTGCCCACTACTATGTGTACATGATACTGTGAGCACAGTCAAACAAATTTCAAAATTGTGTATATTTAGATTGCAGTCATACAAGTTTTTATTAATCAGCTTAGTGTCTCTCGAGAATGTGATGTGAAAATACATAGCTTTTCTTGAGATCCAAAACCCCATCCACAAAGCCTATGTGAATTTTTAATACATCACAGATATCTTTGTAAGACAGGTTGTCCCAAAAAGAGACTTGTTTTATGATTGCATTTTCATTTTGAGCTTTGCAACTCTTTAAATGGCAAAGTGATGACTTCTACTTCTTACTCTCCAGAGGCAAGGTTCTTCAGAAGACATCGGTCTTGAAGCAAACAAAAGCTAAACCAAAAATAAAATGCCACAAGCATTCACAGTTTGTGTGTTTTTCAACTGATGTTTAGATCTATTTCCTGCACCGAGCTCATACATTTTTTGGGACCAGAGATCTTTGATGGTAAAAAAGAGAAGGGATGAGTTGGCAGAGACAGATTGAGGGCGACATGGGATTTGAATAGTGGTGAACATTTACAGATGACCACAAAATGACAAAAACAATATATATAGGCCTACCACTAAAAGAGATCAAAATAATTCTGTTAGCTCTATTGTATTTACAAAATTATTGCAATTGTGTTCATACATCTTCTCCAGATGTTATGCTGCCAACAC
Organism: Apricaphanius iberus; assembly: GCA_028564705.1. Lineage (NCBI taxonomy): Eukaryota > Metazoa > Chordata > Actinopteri > Cyprinodontiformes > Aphaniidae > Apricaphanius > Apricaphanius iberus. Next base: position 872,635 of record JAPXFQ010002068.1, read on the forward strand.
AACCTCCTCACACCCTCTACATTGTTTTTCCACATTTAAAAACTCACTCTAATAATGCATTACTTTCAAATACTGAAAGTTGTAGCCAATTTAGATGGATATTCAATGTTTCTAATTTTTGGGGGGGAAATGTTACAGCCATGAATCCAAGTAAATTCATGTGGACTATAGGCAGTTTTGACAACAAAAAGTTGAAACCAGAACAATGCTCCTTTTTAGTAAATTCTTGATTTTGTTTTAGAATATTAACTGAAATAATCATTTATTTAAATTTACATGAGATCAATACTGAAATTTTGGCCTACATGATAAGAAGTAATGCATGTTTTAGAGGTAATGTAGAGATGGATTGAGCTAAATACTGTGCTGATCCAGGAGAAACAGATAGGGGCGACGAAAGTGGCTAAATAAAAACATTTTCCTGTGTTAGTATGTTCAATGCAAGTCCCGAATTCAATGGAATTAAGAATCTGTGGCACTACTTGATCACAAATGTTCTTATTCCATTCTGAATGACCCATTCTGCAAAGCAGAATTTGCAAAATAATTGTCCCTCTAAATATTCTTTGGTGATAAAGACATGCCATAGAAGACTTGGAGCTGTACATGCAGTTGCATTATTTCTATCCACTTCATCATTATGAAACAGATTTTGTTGGTCTATTACATAAAACATATATTCAAATGTGGTGCTAACACGAAATATATAAAACAAGAATGACTACTTTTGCTAGGTATTATATATATATATATATATATATATATATATATATATATATACAGGATATATCAGTTTTACATATAATACACACATTTCCTAAGAAAGAGATATTTCTTTAAAAAAAGTCGAGAGCTCAGTCTTTATATCCAAACGTTCTCCTTATAAGGAGTAAAACATGTCTCAGAGCACTGCAAAGGTCCAGGAGTCAGGGTCTATGCTGCTTTCTTGTGGACTTCTTTGACAATTTTCTCCCATCTGGCTCTTAAATCCCTGCCAGCGCAGTCCCTACCCTGCAGAGCCCAATGTGCTTTGATAAATTTAGCCTATTATGCAGATAAATTAGTGAGCTGTTACAGCCTTGCACTCCACTATTTGGCTGGTGCTTGAGAGCAAGATGTCTGTCATTAGCCTGCCTAAATGCCATTTTATAACCCTATCTTCTCTTAACTCACATGTCCCAAAAAAAAAGGAAATGGAAAACAAGTGTGGATGAAAATGGAAGAAGAACCAAGTAAATTAGTTTGACCCATGCAGCAGAAAAAGACTTTGGTCTTGACTACATGATCCGAAGAAAATGAGTCTGATAAGATTCTCGGATATAGGACATGTTCATTACCAGGCTCACTCACACTGTTAGAGCTCAGTATGTCTGCCTGATTACTATTCAGGACTGTTGCCCTGTTTGCAAGATTATTTTTCATGTATTTTTCTACTTGGCATTTGAACAAAACATTTATCTTTATTGTACCTTTGAGAAAAAAAAAATAAAACTAACTCATAGCACGTAATAAAAAATTAAGCATGCCATGAACAGAATAAAAACAGGAATGCTGGTACTCACAGAGTGTTTTTCGGTATTTAGTTATTTATCCCAGAGTGAAATATTTCAGATAGCTATATTATACAGAAAAATAGGAAAGCTAGCATAAGCACATCAACATGCTGATCTTGGGACAATTATCACATCCACAATTCTATTTAGGCAGTCTCAATGCCTCTGTTTTGCACCTTTGCAAATTGGATAACTTTTTGGCTGCAAATCCACATCATCCCTAAGTGTATGGGAACACACAGGGCCAGAGCCCAGGTTGTGTTTATGCAGATCTGTGAAGCTTTGGTATTCGTTCTGGCTCAAACTGCAAACACAATAGAATGAAACTGGTTATGAGACTAAACCCAACTCCTGGCTCACAGTAATGACTAATTTGAATACCTGTAAAATTACCATCTCCAGTAGGAAGAATGGCAGAAACAGTTCATTGCTCAAAGAAATAGCATATGTTTAACTGAAATTAAACAATTTTCTTGTAGTCATAATAATCAAGGATGGAGTAAAGAATGACATTCGGGTCCATTAGTAAAGAATAATTTTCTCTATGTAGAGAAGATGCAATAGTGGACTGACAAGTCAATAAATCAAGGCATTTTAAAACATGATATTTGTGTTTACACCCCCACCTAACCCAGGACCAGAAGAGAACGGTGATTGCAGTGGTTGCCAATTGATCTCCAACTAACAGTGACTAATGAAGTCAGTTTGAGAAGTACTCAAAAAATATTTTTTTTAAATGGTTCAGCTCTCCTAAAGTCCAAAGTGACACAGAGAGAGACAAAGACTTTTCGTGTACAAACAAAATTATAGTGGGAAATGTCAACAAAATAATTATTAGTCATGCAATACAAAAATCCCAAGAGAGATAAAGAAATGTCATGTAAAAGGCCACTGTTGAAAGAAGGCTATTGGATGTCATTTTTAAAGTTTGCAACAAGCCATTTAGGAGACACAGCAAACGTGGAAGAAAGGACTTGTGTCAAACGAGAGTTTATTGAACTTTTTGGTTGACAAACAAAATGTTGTGTGACAGAAAACTATCACTTTGCAAAACATAATCTCCAAAGTAAACAAAAAAAAAGCAGCAAAGGGAGGGAAGCTGATCAGATTTGATGGGAAGATGAATGGCCTGATGGAAGACTTTTCATGTAAAAAAAAGATCATAATCGGTGGTCAAACCTAGGGATGTCCCAATCAGCATTTTTTGCCTCCGACCCCAATCCACTCTTTTAACCTCAAATCAAATCTGATTTTGAGTCCCCATCTGATGCGTTGCCTTTAGTCTTGAAATTTATAAAACTGTTAATATATTTTAGCAAGTAACCTAACTTTTTAATAAGACTAATTTCATCAATAAGCATTACAATTGTTTTTTTTGTAAATCCTATGTAATCAAAATCTTACAGATAATTACAGGTCAACTTTATTGCATTATTCCAGAACAAAGATTATTATTGGATTTTTCACAATAAACTTAAATATCCTTTGCTCCTGAACTCAGCATAGATTTCTGACGCTATTTGAAAGAGGGACATGTGCTGTTCAGCATCTGGGATTTTTCCTCTTCCTCTCTGCAGGACCTGAGAGGAGTTTTTCTGTTTATTCTGGTTTATTGTTGTCTCTAAATGCCAGAAGGTCAGTTACCATACATTTATTATATAGTTTAAAGTACACTCAAGTTTAGCCGTATTAAAATTGTGTTTAATCCACTATGCTGACTTTTATTTTCTTAACCTTCTATTTTGCACTGAGGTTTAAATGATTGTGCAATCACAAGGGGAAGGTACTAGGTAATAGGAAATACGTACTTTCGCAAAAATTGCTGCGACTCGTCAGCTAATATAGCCGATCTCCGATCACTAAAAAATGTGATAATATCGGCCTGATCCGATCTTGAGATCAGGATATTCCTAGAGAGGTAACTATTTGAAAAAGGTGCACATTCAAATAAGTATGATATTGCAACACTAATCCGGTTGATTCTTCGCGGGGGCATTACTAGACCTTATTTACTGGGGCACGTGCCTTAGTAAAAGTATCCAATGCCCCAGTAAAATGATGGCGCCGGTGGAAAAGGAATTTATGAGCGCATTTCTGTGCCTGAATGACTCGAGCATGTCACTTACCAGCCAAATAAAAAAGGATAAAAGAAAGGGGACAGAATAGCCCATCAGGAAATAGCACCTCTGTAGCTGTGTTTTTCAATGCTTAGCATCATTGTGGCCTAAATTTAGCAGTTTATTTAAGTTTACCTGCTTATGCGCTCTCTTTCACACACAGAATCACATCATGCGTAGGTTGTTTGCACAAATGCAGACAATTAATAATGATTTATACGTATAGCTTATGCTTTTTGTGAAGCTGTCCTACTGTAAAACTAAACATAGCCTTCTGATAAACCTTTCAGAGATGGACATCAGAAAATTCTTCCTGAACAGAGGCAGAGGGAGAGGAACAGAGAGGAGAGATGAGGAGAATGGGGGAGGTGTGATAATTATCCACATTAATGGTAACATTAACATTTATGCTGGCAACAGCCAGTGCTATAATCTGATAAATGGTTTAAAGGCAAACTTAAAGTTTTCTGGACAGTACAATATAGAAAAATAGCATTTCGATAAAGGAATTGTCATATTTATTGTTATCGATTAATATCACAAAATGTAAAAAATACATATTTAGTGCCTCCCCGGTCCTTTTGTTATTCTTCAATTAACTAATTTTATCTCAGAATGAAATTAATTACATTTTTCAAACACTTCTTTTCATCATAATTAAGTTTGTAAGACACAGAAACAAATCAAGACACCTGAACAACATCAGTAAATATAAAATAAAGTAACATAAACCATTGCATTACATGCATTTTTTAATTATGTTAGTAATGTAAATTATAGGCTTATCTTGAAACTTTTTTAAATCTTTTAATCATTTTATGATCACTTTATGATATTAATGGCTGAAACCTTTGGTTTAGTTTGTCAATAAAGTGGTAGCACTTTATATTAACTACACCTTATTTAGCCTTAATTACACATTAATAAATATGTAATTAATTAGTAATAAGTAGTTAATAAAAAATACTCCTACTTAATAAGCCATTAAGTAATACATTCAATGCTTACATATACTTAGCAAACCACCAAAAAAACTATTTGTTAGTGTATTTATAAATGCACTGTTATACATTGATTTTGAGATGTATTAATGATTTGGAAGTATTTAATACATGATTTACTAATTCTGCAATGATTATTAATTAATTGGTTTGCTGATAACTATTTTTTGTGAATCTTTCTAAAGTGAAATTGTTTATGGTTTAATATATATTTATTAATGTATATATGCTTCTCATGGAACTGGTGTCCAAATAAAACCTGAAATGACAAAACACTAAAGACAATACATAGCACTGGAAAGAAGAACATATTATAAGTGTTGGTTTTTTTTTTGCTTGATATCACAAAATCTAAAAATGAACTTATAGTACTTTTAGGATAAACCCATCATACGGTTAACCACACAAACACAGGTGCACATACACAACACACTGAACAAGCAAGGAGGACATACAAAGAGCAAGTTTGGAGGCTTCGGGGTAATCGGACTTAAACTTTATTTTCTGACCAGTTTGTTGTCATAGAATGGAATGAATGGCTTGCAAAGAAACATCCAGGTGGGGCATTTGGAAGGTTAATACATGACATTGCTAAAAAGTATAAATAATATGAAGCAGTGTTTCACAAACTTTTTACATAGGACCGTTAATAAAAATGTGTGGCTCTACATATACTGAATTTAAACTATCGCACCAGACCTTTTGTAACTATGACCAAACATGAACAAACAAGTAGGTCAAAATACACTAAATAGTGTCTTATTAAGAGATATACACATTTAAAATGAAGGGTTAACTAATGAGTACCACCACTGATGCCTGTCAAAATCAATGCATAACAGTGCATTTAAAAATACACTTACAGATAGTATTCTTGTTATTTATTCTTGTGTAATTAAGGCTAAATAAGGTGTAATTAATATAAAGTGCTACCAAAAAAGCTTATTGAATTTCAGTTCAGCCCTTGTTCACCTGTTAGCTAAAGCTAACCTCAAGACGGTGCTGACAACACTGTAGACCAGTTCAGTCACTGATAGCTGAAGCCGGCAGGTCTATCCAATCCTGTAGTGTTTTTTAAAGCGTTTTTCGCTTCTGAGGACCGGGAGCAGAACCGAGGGGACATTTTAAAAGCCACAGGTGTTGTTAGCAGCACGACGCGACCTGGGTAAGTTTCTTGTGTCTCTCTGTAACAGATTTGTAGCGGACTGGGAAAGGGGGGTCCTGCTCAAGACAGCTGATTGTAGTTTTATTAGACATCTGACCGTGGCGAAGTTACGGTGATGGTTCACTTAGGGGCTATCAAAAAATTATGTTTCAGCTCAAATAATTTCATCCTTTTGTGATTTGAAAGGAGAGAGGGTGGCTGACAGAGCTGCGTGGTTCAGCGTTAATGATTTGTTTGGAGTAAGTAATGATTGTTGTATTACTACCTGTAGGCTATAATTAAAAAATAAGAGGAAATGGGTGTTTTTCTATCAAAATTTTGTATTGACCCCTTTTCTTTCCATTGCACCATATGTCTATTGATAGATATATATTGCTATCGTTTTATTGTCCAGCCTTATTGTGCTGTGTTCCACACAGCTTGTAAATGAATGGGGTGTGTGCATATTTGTGTGCCATCTTGTTAGTTTGTTAGCCTAATAAGGCACAACAGCTTCTCCTGAGAATGGAGCACCCTGTATAACATAAAAGAAATATACTTTTTTTGTGTTTGTTTTTTTAGTTACTTTGCTTTCCTGAAATACTTGTTTAAACTTGGAATGAGGTTTAGGTAGTAATGAATCTGACTCTTTCTAATCCTAAATGGTTGCAGTGAGAGGATGCTGTTTGTAAATCTTTGAGGTGTGCATGTGCAAATAAATATCATTATATTGTACCCATTAATCTATCCTTGTATCTTTACTAGTGGTTTAATATAAGCTACAATATGACAGTAAAAATAATTATTTTTAAGCTTGTACCCAAAGGCTAGCCATTTATTTTATATTGCACACAAATGTATTTTTTTTGGATGTATTAGGAGCTGGGGACCTATGACCTAAAGCTCTAGGTCTAGAATCGACCCTGATTCTTCGATTATTAATGTCAAGTCTTGATCTCTTTATTTCAAGAGTTGAAATGTAGATGGAGCAAAAAATTATGAGCTATGCCTTTTGACTCAGCATTTTCTTTACCAGAACAATGTCAATATCATCTCATCAAGTTTGCCCCGCTCAGAGCATAAAATCACTTAAATGTCTCTTAAAAACTCATCTGTTTTCCCTGGCCTTTGACTAACTGTATGAAACTTCACTTTCCCTTTTTTTGTCAATTTTGTCAATCGCTAAAAATATTTTCTTTTTTAATTTTCATAATTTTACATACATTTTCTCTCATCCTCTAATCACTAAATATTTTATTTTCTTTTATTAACTGTTATTGCTAAATGTTTTAATTGATTCTTATGTTTCATCAGTTTTTAAATTTTCATAATTTTACATACATTTAATTTTATAAATGTTCGTTTATGCTTCAAGTTCCTTAAATTGCCTTGTGTTTAAAGTGTGCTATATAAATAAAATTGCCTTGTCTTGCCTTTTCTACATAGTCCTTGGATGTCTTGACCCTTTGTTTTTTTTTAATGTTTATAACAGTTAAATTATATTTGTTTTTTTTTAATACATTGGTGCAACTGTTAACGACTTTGGTCAACCATTGGTCAGTATGAATAGGCACATTAACATACATGACATTCTGAATAGTATTTGCACATCTGTGTTACACATATGACTTTTAATCACATCCTGTTTTAATATGTTGGTGGGAAATATAATACTATACCAACGTTTTCAGTAATATGAGCTTAGACTTTTTGTCTAAGGTTTCTGCAAGGTTTAAGTGGGTGCCAGTGAGACCTTCTGACCATTCTTCAGAAGCGTATTCATGAGTTCAGACTCTAATTTTAGATGTAAAGTCACAGTCTCTCTTCTAATTCATTCCTACCGGTAATCGACAGGTTGGATCCGGTCAAGATCATCAGTACCAGACTCTTTCATCCATGTCTCTATGTGTCTTGATTTGTACACTGTAGGCAGTAATCTTAGAACATATTGGTGCCATCCCCAGCCAAGCATCTGGAAATCAGTGATCAGTTCTTTCACAAATCTTTGTAAAAACAGTTTGCATGGCTTAATCATTAATCACTGATGTTATCTATGATCATAGAACTGATTAGGACACCTGATTTGGCTGATTTGGATGCTTGCAAGATAATATGCTTGAAGTCTTACGTTGGACACACAAAAAATGACCCCTCTCCTGGAGGGAACAGCCTAGCCTATATCTTTCTGCTTAAGGCTTAGGACTCACATTCCAAATAAATAAATTGTATGCCAGATATAGGCAACTCTAAAGTACAGTTAAGATCATACTTAGTATCTGAATTCAATTCCACCAGGGCTTGGAATTAATTTGTCAGCTTTTTTACTGAAAATGTTCTGGCAGTTAGAGGGTCAATATTTACATCAGTACCAATCCGATTACCAATGTCACCCCTGATTAAAACCAATGTAGAGAAAATGTATGAATCCAAAAAGTATACTAAACAGACTTGATTTCTTACCCATATTTTTTCTTAAGAAAGTCATCCCTGTCATTAGGTCTGATCTGATTAAATTATGTGTCTTCCCCAGGCTTTAAAACAGCAGTTATCAAATCCCTAAGAACTACAACTACAAACGAATGTCCAATATTCCATTCATCAGCAAGATTTTTGAAAAAGCTGTGTTTTGGCAGATAAAGAGCTTCCTACAATGACCAACTGTTTCAATATTGTTCAGTCTAGCTTCCATACTCACCACAGCACCAAGACTGTACTGTGACTGTACTGTATTTTTTTTCATGTTGGGTGCTCCGTGCTCCTATACATGCTGCCACTGACCTGGATTATAACAACAATGACTAGTTACAATAAGTAAGAAGATGACACTCACCCCTGCATTACAATGTCACCAAGTGAAATCTTAATCACCCATCAGAATCCTAAGGGAATGCAATGAGCAAATCAATGAATGGTTGTACCATAATTTTCTCCAGCTTAATATAAACAAAACTAAAGTAATCATATTTGGACCTAAGAGGAATGATCAAGTATCAGCACACAGCTTCAGTTAATACAGTTAAAAACTACCGATCAGGCCCAGAATCTAGGTGTATTAATGAACTCAAACCTGAATCTCCAGGGTCAGATAAAATCAATACTAGGTCAGCCTTCTCACATCTGAAGAACGTTTCTGGGATTAAATGACTAATGTCGAAATGCGGATCTTCAAAAACCCTCCAATGTTTATCTTTAGTCAGATTGATTATCACAATAGTCTCCTCTCAAGTCTGCCTAAAACATCAATCAGACAGATGCAGGTGATCCTGAACACTGCTGCTTGCATCCTTGCTAGAACCACAAAAGGTAGAACACATCCCTCCCATTAATGAAGCCGTTACACTGGTTCCCTGTAGCTCAGAGAATAGACTTAAAATTAATTTTACTGTGACTTTTATTATAGATCAATAAAGGGCTTAGTACTAAAGCATGTCCAAGATCTGTTGTCCAACTCCATTCTACTAATCATTCCTAGAATTAGAATCAAATATGGAGAAACCGCTTTCAGTTTCTATGCTCCCCTTAAATGGAACAATTTTCCAGACCACTGCAATGCTGCTGAAACACAGAGTTCCTTTAAAACAAGGCCAAAATCCCATCTGTGTCGAGCCACCCTTAAATGCTTTAGCTGTAATGTCACGTTTATTTTTATTTCATTCTCTGATCACCTTGAATTGCCTGGTTGAAAGTATGCTATATGATTAAATGTCCCCTTGCTTTACCTTTGACTTGCCAATTGAAAACAATCTATTATCGTTTTTGCATGATTTAGCAGCAAAATACGACATATTGCTATATCATTTTTTTCCAAGAATACCATTGTTATAGAACTACACTTTTGCTTGACTTTTGTGTTGAGCAAAACACTGGCTCAAATCACCCAGGGCATTTTAAAAACAAAACAAGAAAGGGGTAAAAATGTGAGTACTGTCTTGAGCCTAAAAAAAAAGCCCCATAGGTCACACAGGTACAAATAACTCAGAATACCACACAAAAATGTTGATCAAGTGCTCAAAAATGACAAGCATATTTTGGCAGTTAGGATGATGAGCTGCAGATTCCCCAAATCAATATTCACCAAAGCCACCTTTTCAAACAGCAAACACTATTATAAGAGGCCAAAAACAGAGAATATCAGAGAAACAGTAACAGAAATACAAAGAATAGAGACTCCAACCTAATTTCTAAATTATTATTTTTAATTGCATTTAAAAACTTTTGTATCACAACAATTTCATTCATTTATTAAAAAGCCATGCCTAATTATTTAAAGGGACGTTTTATCCATTTTACTCTTTTCCTTTAAGCACCTTCAATATGCCTTCTACCAAACAGATTAATTTCGCTTTAAGTGCTTTATAGGCTATAAAGCACTTACAGCAATAAGCAATAAACAACATGAGCTCAAAGTGAATAGTCACATAGGCACCCAACCATTTCAAATCACTCTGAACATTCTTGCCATATTTTTATTTAATTCTTTTTTTTTTTCTTATTTTCCCCTGTCATACAGCTTGTCCTCTTTTTTTGACCTATGTCCACAACAGTCTGCCTGACCACACCAAACTGAAAGATGAGATAGATGTGTGATGTGAATACAACTTAGGAAGCCAGCTCTATTTCAATAAGAATTTAATAAAAAAGCTTTTCACACAAATTGGGCACACAGTGTCCTTATCCTTAGATGGTTACATGAAGGGGGATCAAAATGCTGCACAGCATGGTTTAAATAAGAATACTAAATAGATAATTTTCAATTGTGTTTTCAGTCTTAAATTAGTAGACTAAGTGCTTAATCTTGCACTTTTCTGTTCCTCGAGCTCGGACTGAATCAAGAAAAAAAGCATTCAGTTTTGCTGCCCCTTCTGCTTGGAATGCTCTCCAATCTGAACTGAGATTATCAGAACTTGTTTCATTGGAAGCATTCCGCTTTATTTTAAGAAAACGTCAAAGGAAAACTTTTGAACAGTGCCTATGTTTTTAACTTGTTACTGTATCTATATCCTCTGGACTTTTATTTGCACATTTACTTGCACTTTAGTATTTTCTTATTCACTCGCTTTTTAGTATTTTAATATTTTAATGTTTTATGTTTTTTGCTGCTTGTTTGTTGTTGTCTGTTAGTACTGATTGTCATGGCGTGTGCTGCTGCCTTTCTTGGCCAGGTCACCCTTGTGAAAGAGGTTTTGATCTCAATGGGTTTTTATCTGGTTAAATAAAGGTTATATATATATATAATTCTAAAATTCTGTTTTCATTGAGACATTTATGCTGCTTAAACAACACAACTTCACAGAGAATACTCACATCCACTCATTATTTCATTACATATCTGCCTTAAATTTCAGTGACATATGAAGATATATGACAATTCTTACATTTTAACAAACATAAGGTGATCTCAGCCAAGCAAAATTTTCATGGATTTTGCTAAAAAAAAAAACTGTCAATATATATTTACTTTTTTATGTGTATGCAATTAAATAGCAGTCCTAACCCATATGGAAATGGTTAGGGTTTTAATATATATATATATATATAAGTTTTAATATATGTTTTGATATAGGTTTTGAATGTATTGAACATGTGTGAAATTATCCGTTTTCCTATAGAAAACATCACATTTAATATATTGCACATATATTCAAATAATTTCAATTCACTTTATTTATATAGCGCCAATTCAGAATAGATGTCATCTGAAAGCCCTTTACAAGAGAAGTCATTTCAATACAAATATACAAACATTTCAATCAGCTAAAAGTTTTCTCTGAAAGGCATCCCAGCAGATTGTATAGAGTCACTGAGATGAGGCTGTGCCCGGAACATGCATTCGCCAACCACAGCAATACTTCATAATTAAAAACACATATTTATATAGGTTATTTCTGTGTGGGAGGAAGTGCTCGCTTTCACAAGTTCTTTTCTTTAAAATGTTACCAGGTGTTGTGAGTTGCATGAGAACTGATGAGAGTTACTTCTTAGGGAAAATGCATTGAGTGGTTCCTTGTGATGAGGAAATCGGAGTAAACAGATGGTCACCTACTAACTGTTGCTACAGAGTCCAAGTGGGATGCACAGTAAACATGGGAGGAGGAGATGATCGTGATCCTCTTTTGGATTTTGATGTAAAAGGTTGGAAGGTAATTTCAATCAATTTTGATACTAAATCGAGATACTGACCGCCCCTAATATGTCTCCTATATATTTTATGGCAATGGTAATGTATCACCCTTTGGCAACTGCCATATATGATGCCTAGCTTGTATTTATTTATTATCAAGGTAATAATTGCATATTTGTCTGAAGTCCATTACAGAAAAAATAAAATAAAAATCATGCAATAACTTATTTATATATAAATAACTTTATATAGGTTCTTTCTGTGTTGGAGGAATTGCTCACTTTCATGAGTTATTTTAGTGACAGGTGCCAAAAACTCTTGAGGCAGGATTTGAATCCTGAGAAGCATGCACACATACCAGTTAGCTAACAAGACAACACAGTAATCATCATCCATTGGAGTTATAATGACAAGACCTCCACACTCACTTAAAAAAACAAAGAACAATTCCTGAAACATTTCAGACACAGTTAAGGGCAAAATACTGTATACGTTCACCCTCCATTCATTCGAGGAGGGCATGGCAGATCTGTGAGGGTGACAATGTTATATTTACTCTGAATCGCTTTGCCGGCATACAAACCATCCCAAAGTTTGCGCTTTTGCTGGGCTGCAGGCGAATGATGTATGCGTCACTTGAGTAGTCCATTGCCTCTTAAAATGTTTTAAATAAAGTCAACAAAACAGAAACAGGAAAACAGTTTCAAGGGTGGCAATTCTGTCTTACCATAGTTAATTTCCATAACATGCTGATTACATGTGATAGCAATTTCATATGTTTGCACATAAAGAAGTTATGCATGATTTTTTTTCGTCTGTAATGGACTTCAGACAAATATGCGTGTATTACCTTGATAATAACAATATGAGCTAGGCATAATGTATGACAGTTGCCAAAGTGAGATACATTATCATTGCCATAAAATATATAGGAGACATATATGTACATATTAGGGGTGTCACAATCTCGATTTTGTATCAAAATCGATCTAAATAACATTACAACCTTGTACATGGAAATCCAAAAGAGGATCGCAATCACTTCCTCCTCCTATGTTTCTTGTGCGTCCCAGTCGGACTCTGTAGCAACAGTTAGTAGACGACCGTCTTTTTACTTAGATTTCCTCATCACAAGGAACCACTCATTGCATTTTCCCTAAAAAGTAACTCTCACCAGTTCTCATGCAACTCACAACACCTGGTAACATTTTGACTGTCTGTATCACATCCCCGTGATCAGAGCATACGTCTACAGAGTACATTAACTGACACTAGCAAGCAGCTATTGGCTAAGCTACAGCTCGACCACAGCTAGGATAGATCAAGCAGCGGGACCTAAAGCCGTTCCTTCTACTCTCACATCACCAGTGAGGAAATGTCAAGTTCCCGGCGAGTTAAGTCCACCTTTGCATGTAAACAAGAAGACCACTGTTAGCTACATTTTGCTAAGTCCAATGAGCTCTCTGGAGCATTACATCTTCAGTCGTTGTTCTGCAGTAACTATAAAGGGTCACTAGCTGGCAGCCACTCTCTGTTACTAATCATTTCTGTTATTTAAACAATGCTGTTAAACTTTATTGTGAATTAATTATTTTAATTTGACCGTTAATGCCGTTAATGTGATACATTATACAAAAATAATAAAAAGTGCACCACTTTGGTCTTTTAAAATAAGATTTGCAGTACACAATTTTATGAATGACACCAATGATCATAGACTACTCTAAAAATGACATAGGGCTCTGTTTTGTAGAGGGAAAAAAAATTGAAAATTGAGTTGAATTGTGATCCTAAAATCGAAAATCAAATTGAATCGAGGATTTGGAGAATTGTGACACCCCTAGTACATAAAGCTTATATGTGGATATAAAGAAGCAATACCGGAGATATAAATGGCCTGTATGTGCACATATATACACATCAATTTGGCCTATATGTGGCATATATAAGCATTTATGCAGCATATATATTATCCCAGCAGCATTACACCAGGCCTCTAGTGTAAAAAAAACACCCTGAATCCAGAGGTTCTCTCCAATTACAGGCCCATCTCCAATCTTCCATTCCTATCAAAGGTTCTGGAAAAACTAGTCGCAGCACAACTTCATGATCATCTCAAACACAATAAAATGTATGAAAAGTTTCAGTCGAGGGCTGCACGGTGGCGCAGTGGCTAGCGCTGTTGCCTTGCAGCAAGAAGGTCGTGGGTTCGTATCCCGGCCTTTCTGCATGGAGTTTGCATGTTCTCCCCGTGCATGCGTGGGTTCTCTCCGGGTACTCCGGCTTCCTCCCACAGTCCAAAAACATGCATGATAGGTGAATTGATCATTCTAAATTGTCCCTAGGAATGAATGTGATGAATGTGAGTGTGAATGGTTGTCTGTCTCTCTGTGTTGGCCCTGCAACAGACTGGCGTCCTGTTCAGGGTGTACCCTGCCTAACGCCTGATAATTGCTGGGATAGGCTCCAGCTGCCCCGTGACCCTGAATTGGATAAGCGGTTAAGAAGATGGATGGATGGATGGAAGTTTCAGTCTTGTTTCCGTCCTGGTCATAGCACAGAAACAGCCTAAACAGTGTCACCAATGACCTGCTGATGGCAACAGATACTGGTTCCCCATCAGTACTCATTCTCCTGGACCTCACAGCTGCTTTTGATACAGTAAATCACAACACCCTACTCTACCATCTGCAATACACCATTGGACTCTCAGAAAATGCTCACAACTGGTTCATCTCTTAGCTGACCGACAGAACTGAGCATGTCGCCATGGGCAAAGCCAAGTCAAACACCCATAACATCACCTGCAGTGTTCCTCAGGGCTGCATGCTGACCCCCACCCTCTTTTCCCTCTACATGCTCCCCCTTGGCAATATCATTAGCAGACATGACATAGCATTTACCTAAAGCAACTCCTCACCCCCCAGACCTCCTCATGCACCCGGTCTGCAACCTCACACACCCTCCAAACCCCCAGAACCAAGCTCTGCAGCATGGGTGATAGGGCCTTTGCTTCTGCTGCCCCCAGGCTTTGGAACACCCTCCCTTACCACCTGAGGGCCCCACAGACTACAGATGTTTGTTTTTTTTTAAACTTGAAAAAATACCTTTTAAAAAAAAAGCATACAACTGAACTGTATAACTTACTTTGATTTTGTTAAACTTAATTGTAACTTTTGATTCTGTACCACTTTGAGATTGTTTTAAATGTAAAGTGCATTACAAATAAAATTTATTATTATTATTATTATTATTATTATTATTATTATTATTATTATTATTATTATATACAGTATTTGCTTATATGCTGTATATATGTAACATATATGTGCATATAAACTGCATATTGGGTTCATATATATGCACATATAGGTTGCTTCCATGTGGGAATGTCAAACAAGTATTGAAAATACAATTTGTGTGATTATAAATAGGACAAATACTTTATATGTCTAAAAATGTGTTTTACAGAATCTTTCTTCAGTATACTAGACAGTATCAAGTTCAGCTTTGAACAGTAAAATAATTTCAGACTTCAAACTACATAGGAATAAATGGACCCTAAATTTATTTTTAAAATAAATTAAAACAACCCTAAAACTTTGTTCCGATAAAACTCTGATTCAGATATTACACTTTCATTATCACCTAAAGGTGGGCTACCCAAATCCACATGGTTTAAATGTTCTAGGGACTGCCCTAATTAGTCAAGGCCATCAACACAACAGAAGCATACGTTCTTACTTCAAAATAAGACATTCAAATGTTGACTGAGGTGGTCACAAAGCTGTTACTTTCATCATCAGTCTAATAACAGCTTAAACCTACTTTAAAAGACAATAACAGTAATTCAGCTTGACTGTGCTTAATAATAATTTAAAATGCATAATAAGAAATCACATGATCAGAATCAGAATCAGAATCAGAATCAGAATCAGAATCAGTTTATTGGCCAAGTATGTCACATACAAGGAATTTGACTCCGGCAAACTTTTTTCTCCAGTACAGAACTTGAATAAGTGAAATAAAAAAAGAAAAAAAGAAAAATAAGAACAAAAATAAGTAAAAATACAAATAAATATCAGATCGTAAATAATAAAGGATAATATATACACCAAGCCGGGGTTATTTTACAGTGAGTAAGTACAGAAGTGCAGAGTTATAGTTTATTGTTATGTGAGTGCACTCACACACTGTGACTAGACAGAGTTCGTCAGAGCGACAGCCTGGGGGAAATTGTTTATTGTTAATTGTTTATCATTGTTTATTATTATACTAAATATGTGTCAGCTTTTGATATCACACTATGTGGAGAAGATCAATTGTGGGAATAAAGATGATGAGATACTTGAAGTAGACATAATTCAATTCCTGCTAAGGGCTTTAAAGCCAACATCCCATATTAAAAACAATCCTGTGAAGGAGATTATGCCCCAAAAAGCCTCAGTGCTGATGTTTAGGATCCATTGCCAGTTATCACAAACTCTTGTTGACAGTTGCTACTGCTGAGGGTGGCAAAACACAAGAAATTAGTTTTTTTTCCCAGAGGGCAAGTTTTTGTTCGGATAGCTTTTTCCCCAAAAATTGATTAAATGAACTGAAACAAGAATGTGTGTTTAAAAAAACACAAAAAAAACAAAAACATAAGCAATCTGTAACAAATTTATTACTTTTCCATATCACTGTAAATGCTGACCAGCTTTTTGCATGGTTCCAGTGGTACTGGTATTTATTTATTTTTTCACGGTTTTTCCCTCATTATTTATCACCCAGTGTCCCTAAGTTGTGAGGATTGTGTTTGTGAAGGAAAATAAAATATTCTTACAAACTTACCCTCCAGTCTCACTGAGTCGTTTGTGTGTCTGCGCTAGAGTCCAAAAGCTAAAATCATGACAGAACCATCTGGCCAGCCGGACTCTGCGACACACCTACGCTCAGTTGTTTCGGAGCAGGGCATACTGCTGGGCCGCCATGAGGCTGCTCTCCAACATATGATGCAGCAGCAGACCTCCCTCCTCCAAAGTTTAGATCAATTAACTAAGCTATTCAATGATCTTGCCTCCAGGGTCCCTTCCCAGACGCCTCGCCCTGCGGTCTCCGCCTCATCATCCACTGAGGCTCCTGCGACCCAAGCCTTCCGCGAGGTCGCCTCCCCACTTCCAGAGCCGTTCACGGGTGACTTATCTAAGAGCGGTGGTTTTCTTCTGCAGTGCACATTAGCCTTCGAGCGAACGCCCCAAACCTTCCGGGAAGACGCTAATAAGATCTCGTACATGACCGCCCTCTTCAGAGGTAAGGCCCTGCAGTGGGCGAAAGCTCTGTTTGATTGTGAGTCCCTAAATAATTGCACCTACACTCAATTCATTGAGAAATTCAAACAGACCTTCTGCGTAAAGCGCGGGGAGGAACAATCCGCTAAGCTCCTCTGGAATCTAAGGCAGGGTAATCGTGCCGTTGCTGAACTCGCTATTGAGTTCCGCACGCTTGCAGCCGACTCTGGCTGGAACAGCCCGGCGCTTAAAGCAGCTTTCCTACACTCTTTAGACGAGAAGATCAAAGACGAACTCGCTTACCGAGACGAGCCCGATTCCCTGGATGAGCTGATAGACCTGGCTATCAAGATCGATAATAGGCTCCGGGAGAGATCAAGAGCCAGGTTAACTGCTTCCTCATTCCCTCAAACATTCGCCACAGCTGGTCCCGCTCCGTCTACTTCCGCCTCTTCCCCACCTTCACCCTCTCCACAGCCGATGCAGATCGGCAGGGCTCGGCTGTCTCCGGCCGAGCGTCAGCGCCGTATGGAAAGCAATTGTTGCCTTTATTGCTGCGTTCCCGGGCATTTTATTTCTTCCTGTCCAGTGCGCCCAAAAGATCTGGCCCGCCAGTAAATCTGGGGATACTGTCGGGCGTTACCTCCCTTAATCAGCCCCGGCTAACATTACCAGCAGTAATTTTAAATCAAAGAGAGCACATTTCCTAACTCCATGCACTAATTGACTCAGGGTCAGAACAAAATTTAATAAACCCTGACTTAGTTAAAAAGTTTAACCTTCCGGTGGAAGCGCTTTTAGTTCCCTTAGAAGTTTCAGCCCTTGATGGTAGCCCTCTGGCTGTTATAACCCAGCGGACCCTACCCCTGAACTTGTTGCTTTCAGGCAATCATCAGGAGCGAACCCAGTTTTATGTTTTTCCCACCCGGGACGCTCCTTTAGTGCTGGGATACCCATGGTTGGCCACACACAGTCCCATTATTAACTGGACTGAGGCCAGAATTGAGGCCTGGAGCAGCTCCTGCCATCAACATTGCCTCCGGTCAGCTGTTCCCCCCCGTCTCAGACACCACCCCCTCAGGTATCACGACCTTTACAAGGTTTTTAGCAAGACCCAGGCTCTCTCTCTCCCTCCTCATAGGCCCTACGATTGTGCCATCGACCTTCTCCCAGGTGCTCCACTGCCCTTGGGTCGCCTCTTTAACCTGTCAGCCAAGGAGAGAGCAGCTATGGAATCATATATTAACGACTCCCTCGCAGCTGGCATAATTCGCCCATCTACTTCCCCAGTGGGCGCAGGTTTCTTTTTTGTGGAGAAGAAAGACAAGACTTTACACCCGTGTATAGATTACAGGGGTCTTAACGCCATTACTGTTAAAAATAAGTACTCCCTTCCACTTATCACCTCAGCTTTTGAAGCCGTGCAAAGTGCCACGGTCTTCAGCAAGCTGGATCTACGCAACGCTTACCACCTCATCAGGATTCGCAAAGGAGATGAGTGGAAGACCACTTTTAAGACTCATATCGGGCATTTTCAGTACCTAGTTATGCCCTTCGGCCTCTGCAATGCCCCTGCCGTTATCCAACATCTAGTGAACGATGTCCTCAGAGACTTTCTTAACATCTTTGTCTTTGTTTACCTAGATGACATCCTCATCTTCTCCAAGGACCTTTCCCAACACCGCCAGCACGTCCGTCAAGTTCTCCAGCGTCTCCTAGAGAACTCACTTTTCGTTAAGGGAGAGAAGTGTGAGTTCCACCTAAATTCTGTCTCCTTTCTTGGATATGTCTTCGAGGGTGGACAGGTGAAGACGGATCCAAATAAAATTAGAGCAGTCCAGCAATGGCCAAAACCCACCTCCAGGAAGCAGCTGCAGCGTTTCCTGGGTTTTGCAAACTTCTATAGAAGGTTCATCCGAGGTTTCAGTACCATTGCTGCCCCCCTGTCCGCCCTCACCTCCACAAAACGGACCTTCATCTGGGATCAGACTGCCGACCAGGCCTTCAATGAGTTGAAGAAGAGGTTTGTTGAAGCTCCTATCCTAATTTACCCAGATGTCGACTCCCAGTTCATCTTAGAGGTGGATGCCTCTGACACGGGGGTTGGAGCGGTTCTGTCCCAGCGCTCCTCCACCGACCAAAAGCTCCACCCTTGTGCTTTCTTTTCCAGACGCTTCACCCCAGCAGAACGAAACTATAACATCGGTGACCGGGAGCTCCTAGCCATTAAACTGGCCCTCGAGGAGTGGCGACACTGGTTGGAGGGCACGGAGCTCCCAGTCATAGTTTGGACCGATCATAAGAACCTTCTCTACCTCCAGACGGCAAGACGACTGAATCCCCGCCAATATCGCTGGTCCCTTTTCTTTTCCCGTTTTAATCTGAACATTACATACAAACCCGGCTCCAAGAACACCAAACCCGACGCCTTGTAAGCACTCCCCAGACACCTTGCTGGAGGTTCCCGACACTATACTCCCTCCGTCATGCACCATAGGGGCACTCACCTGGGAGCTAGAAGCCCAAATCAAGAAAGCACAAGTCGATGAACCCGATCCGGGTAACGGTCCACCCAATCGCCTTTATGTCCCCTCCACCATTCGCTCCCGGGCCATCCAGTGGGGCCACGCATCCAAGTTCTCGTGCCATCCTGGCATAAGTCGGACCATCGCCCTCCTTCGGCGCCATCTCTGGTGGCCGGGCCTGAACAAAGATGTCAGGGACTACGTGCGGGCCTGTCCGACGTGTAATAAAAGCAAGAGCACTCACCAACCCTCATCCGGTCTTCTCTAACCCCTTCCAATCCTGGCTCGGCCCTGGTCCCACATAGCAGTCGATTTAATCACCGGACTCCCCAAATCCCGAGGCAAGTCGGTTATCCTGTCAGTCATCGATCGCTTCTCCAAGGCATGCCACCTCATCGCCCTCTCAAAACTGCCCACCGCGGCCCAGACCGTCAAACTCCTCATCCTCCATGTTTTTAGGCTCCATGGGATCCCCAGTGAGATCCTTTCTGACAGGGGGCCCCAATTCATATTACAAGTCTGGAAGAACTTCTGTTCATCCCTCGGCGCCCAAGCCCACCTAACGTCCGGTTTTCACCCCCAAACTAACGGACAATGTGAGCGACTCAACCAGGAGCTTGAAGAGGCGCTCCGCTGTGTCTGTGCTATCAACCCCTCCACCTGGAGCGTACACCTCCCGTGGGTTGAGTATGCTCACAACTCCCATGTCTCAGCAGCCACAGGGATCTCACCCTTCCAAGCCTCCCTCGGCTACCAACCATCACTTATTCCAAATTCAGTCCCGGATACAGTACTCCCCTCAGTCCAGTCACACATCAAGGCCTGTAAAAGGGTCTGGGAACAAACCAGATCCGCCCTCCAACGTTCCTCGGCGCTGAATAAGCGCTACGCCGATCGACGTCTCCCGGCACCCCAGTACACGCCCGGGCAGTTGGTCTGGTTATCTGCCAAGGATTTTCCCCTCAAAGGTGTCCCCAGGAAATTGGCTCCCCGGTTCCTTGGTCCATATCCCATTGAAAGGGTCATCAGTCCCTCAGCCCTTCGCCTGAGAATTCCAGCCCACATCCGTGTACATTCCACGTTTCCCAAGTCAGACCGGTTTCCAACAGTCCCCTGTGCTCTCCTTCCGAGCCCCCTCCGCCCGCCCGAGTGATTGATGGGCATCCTGCCTACACTGTACGCCGCATCGTAGATGTGCGTCCTCGGGGCCGTGTCCGGCAATACCTGGTCGATTGGGAGGGGTATTGTCCCGAGGAGCGCCGTTTGGTCCCTCGCTCTTTTATTTTGGATCCCTCCCTCATCACCGACTTTGAGAGGTCTTCTGCCTCAAACTCTGGTCGGCCGCCAGGAGGCGTCCGTTGAGGGGGTGGGGGTACTGTGAGGATTGTGTGTGTGTGTGTTTGCCTCACCTGTTTTCCGTCCAAGGGAAGCAGATTGGTGACTAGGTTCCTGCAGCTGGTGCCACTCAGCCTGATTGGGGAGGAGCGTTTAAAAGGAGAGTGCCAACCTGGAGCAGACGCCAGATGGTTAACCCACATCGTGTGGTAACAAGCCACTTTCTCTGTTTTTCGCCTGTTAGTGATTTGCTCTGTGTGTGATCCTTACCTCCTTGCCTTTTCCCTCCAGTCATTCTGTGGTTCCGGATCTGCTGGTCGGTCTGCAGCCTGGGCGTCTGCTCCTTCCCGGCATGCTGGCTTCCTCCCCATGGTACCTGGCTGAGTTTTAAGCTTCTCCTGTGCTTGTCCACCCTCTCTCTGCTCCCTGGAGTCAAACACCCCGAGTCGGTTCCTCTTCCACGCACCCAGGAACAAATCCTCTCCAATTCCTCCACAGTAGAATCCGCATCATCGACAAGTAAGAACCCACAAACTTCTGTTTTCTCCTCCTGCCAAGTACCATCATAAGATCACTCACCCCCTTCTCCTGTCTCCAGTGGTTGTCCTCCAAGTTCCTCGTGATTCTGAGTTTTCTGAGTTCCTGTGTTTCTGGACCCCTCGAGCAAAGAAGGAAAATAAAATATTCTTACAAACTTACCCTCCAGTCTCACTGAATCGTTTGTGTGTCTGCGCTAGAGTCCAAAAGCTAAAATCATGACATAAGTACAGTCCTGGGCATTGCTCTCCCTTCACCAACCCCAGGAGGGCCCTACACTGGGCTCAAGCCTCCTTCATGCATCAAGGAGTGAGCAGGCCCTTTTTTTTTCACCTGCTGGGGGGGTGGGGGGGGTGGGGGGGGGGGGGGTGGGGGGGGGGGGGGGGGGGGGGGGGGGGGGGGGGGGGGGGGGTTGGGGGGGGGGGGGGGGGGGGGGGGGGGAAAAGCTAAAATCATGACATAAGTACAGTCCTGGGCATTGCTCTCCCTTCACCAACCCCAGGAGGGCCCTACACTGGGCTCAAGCCTCCTTCATGCATCAAGGAGTGAGCAGGCCCTTTTTTTTTCACCTGAGGGGGTGGGGATTCCCAATCTGGACAAAGCACGTGGAAGGATAACGTTATTCCAGCCAGATCCTCCCCAATCCCTCAGGTGCCCTGGTCAGCCAGGAGGGGGCAGTGTACAGCCCAGAACTGGTGCATGTAGCTCACATTAGCTACTGAGAACACGTAAACTCCACACAAAAAGGCCCTTTTGCCAACCCCACCCAGGGTGTGGGTGCTGATTATATGGAGGAACCAACACACCCTCTGCATCCCTGGCGGGAATTGAACCCAGGACCTTCTAGCTGTGAGGTGAGCTGCGCTACCAGCTGCACCACCTCGCTCCCGTACTGGTATTTTTGGTCAATATCTTTTTCAAAAGAAGCTTTGACTCTTTGAGGTTAGAATGCCAGCCTGCATTGTTAAATGGCTGGAATTTGTATCGCACATTATCAAGCCTGAGGACTTAAACTACAGTGAGTCATTCACTTATTTATTTATACATTCACACGCTCATGGTTGGGAGCTAAATTGTGGGCACAGGGGCAGACTGACAGAAGCAAAGCTGGGATTAAGTCTTTACCACCTGCTCATCCAAACACCACCAGCTGGCAAGGCAGGGGAAGTGCTTCCCCCGAAGGACACACACACTGAGACTGACGGAGCAGGGGTCCGAACCAAAAACCCACCGATTACAGGACAAACCTCTACCTACAGACCTTCTAACAGGTTCAAGTTGGAATTTCAGCTAAACAAAACATGTCTGTAACATTAAATTATTACTTTAGATATACTGTAAATCTCCCATTGGTGTAAATACGTTTGAGCCTAACAGTACATGTTAACAATTTCAATAAAAACTATTCATTGCCTTTATTTCTGACTATATGACAGCATAAGGAAGGCTTTTATAAAGCTGTCGCTTTGTCTGCAATACATGCAGAAACAAACTGTGCGTTCCTGCCCTCAGTTTCAATTTGTTAGAGGCTTATGAGAAATACATAACTTTTACTGTGTACATTTGTATTCTTCAAAATGACAAGATCTGCCTACTTACTGTAACTATTTACAAGCTTCACTTTTCTTTGACAAGCCATTTCATAAATTTCTGCTTCATTAAAAGCATCAATACAGCTTTCCTTGTGTTTTGAAGATTATTAAAATACTTCAGCCACACAAAGACACACTATCTTATTTGCTGCTATTCACCAGTCTGAATGCCGGATGCATTGTGTTCTGACTGCAGAGTAATTTGTTTTAGACATACTTTAATGAATGTCTGTTGTCAAATTAATCAAAAAGTAAGGGCAGGGAAATCCAAACCCACCCTGTGGAAGTTTATTGCCTGTTGTGATAACTGATGATATAAGTACTGTTTTTCAATCTGCCTATAGTTTACTTTATAAAAAATTAAGTGAGTTAAATCAATATTTTCCGCCAGGTCATGTTATCTTAGCTTTATCTGGAGTCTAAATTTGCCATGTTTCAGTTTCCTATTAATATCACAGTCAATACAAGCAATAATTAATGTGAAATCCTAAATAATATATTAATCAAAACTAAAATATTTGTGATTTCTGAGTATTTTATTGAATTATTTATCTATTTACTAAATAACTAGGTAAAATAAACTGATATCCAGTGGTAAGATACATGGGCATGCATTGTTGGTTTGTTTGTTTTTGTGTTTCTGGGGTATGAAATGGAACTAGATTGCGATAAAATGGCACCAAAATAGGGGCACAAACTGTGTGAGTTTTATTTTTTATTAACACAGATGTTTTGAATTAAAACTCACAAATATTTATTTTTTCTCAAAACCACAAATTATATAAAAAAATGCATAACCAAATTAAAAAATAAAAACAACATAACCCAAACTTTAAGGGTTTTTTATCTACAGAATATGCAGATCAGATTGTATCATTAGATACATTTGAAGGAAATAATTTTAATTAGATTAAAACTAATCACTTCTTGCTTTTCATGCCATTTTAGGATTAATCCCACGGGCTATGCAGCTGTTGTACTGTTGTTATTTTTTTTAGAATTACTCTTAGTTACCCTTTACCTAAAATTGATGACAAAATTCTTATGAAATAAGAACATTTATTGAATCAGATTAAACAATACAAATCTCAATAACCGGTACCATATTCTTCTCAGAGCATACAAATAGTATTGAGAATACAACACATCCACCAAGTGTTACCCTGTCATGTAATCTGTGGCTTCTGCATCATTATCTTTTCGCACTTTTCCAAACACATCGAAACCTCCCTGAATAACATGGCATTTCTTTGAGCATGAAGGCCATCCAGCTCAACTAGGCATTGAGATTATACACTACTGAAAATTTTAATTGAGATGCTAAAGCCAATTTGAAATGACTCATGCTCATCACTCCCAACATGGGGCTCCCTCAATTATCCTCTCATTTATTACAAAGTCCTCCCAAAGATTTATTATAGCTGTAAGCTCAAAACTTATAAAATAATGTTCTATGAGCTTAAATCATGTAGGTGCCCACATGTTGTGTTTCTACAAACGACAAAATTATATAAACGTTTTAAAACACCCCCAGTTTGTGCATAATTTACTTACAAGGATTTGTACTTTGTTGCTATCAGTAAAGTGTTTTTGAGCAATTTTTCTTTCAACTTTCTGAATGAGAGCCTTTCCATTGGATTGCGTTAGCTCCCATTTTCTTTTCTTACATTGGAGTTTTGTATTTTGTAATTAGGAAAGTAAAATGAATTGGAGAAAAAAAGAGAGATCTTCCGATATTAAAATGGCAGAAGATTTATTTTTCAAGTGAAGTCTCTCTCATGTAGTCGTGGTTGCTATCAGTTATGGACTTTGTCCTGGTGAAGTGAATTTGAACTATTTCATGACCCCCAGATATCAAGATGTGTGCTGTAAGTTTTACTGCCCTTCAAACTTGTTTGGAAGTAATACGGGAAGTACTTCTTGAAATGTCCTGCAGTATTGACAGAGTTAAGTAATAAATTGTTTTGCTCACTTAAGCCTCATTTCCACTGAATGGAATGGTGCGGCTTGGTGTGGTCAAGTCCGGTTTTTGTCTGTTTCCATTGTAAGAGCGCCCCTGAAGCACGCCCCTACCAATAATGGGCTCCATGTAGTTGTGTGTCTATAAGACAATGATCCGGTACGGTTAGGGTGGAACTACTGGTGTCACACAAAACAGTCCTTTTATTGGGGGAATGAAAAACATCACCGCTTCTGTCAAGCATGAGACATAAACACAACTGTTGTTTCATCTCACCTCATTGTACGTGGAATATGTTTCTCTTCACTGCACGGAGCCCACTCATAAACACTGCAGTAAGCTTTGTGTAAACAATTAACCAAAAACCAAGCACAAGCTGCTGTCTTGATTTAATTGTTGTTTTATTGTGTGACCTTTCTCGCTGCATTAGTATGACACCGCTGTACAATCCCACCCACTGACAGTCCAGCTGGGAGGGGAAATGTTGTCCTGAATACAGGACAGTATTGCTAGTAAAAACAAATCCTGGGCCTGAACTTTTTTTCCCTGGGAGGCCCCTGAGCCAAGATATATGCCCCAATCAACGTAATTTTAAGGGAGATCCAGGGGTGTGCTCCCCTGGGAGAACATTTTGATAAATAGACCATTGCCTTAAAGATTCTCATGACATGAGATGAGAAAACTGAATATAAGCCTATATTATTGAAGCATAGGTATGTAGAGCACCAGAGCTCTTGGGACCCTGGGTCTGGTAGGACTGTTCAGGAACTAGTCATTTACTTGCATGGGTATTGCTTGTATAGCATACTGAGACTACAGCCATACCAAGACAGGTCAGTATGTGGAAATCATAATACTCAAAAGTAACTAGGAATTAATTAGTAGCTTAAACATTGATCAAAGGGCATGTACAAGGAGACATCCCCCCCCCCCCCCCCCAGAAAAGTATGCTTTTAAATTGTGTTCACATATTTTTTTTTACTTAAGAATGTTTATTTAAGAAAAATGTTAGGTTTTGGTATTTTAAAATCCTCTGCGTTATATTGTTTTCACGTTCCGATATAGATGTCCCAAACCGCTATTGGCTCCTGATCATTCATGCTGTAGTAGCAGCTGTAAATCCTATCCTGACACCTGCTTCTAATTTAATCATTAAAGCTGCTACATGACGGCATGTTTCTACAAGACAGGGATCGGCCCAACTCTCCTTGAATCAACATAATCTCAGTCCTCCAGACTTTTGTAAACTTTATATGAGTGAAGGGTGGACTATAGGAATACTTATTAATGTCTCCCCAGCGGATTTGTGCCCAGGACACCGGCAAAGCAAACTAACGTATTTCACATATCTAAAAGGGGGTTTAAAAAACGTCTATTTTGTCGTCAATAAAGATTTTAAGTTTCTCTCTAAAGCTCTCCCAGTTTTCAGACGTTAAAGTGGTTATAAATCAGGGATTTTGCCTGCTAACTGTCTAGGAAGTGTTTGTTGCGTCTCTTCATCCGCCTTACATTTTGTTTGCTTTCTGCCACACAACTACTCCAACATGCGCACAAAGATGTCAACAACGATATTCCTATAGGAAACACAAAACACATTTGCACTTGGAGTGCTACATCAATCTGATTGGCCAAAATCCAAGACTGGCCCCTATTGACTTAAGTAGGACTACAGCGGTGTGTTTTATAGTGACCCCCAGATATCAGATCTTGGGAATTTTCAGCTCATTAAAACCTCATTTTATTTTATTTTTGTATTTATTTATTTTTCTCAAACACTTCAGTATGCAAGAAATCTAGCATGGCACCGGAGCACTATCAGGCCATTAAGTAAGCTGGACCATAGAAAAGCAGACTGGACTGGACCAAGGTACACAGTTCCACTCAGTGGAAAAGAGGCTTTAGTTACTTTAGCACCGAGGAAGCCTCTCTACTTCTAGACTGTTGGTGTCTCAGTAGGTTTGGTACTAAATTATGACTAATAATATACAGATTGGTCTGCAATAAAAAAACTGCAAGATTATTCATACAAACAGCTGCCCTGCTGGGATTTGCTAGAAGAAAGTCTTATGGTGCGTTCATACTGCAAGCTTTGTCAACACTTAAGTAACGCTCAAAAGTTCAACGCATATACACAGAAGATATATTTTTAAGCTGAAACTTGCAAAGCTCATTGGTGGGCCTTTCTCTGGTGGAAGTTTTAAACACTAGCAGGTCGTGGTTGGCTATGAGGCATCGACGTCGGTCAACATCACTACAGTCAGACACTCTGATTGGTTGTGTCAAGCTGCGTCAAGAGTGTTAAGACTATCACAAGTTCAACCAGCTGAACTTCTGCGTTGCTAGCGCTGTGTGCTTTGAAGCTTTAAATGCAGGAAAAGCTTGAAAAGTTGAAAGAGCCAACGCTCACAAAGCACCGCAGAGACTGCGATGATCCTCAAAAGGCCTCAATGATGGACTTATTAAGACAGTCAGATCATCGTAAAGAGGACCTTTGGACGCTGATTTTGAATTGGAGCCAACCACCCTCTGGAGTACACTGATGCAATCATATCCACATGTCATTTCAACCACATAAGTCTGGCAAATGACATCCAAGAGGGGTAATGTCCCTGCAATTAAAGGGATTGGATTAGAATAATGTTAAGTGGTAAAAACCTTTACCTGTATGCCGCTTAATTAAGTTCAAAGACTTCAGAGTGATTTGACACTGCATCAGTTATTCACTCATTCATACTTACTCAGTTTTAAAATATGTTCATGAACGCATTTACCCTCTAAAGTATTTTGATGTCACACAAATCTTTACTTTTACTGCTTGGTTGGTCATTTTTTCCAGGTCAGTGTGTTATTTACGGTACAGGGAAAACAATAATTTTATAAGGTGAATGTCTTAGAACACCAAGAAAATGTGCATCCATATAGGGAAGCACTGGAGGGAAGACTGCATAAAAGCACAAAACCAAAAAAGAGCAACTAGAGCGGAACATAAATTGTGTTTTTTTTTATGTTGATTGCTCATTTCAGGACATACAGAAGAATCTAGTACAGTGTGTTAAAAGAAAATGCCAAAGGCAGCATGAAAAGCCTCTATTTAGACCTCTAGTTTTGGATAAATTTAACAAAAGCTGGGTCCAGACTGGATGGGATACAGAAAAGCAAGTCCATATGGTGAAAGCTGAGACTTTTAACATGCCCGGAGAGTGTGATTACTTATAGTGGATCTGTGAGTAAGAGTGCTTTATAAATCTGGTATGGTTACAAACCCCACTGAACCAACATCAGAACCATAAACCAATGAATTCTCAATCCCCCCCACCGGAATAGCAAGATCTCAGCACCACTATCACATATATTCAAAGGTCACTGAGAATCAGACCCTGCCTACTTACCAGGGCTTCTTGCCTGACCAATCAAACAAGAGCCACATTCTTTTTTTTCACACAAGGATGAGGAGGGCTGTGTGCAATCAGTTGAAAGAGGCTGACCCTTCAGCAATGACAGACCTTTTTTTAACCTTTCAGTTAAGGTGTGCTTTTGCTGAGGAAATCATGGTACCACCAAAGCATAGTAAACTGTTTGAGATATAGCTTGTCAAGTTTGTGACTTTAAGATGAAAAGCCACAATGAGGTCTTTTTGGTCAAGGTTAATGAAAAAGTTATTTTTGTCAGAAATGTCAGTCTTCTGAAAAAGAATGTTAATTTTAGTGCACTCAGTACTTTACATGAATTACGGCATCAATGCAACATGGCATGGGGAGGACCTGACTGTGACACTGCTGTGTAATTCAAGCACAATTTGCTTTGATAGCACCCTTCAGGTAATCTTGATTGTTCCTTTTTTGAAAGCCATAACAAACAAAATTGCAAGAAATAAAGGCTTGAAATATTTACCATGTGAAATGAAGATTTTTAATATATTGTTCACAAAAACTGTTGAACTTTAAAAAAAATATACATTTTGGAGAAGCACATGTATTTCAAAATATATCTTGAAAATATTGTAATATTTTTGCAAAACTTATTCTAAATTAAGAGCATATAAATTAAATTAATTAAATTTTAATAGTTGAATTAATGGCTGAATAGTATTTTTTACTTGCTTTGTTTTGTTGTTGCTGGGACTTAAATCCTTCTTTAAATTATGAATTGTCAACAACCCATAACTTGAAAGTGAACCTTTTTGCCAAGGTTCAAGGCATTGTACATTGCCTCATTTAAGACATTAACAATTTTTAAATGACTAATGTATAAAATGCACAATAATCTCCAGACATGTGAGCCAATGGTCCTCCAGAGGATGTGAGATCATTGGAGGATAAAAGTAAAGGATAGCGGGACCTCATGTCCTGAAAACTGCTGCGAGTTGGACTGTGAGTGGCTCTGTCTTGTTCTTCCAAGGCAGTGATGGTATGATGTGTGCATCTAAAGTGACAGCTGACTAAATCAAACAGATCAACTGTCTCTGCAGTACTCTTTTCCTGTGCTGTTTTTCACACTTATAAAAGTCACATTTTCCAAGATTACTCCTGGGCCCTTGAGTCTGTCTTTTCAAAGTTAGCAAAATGATCAGAAAAAAATGTCAGAGGAAGCTAAAATATAAAAGTTAAATAAACACACACTTAGGGATAAAAACAACAACACTTTAATTAAAGCCAATCTATTCTGAAGATGCACTTGAAAAAAACTGTTTTAAAAATATTTTGGATTGACAAAAAATCTGAGTAATCAATTATGCCACTGCTTGTCTACTGATTAATTAAGAATATGGGAAAAAGCACAAAGTGTGTTGACAGACTTAGAAAATTGGCTGACTGTATAACAATATCTAGTTGTTCTGTAAAATTTCATAGATAGAAAACCAAGCACTGTATAATTATCATGATTCAAATTTGCATGATTTTAGTCTTATGTTGTATTAAAAAAAACTTTTGACAAAAATACATACATAAAAGTATTCTATATTGATATATAAATATAAATCAGTATTGATTACAATACTTGAAATTCAAAACTGTGTGATAGAAGTCTAAGACTAATCCAGTTCAGATATGACAAGTGCATGTATTTTCAACAGGGATGCAACAATACCAGTTTTTTTCAGACCGTTATGATACTGATACTTCACTGTAAAATCTGATTAGTTAACCCTACTTAAAAAAAGCATGCAGACCAACTGCTCTTAAAATAATAAGTACACAGGACTAGGTACCTATATGTTAGAGCCATTAATGTATAGAAAGTGAAATGAACCTACATGCAAGTTATTATAACTTAGGCAAACCAGTACAACGTACTTAAAGTTAAGAATTTTACTTTTCCAAAAAATAAATTATTCATTTTGTTCCACTTTTCATTTTTGATTCCAGTGTAATTAAGATTGTTAATTTGGCCAATTAAAAATATTTCACTGATTTTCATTTCAATCTTTTAGTTATTGACAATTACTATAGGTTTCAATTTGTCTTCATCCAGATTCATAAGTCAACAGAATTTTAAAAAGTTACTGAACACAAATTTAGTTCACATTCTCAATTTAATGTTACTATAGCAGAATGTTTTTATTTATTTTTATTTTCTGATGGTTCTGAGCAAAGAACAGAAAGTGTATTGCTTGTGAAGCAATTTGATGTTTCTACTATACAACAGAAATGTGGTCACTGTGGGTTTCAAACAAGAAGCCCAATGTCAGATCTGTTAGCATAGAAACTTAAATCAATGCAACAGACTTCCAAATCACTCATGATTTCAAAAACATGCCCCTAATCACCCTGGGAAATATGATAATTAGGTCTGTCTAATAGTTTTCGATGTACTTGTTTTTAGCAGGTAAGTAAGAGGGATAGTAACTTAAGACATTGTCAAGTTGAATTAAAATAAATTTGCCCACTTACGCCATGTAAAGGTAACTAAGAATAAATAATAAGATATTCATTTCTTATACACATTTACATTTTAATAAAAAAAAAAAAATATTTAGAAGCTCATATTAGTACTGGTAACCTGTCTAAAGCATGTAATGATAACTAGTCAAATGTACAGTGTTGGATCTAAGAACTTGCCGATACCAAGTACCAATGCTGATACTTCTACCAGGCAAAAATAACTGCAGTGAATTTGAAGACAGGTTACAGCCTCATCTGTCATTATTACAACAAACAATGATAAAACAGATACAAAATAAATAATAATAAAAATGATCACAAAACTACAATTTCAAGTGAAAAAGAAATATTATCTTTTAAATCAATGCAGTTCCCACATTTTAAGTATCTGTTCATAGTATTGGTTAATCAATACCATGAATCGATATATGATAACAATACGAGTACATTAGAACCGTATTGGCCCCTATACCCGATCCCTAATGCATTCCTAATTTTTAGAATTCTGAACAAGAGGTGTTCAATATAAACACTTATGGTCATTAGCTGATGAACCTGCTTTTTCTTACAGTTACCTTGTAGTGTTCTTAAAAGACTGAGTTCAAAGAAATGATGAGCAAAAGGTGATGTTAGCTAAGAGGACTAGAGAGAACAAATAGGACACTTTCCCACCTTTATAATTTTATTTCTTATGTCATCATCAAAATTTTTACAAAACATTTTCTGACAATAATATACTCATAGAAGAGCCATGTTTTTGCGCTTGGACCAGGTCTTCACAAAAAAATGCTTTAGTTTTTGATACAATAATAAAAAAAACAAACAAAAGTTTTAAAAAAGTAACAACAAATCAACTTGTAAAGAAAACAGTAAAGCGCATATTTACAACTTACATAAAAAAGAAACAACGCTCTATGCAGGAAATGGATGAAAAGGAGAGGATGATGATCCTGTGGCTACATGAAAAGAATTGTAAAAGGAGCAAACGTTAAAAAAAAATATGTTATGAAAAACAAATAGAAATGGAAAAGTTTATAAGCCGACATGTAGCAATGACAAATTCTGATATTGCTCTCTGTCAGGCTCCCACTGCTTGCTCTCACACAGCACTCCCAAACCAACTGCAAGAAAATAGTGGAACCCCTTTAGATAAAAAAAAAAAAAAAAATCTTCCTTTTTTAAGTGCTTACATTAAATCCAATTAGGGCTTTGTCAGACAAACGAAAAAGTGTGTCTCCCCGACAGAGGTTAATGATCATGCCTTTCTTTTTTCTGTACCACCTCTGACATGAGCAATGGCAGAAAAACAAAGCTGGAACATTGTGGGTTGAAGGTTAAAGACTTCCTGCTAATGTGAAACAGCGTGGAACAATAACAATCAATGGGGAGCGGGCTGGCAAGAATATCAGTAATAGTGATGTTCATTCACGGGATGTAGAGGAGTAGGTGCCGCTGTACAGTAGATGCAGACACACACACGCACAAAATCAGGCCGCCCCGGAACATGCAGGGTAACTCAATCAGTGGCAATCCTTTAAGTCTCTCTTGGTTTCAAAAGTTTCAGTTCTTTAATCCAAATACACTCAGAAAATTCAAGAAAATCCAACTTGGAATTGGCATGTAAGAAGCATGAGCATATTTTTTTTCAAGCCAGTTCAGGTCTCCGTGTATACACATGCTGACTTGACTCCAAACACAGGATGAATGTATTCTGTATGGGCATACTCCAGTACTGCCTGCTGTAAGACACAGATGTATGATATAGAGGGAATGGCCGCAAATTGAAGTCTTGCTCAGAACTAATTTTTCAACAGTATTTATCAGGTAATGTATTACTGCCTAGTCAACCGTCACAGATGGCCTTGGGTGAACTGGAATGAATAGCCGTGTCAAATCCTACAAGAGTTTATTATCATTTATCAAGATATATCTGATGCGCTTTTTTGTTATGACTTTTCTTCTTGCATGTATTGATGCGTTTATGCTTGACTGTATCTACTCTAGACAGACAAGTCAACAGTGAATTGTTGTTTTTTATTGTAAATTATGTCTTTGTATGAGAGCATGCATAATACAACACAGATTAGAAAGTGTTTTGTATAAACATTGTAAGCATTGTGTGTTAAAGATGAATCAACACATCACCTTTGTGGCTTTAGAGTTAGAGTTTGTATCATGTCTTACAGAGAAAAAAAAGTAGATAGGGCTGCTCAAAAAGATTATAAATCTGCTACAATAACCAAGTAAAATGTATTCATGTATTAATTCACTTTTGCCTCTATTTTATTGCTAACACAATATATGCTTGAAGTATCTGCCACTTTTAAGTACTAATGTATACTCAGGTTTAAAAAAACTACAGTTTGAAGTCAGAATTTTGTAAGACAGTTCCAATATACATTCTGTGTAAATCTGATCTGTCGACAGTGGCTAATTTGTTTATATTTTCTTTTGTAATAACTTCAATATAAGTGGAAATTTGAGGTCACACTGAGATTAGAGTTGCAGCTTGTTATTATTTAAAAACCAAGATAAAATAATTATGGAGTTCTAACTTTAAACCCCCTTATATTACCAATTAGAATTGTTAAAAATTGGTGGCATTTCAAAAACAGCTTGTTCCCATTGATCTTGTAGATAATGTAGGTGCCAAAGCTAATAAATGACACATAAAGACGGATAAAAATAAAGATGAATATTTTGTCTGTTTCTAATTATTTATTTCTTCTTTTCCCACCCTTCTTACAATTTCAAGTTATTTAAATAAGATTCCACAGAGAGTTATTGGACTTTTCAGTGATTACATGAAATACATTAAACTCATGCTTACAAAACATACATAGTCAGGTGTTTTGAAATATTTCTAAATTTTGAAATATTTCTAATTGTTTGTTTATGCTTTCTTTTAGTGATTCTGTTTAGATTTTCACATTTTTGTAATCATGTAAAGCACCTTGAATTGCCTTGTTTTGAAAGTGTCCCGTATAAATAAAACTGCCTTGCTTGCAGAAAACAAAAAAAAAACCTGAACCCAACCAATTAAGCAGCTAAAGATAAATGCCAAATATTGGTTGTTTGTGGTTGTCTATATAAGAATTTAGCTGAGGTTTATAAAAAAAGATAAATACTATTGATCACATTGGTTCAGCAGCAGTATAAATATCTTACTTTTCTGTTTTTAATCAAATAAATGTGCCCATCTTATACAATTTCTGTTAACTTGTTTATGTAAATGCCATACTATCAAACAGTTACTTCTACTACTACTACCCCGAGGTTATCATCCTGCAAGAACTTCATACCGATGACTAATCTTCATCTTTATATCATCTCTGCTATGCCTTTCCTATAAGTGCATGCTTTTTCTGAGCACAGACTTTCAAATACTCACATTTTATAGCTTTTCTTTATACTTTTACTCTCACCTCCTCAAGAAAGAAGAAAAAACAGAGAAGCACTTTTAACAAATGCTCCCTGTGAGGATTTGAGCCCTATATCAGGGTGTGGAGGGTGTGTGTGTATGCACAGATGAGTGCGTATTTCTTGTGTAGGAACCAATCTACATATTTTGTGGTATTTATCAATTTGTACTTGTGCTTAGAAATGTTCCTAAATATGAGTAAACTTTTAATCATTCGTACCCACAGCATCTACTGTTAGAATGGAGGAACTGCAACACTGAAAGTTTTACTTTGACATGTTATTTCTCTCAGCTGTTTATCGCCTCCACCAAGGAGTTCATGTTGACGTTTGTCTGTCGTTAAGCAAAATAACTTAAAGTTATGTACATATTTGCAATAAACTCTCAGGAAATGTTAGAAATTTGCCAAGAAATGCATAATTTAATTTTGGAGGTGATCATTTATGGAGAACCTGTCACTCGTGTGTGTGAACTATGCCGTTTTTAAATGTCTGTTCATCACGAATACTTTTTTGCTCCTCTTGTGTTTCACCTCAATCTTGGTGTCATTCATATTCCTTTCTTTGCTTTCCTGGTCAATATTTTTGGGAAAAATGCAAGGACTTCATTAATTTGTCAGAGCACATGATGTTACCAAATATGGTTAATTGAGGGCATTTCTGTATGCAAATAACTGTGAACGGCAATGAGCAAGTATGTATGCAAATGATTGCGGAGGAACATGCATACGAATGGCCGCCGCACATTTTATAAATCAGACTTTTGCGTGTTCATATGAACATTCTAAATTTCATTTGTAGAATGGAATACAGGACAGTTTCTACAAACGTTTGATAAATGAGGGCCCTGGAGTTTAGCTCACACATGCATCATTAGCATGCAGCGCTTGTGCTTCCAGCTCTCTAAAGGCAAAATAACTGGACAAAAGATTGGAGAATTACTGGCAGAAGGAATCACACATTCTTCTGAACTTATCTCAATTTTTTCAGGGATATAGTTATGATTAATCCAACATTGCTTTTTATTTTTATTTTGTTACAACTATATAATTGCACATGAAGGGCAAAGTAGCTTTAATCTTTTTCAACCAATAAAACTGAAGCTAACATAAATATGATATCCATAGGGAATGTGAAAGGGAAATTCCTTATCCTCAAGTGCCCAATCCAAGCTTTTTTTCATCCTAGGTGTTAGGGAACTCTATTTCAGGCAAGAAAAGAGCATGAACGGGTCAGCAATGAAATGAGCTGTTGTTCGGGACACGTGCTACTGGTTCTAGGCCATTCCAGGCTAGAAATATCTCTCATTGTTTTTATCTCCTCCCCCAGCTGGACAGAGTTTCCCAATATACAAACATGCAGACAGAAATAGAACTAAATTTAACAGGTTCACCCAAGTCACCAAGCAGCAGACATGAAATTCAGGCCAGGGAGTTATTAGAAGTGATATAGAGCAAGGCAAGACAATAATACATGGGTAAAACTGAGAGAGCTCCCCTAATAGACATTGGCACAGCTGTAATTACAAAGTAAACTTCACCAGCACTGAAAAGCAACCATACTGAGTAACTCAACTGAATTTTTTTATGTGATGACGTGTACATAAACAGGAATGAACCCTTTGAATTTGCAATGCAGTGGTAACATTTGAGTCACTTGTTTTTGGGCCTGGTTTTTGGTAGAACATATATAAAAAAATAATGGCACATCAAAACAAGAACACCTTTTCTCACAAGTTAGCACACTTCTCCATACAGTAAATCTTTGAATGGCAGATAGCATGGAAATTGAAAAACAAAATGAACAGACTGTGTTACAAATAGCAAATCATGTGACCACAACTTGAAGGTTTGTCTCTCGAACATTTACAAGTGTGAGAACAAAGAATACAGAGGCCGTTCAGAGAACTTTACAAATGATACTGGTTCAAAACCTTCCCTCTAAATGTGATTAGGTAAGATGAATTTGGTTTAAGAAAAAAAATACATATTATTTTAATTAAATGGCAATAACATGAAGGGAGCAGATAGAAAAATATTTATCATTGAAACAACAAGAGCATTACAATAGGAACCTCCTCACCGAGTCATCCTGGTAATATATTCCCACTGGAACATGAATAAGGCTCCTCTTCTGTTCACAGTTTGTGTTTCAGAAGAAGTGAAGTTTGTACCTTTTTTTTCTTCTTAAAGACATTTTATTTACACAATGATTGAGTTCTATTTTACTTAGTCCCTCTGGGAGTCTTATGCAATTTCTTGACATCATCTTTAAACACCTTAGAAACTTTCTATTTATCTCAAACCAAACAAGAAAAAAATAATAATTTGCTTCATCTAGTCCCATCACAAGGATTCATGGATCTGTTTGAACTGTGTGTCACCCCAACTCTTGGTCAGCTTCCACAACACTCCGGACCGAGCCAAAGACTACTTGACAGCCTGTCGCTGCTGTATGTTAAGTCCCAAACGGCTCCATAAGAAGTGCTCAACACAGCAGCCACAGGGTTACTGAGTGCATAAAACTCTGTCACGCGCTTTTTAGGACAGAAAAAAAAAAGTCTGGTAATATTCCCAATACAGTCCATGGGTTCATATGCGGGTCATAGAGAAGTCAGCTTGCTGGTTCATGCCTCCAGTCAGCATTGTTGTTCTCTGTGGCGGCAGGGAAAGAGGAGCTCAGTAGCATGGTGCTCCTGCTGTAGTCCGTTCTGATGAACGTCAGTCATTGATTTGTTTCAAATTACAATTTTGGGGCAGTGAGAGTGGTTTCTCTTTCAACAGTTTTAACCTTTTGAATTATATGTACACACTTTCGTCTAAATGTACTTATTCTCTCATGAATATCCAAATGAAAGGCTTTCTACTGAATAGCGAGTCATTCTGCTGGGGTATATCCGCATACAGTGATTAGCCATTTGCTGTCTTAAGGGCACCTATATGTTTTCTTACTGAACATACGGCTTTGGATTTTGTTGTTTATGGTTTTCCTCATACATCTGATCTTTTCATGACTATAATAAAATTTGTCAAACATTTCAGTTCAGCTACCTGACCTGACTCATGCTTGAGTGCTTTGCTTGTCTGCAAAGTTCTTCATTAACATCAGCGGGCTTTGACGGTAAGTGTGAACTGGCAGGGGTTTGTTGCGTACTACAACTGTTATTTTATGTAAGTGCATTAAAGAAAGTCCTTAATAAACTCTTTGGTTTAACATGCACATAAATTGAATCCAGTACTAAATACAACATCCAATAAAACAAAAAAAAACAAAAAAAACGGAGAGTCTGAATGTGATTATTAGCGGAACAATAATGCAGGTCTCACTTTGTCAACATCTTGTGAGAAAGATTTTCTAATTACAGTAAGAAGTCTCCTGAAACCTCTGAGATCTGTTGAGTTACTTCTGGGTTTTATGATCGAGACATTGTGTTTATTGCACGTCCCCTTTCATTCCTGACATTGCAGAAGCTCACTGCTGCCACTGTGAACAGGTAAGCCATTGGGCTGACATCAGATATTATGTAGACCAGATTAGGCCACAAAGTAACTCTTTTCATCATCTGCTATATTACTTTTCGTGAGTAGGTAGTAAGGGATTTCAGGAGTTTTTCTATGAGGTGCTTTCAAAAGAAAATCTGAATGATGAATGTCCCACCATACAGTATTACTGTAACACTGTGAATTTCCAGTGCCATACCCCTCCAGGCATATTTTGAAATTGTAGTCCTCTCCTCTATGTACTCATGTGGTAAAAACAAGGCCCCATTGAACCACCTCACCTGCCCCCTTTCTTTCAAAAGTAATGGTGAATCACAGGCTATTATCAAAATATCTAACAGCCAGATTCTTTAGCGTCCAAATTTAAGAGTTCCAGTGCGTTCAGGGGGAGGATAAGGGCCGCTGCCGGGGCCTTCAGTTTGTTGGATGAGGGGTGGAGGAGGGGACCGTGCCCCTGGCACAGGGCCACCTATGCTGGCAACAGAGGGCACAGCGGGCAAGGCCACAGTCTGTATTGTGCCTCTGTCACATGGCCCCAGGTCTTCAAGTCCCTCCAGTCCCTGAGGTGGACCTTCATATCCCATGTTGAGCCGCAGGGGTTGATGGGCCTGGCAGTAGTCTACAATGGGCTGTTCATAGCGGTAAAAGGTTAGGGCACCCATCTGGTGGGGGACCTGAGCAAGGGAAAAGAGGAGGACAGAAAATGTTGGGGGAATAAAGATAGGTGGAAGGTACACGGTGAAAGGACAGAAGACAGAAGGGGGAGAAAAGAAAAAAGAGGAAAATAAAATTAGTGATACACGTTACCAACAATACAATCTGCAATCAGTATATTGAAAATATAGTTTAAAGAGATTTGGATATTTTCATATTTTCAAGTTCCATATTAATTTGTGAGCATTGGGAAAAATTAAGGGTATAACTAAATTATTTTTTTTAAATTAATTGCTGAGGGCTTGTTTGCCCTTTTGACAATTAGCACACCCCTTTCATAAACGAACATAAATTCATCAGTTGA
This sequence comes from Apricaphanius iberus, assembly GCA_028564705.1. Lineage (NCBI taxonomy): Eukaryota > Metazoa > Chordata > Actinopteri > Cyprinodontiformes > Aphaniidae > Apricaphanius > Apricaphanius iberus. Next base: position 911,610 of record JAPXFQ010002068.1, read on the forward strand.
CATGAATCAGTTGATTTAGTTTTTTGATTGACACTCATGGTGACAGGCCAAAATGAAACTGAATGGAATACAGGGAAGTTGCTCAATAAAAAAAATAGCTGTGAAGTCAACAATACAACCCAGGTAACTGTCAACTTTATCTACATGCTCATCCAGGAGGAGTGAATGCTGCGAGTCAATAACCTTGATGCAATCTGTTGGAATTCCTTAGATAGAAAACTATTAAACTGATTTCAATGTATATATGACTGATTTGAAATGACATGTAAAGTGGTTTGAAACAACATATGTTGTGAATTGGGATTATATAACTGAACTGAATCTAATCGAAATGAAGTTGCTCTGTCTATGAATTCCAGCTTTTTGAAATGTAGACACATATAAGCCAATAGCATACTTTTTTCTCCAGGCTCCATGTATTCCACTCTTTTTCTTTTGACAGTAATCCTCATGTCTACTATTCCAATCTTATGAGATGTAACACATGATCTTAGAGCAGACAAGTCTGTGCAAAACCCTGCTGGTAGATATTTTTGTTGTTACTCTGTGTTCATAGTAGACATGTACCAGCTGAAGACTATGGGAAGATAAGAGACAGTTATTGTCTAATCAGTTGTCAGATGAGTTATGGAATGTCTCTGTGGTGCAGGCAAATGCTATATGCATGTTTAGTATGACAAGTTCTACGGCATTCTCAAATAGCTCAGTTACAAAACTGCGAAGCCTGTAAAAGGACAAAATAGTGAAAGGGCAAATGACCAGCGTCCTATACAAACTTTTTTTTTATAGCTCTGACAAACATAGTATAAAAATATTTCAAATTCTAAAGAAATTATATAAACAAAAAGAGAAACACATTCAGAACTTCATGTACTACATCTACAGTATACTGTTGTGAAAATATTCCAACCTTTTAATGATAATCTTCCATGTTTGAAATGCTTTAATTAAGGCTCTGGAACCTCCTGCTCAGTCACTTTTGCTGTTTAATGTAATTATCCTCAGATGGTGACCACCTGAGTCTTAGCACCGGCCTAGATATCTTTTAAAATGTATTCATTTAAAAGAGCTTCACCTTCCAAATGGAAGATATACATTTTTGAGCAAGAATGAGTCTTCTTGGCTTTCTTTACTAATACTCAGTTCTACTATAATTTGTATTTGCAATTTAAAAAAGTATACAAATCACACTTCAGGACAGGCAAACCACAGATGCTTTTTTTGCTCAAACTTTTGTGAAAAAGCTGGACCACATAATACTGTGCATTCTCTAGTGCAGTGTTACTTGTATTACAGCCAGGAAAACTCACATCTGTCCATGTTTGGACTTTTGTTCCCTCTGCACTTCTTTACACAGTCCAAAACAATCAGATGAGTCTCTTGCGACTCTATGTCTTCCTAACTTTAATCATACACTTATTTGCCACTTAGGACATTTTCAAACAGTCCATGAAAACAGCAGGGTGAGATGGCATTTGACCTGGAAAAAAAGAAAATAAAAAAACTCTAGGCTGACAGAGAAAAGTCATCTGATCTCTATTTACATGTGACAAAAAAGTGCATTAATGCAGAAACAACACATATAATCCCAACCGGGAAGACACAAATAACTTCCCTTCTCCTTAGTTGTGAGAAGGTGTTACCACCACACAATCTTTCCAGTATAATTTTCTTATGTTGATTCTAATGCAACCCATATCATTTCTGGATCTAATTTAAATATCTTTATAGTTTAGCTGAATGAAAGTTAGGCGAAAATCTACAAGTAATCAAAAGTCATTTTTAAACTACTACAAGATAGGAAATTAAATTATAGAAATAACGCCTTAATCAAATGTCTCATTCTGTACTATTACTGTATGCTACTTTCTTTCAAGTAAGACATTTACATTCACTTAATATTAGAATTGAAGAAGTGAAGTTACAGGGGAGTGTAAATAAAGAGGGTAGAGGACTTTAAGTACTTAGGGTCAAAGGTCCAGAGCAAGTGAGAGTGAGAGAAAGAGGTGAAGAACCATGTGCAAGCTCGTTGGAATGTTTTTATAAAAGGGTTTCCGCAAAAACGAAAGGAAAGGTGTACAAGGCAGTAGTGAAAACAGCTGTGTTGTATGGTTTAAAGACAGTCCCAATAAGGACAAGACAATAAGCAAAACTAGAAGTTGCAGAACTCAAGATATAGAGATTATCATTGGGAGTGAGGAAGATGGATAGGATCAGAAATTAATACATCAGAGGGACAGCTCATCTTAGATATTTTGGAGATAAAAACAGAGGCCAGACTGAGATGGTTTGGACATGTTCATATGAGACACGAGGATTATATGGATAGAAGGATGCTGAGGTTGGATCTACCAAACACTAGGCAAAGAGGAAGACCAAAAAGAAGATTTATGAAAGTGGTGAAAGAAGACATGAAGTTAGTTGGTGTGAGGGCAGAGGATGCAGAGAATAGAATTTGTTTAGACTTAAGCCAGACTAAGGTGTATCCATGTGTTTCAGAAGTTGGAATTTAGTTGTTGTAAGGCAATAATTCAGCATTCTCTTTACTGCATGTAAACCTACTGAATTTTAAGAGGCAGGATAAGAAAATACTTTCTAACTTAGGAAGAATCGACTAAGTAGCAGCATCATCTTGAGGATTTATTCATTTTGAGGTTGTATGTATAATTCTGACCCTGTCTAGAGACATCATCTCTCATTTAAATCAGTTGACCCTAACATATAGCATCTCAAAAGATTGTAGAAATATTAAAATCAATCCTAAAACATGATTTTATAGATGGTGATATAGTGAGTGAATATAAATATGTAAGACAAATAGCAAAAATTGAAGTAGCTGGAACATGTCAACAAAGTTCTGGAATCATCAACCAAGGGACTGCCATGAAGTCATTCTGGATTGTAGGCATTTTTGTTTCATAAAAAAAACCCAAATACAATCAGCAACTGACTAAAGCTGCAGTCACTGACCTGCTTTAAAGCTTTTGTTTGCCTGATGATAATTCATTTAGAAAAAAAATAAAGAAATAAAAGATCTTTGATCCATCCAGTCTGGCCTTTTTTTTTCTTTCTCAGCAACACCTGAGCACCTTCAGAACCACCACCCTGCTTACTTTTTCTACCTCCTTCCCCCCTGGAATGAACTCCATTAAGCAAGGCTGACTCATTACATTATGGGCACTCAGTGGATTACTCCCCCTCCATTCCCCTTTTAGTTTTTAAACCTTTCCCGAGCCCTGCCCCTCTCACTGCCACACAATCATATCCCCCTCTCATCAGAGACCTCAGCACTGCTTCCCTCCCTCTCAGTCCACATCCAATCAATTAATGAACCAATATTCACTCACTAACCATTTCAGCAGATTCTGACAAATTATCCGACTATAAATCTGCTCTTGTGCAGGTAAGATCTGAAGTGAAAAATTGTAAAGGTTTGAATGAAGAGGGACTAAGATACATAATTATGAAAATAGAGGGACACCAAGTATATATATAATTAAGCTTTAGTTATTTTTTCAGTCAACCATTTCTTTGAAATGAGATTACAGTACTGTGCAAAAGTTTTAGTCGGGTGTGGGGAAAAATTGCTGTATTCAGAAATACAAGTAATGATGGTTTATTTCTATCAATTTACAAAATGCAATGCAATTTGTTTGGTAAAGAGCCATACAATAATGTCTGCAAGACAACAGTGAAGCATATTGGAGTTTCCTTGAACGTCCAGGGCTGCATTTCTGCATATGGAGGTGGAGATTTGGTCTGGATTAATGGTGTTCTCAATGCAGTTCTCAAAAATACAGGCAAGTACTTATTCATCATGCTATACTATCAGAGAAGCATGTAATTGGCTCCAAATTTATCCAACAGCAGGACAATGACCCCAAACAGACAAAGTCATTAAGAACTATCTTTAGCGTAACAAAAAACAAGAAGTCCTGGAAGTCATGGTATGGCCCCCACAGACCCCTGATCTCAAAATCACCTAGTGTTTCTGGGATTACATTAAGAGATGGAATGATCTGAGTCAGCCAACATCCACAGAGGATATCTGATTAGTTATTGAAAATATTTAAGATATTTGTAACAATCTACTAGCTGACTTTCTTCAGAAGCTGTTTTTAAATGTACCTAGAATAACTGATGGTGTTTTGAAGGCCAAGAAGGATCACACCAAATCTTGATTTGATTTAGATTTATCATTTGTTTATTCACTACATTTTTTCGATTGATAAATACAACTGATTAAAACTTATATTTTTTGAAAGCATTCTTTGCTTGCAGCAATTGTCAACACCTGCCTAAAACTTTTGCACAGTGCTGTACAGGTTTAGAGTATTTTTGAAACACAGATTACCTCCTGTTGGACAAAAGCAAGCCAAAATGCTTTTCACGTTTTTTATTTTTGTTTTCGTGAACAAAATGTGCTATTTCTATTCAGAGCCCATTGTAGCAAGGTCTAGCTGCCTCATTAGGAATGCTGTCAGCCTTTTTGCCTCTCAGCATCAGGACATTAGTAATTCCCTACACCCTGCAGTCTGTTGACAGTCAAATATGCAAATGGTTCACATCTGGTCAGCCTACATACATTATTTTTTGCTTTCCAAATGTCTTTAAAGTTTGAGTGAAAATAAATGGCAGTAAAGCTTTTCTGTTTCAAAAATGTGATACAATTTATTATTTTTTTTAAAGTTTTTTTCTCTATGCCAATTTGATGCTTTATTCATGACTGCCATGTTTTTTGTTTAGCTGAAAGACTGCCTAAGTAAGTTTTTGTTAAACATTTTCTTTGATATTTTTCTAAATTGTAAGGATTAAACATTCATTTTAGGTCTAGGCAGCAAAGGTGGTTCAAACTCACTAGCCCCCTTTCAAACAGGGCATGAAAAAAGGTAGTTATTCCGGACTTTGTCTGTTTTACTTTTGAGTCAGAAAGCAAATATCCTGACTCTGCACAAATAACTTTTAGAGGTATAATATCACCTGAAGCCCTAGTAACACGAGCAACCTTGTCATGGTAGGGTGTTTGCACTCAGAATGTCAGGTAAAGTTCCAGGAAAAGGGGTGCAGGGCTGAGAGAACAGAGAAAGCTTTTAGTGCACACATTGATGACATATATATAACATGTATCAACGGCTGTTAACACTTATTTTGCTTTGCTTAGCTTCTAATTGCCGTTCAGCTTCATCTCTTATGTGTGCGCAGAATTGCACACAAACAACGGACAGTTTAAGGACTTCTGCTCTTTCGTTGGCCCTCTTTGCAAGAATGACTTTGTTTGGGGAAATAACGTATCTATGCCCGCTGCACTGTTTACGTTGTATCCGGACACAACTCCCCCCTTCTATCTGCAAAAAGCAAAATTCATATAACAAAATAAGCCAAAAAAGTTTTCAAAACATGGTTACATTTAACCATAGTTGGGCAGAGTATCCAAATGCTGTATTCAAGTACAAGTGTCACAACTTCAACATATTTTTACTCAAGTTAAAAAACAAAATTAGTTATCAAAAATTACTAAAGTAGGAGTAAAACGGTATTTGGGAAAAAGGCTACTCCAGTTTTCAGTACTTGAGTACTTTTTTAAGATGATAGTATATGATGTAATATTTGGAAATAATGTAATTGGACAAAAATATAAAGTTATCTTCAAATACTAAATGTAGTTTTATTTTTTAAAGGAAAGCTAATGGAACCAATAATTACAGTTGGCAGATTATATACCTTAGAGCAGGGTAAGGTACCTACACTTCCAAATGGCACAACAGGCTCAGCAATTAGAAAATAACATTAAAACAAATAAGGTTGAGTGCAGAAGAGATCTCTCTTAAGCAACAACTGTAGGTGTTTGTCTCTTTGTCTCTTCTTTTTCACTCAGTAAATTTATTAGCTATGTGAAGAGAAAATAGAAAATTTACTCCAATAAGAGTAGCACTATCTCATAAAAATATTATTGAAATAGAAGTACACAGTACGGTGTAGTAAAACTACTTTTAAAGTATTTAAAAACGTTACTTAGGTAAATTTGACTGTGTAAATGTAACTGGTTACTATTTACGTGTGAATTTAACCTATTTATTTGTTATTAAATGTATTTTATTAGATTAACTAGAATATTTGTACTCTGATATATTGAATAAAACCCAACAAAAGAATACAAACTATTACACAAATTTCATTGGGTAAGTTGTAAAATATTTCTTTACCATTTTGGACACATGCAGTTGAAGAGGCATTGCTAACCAAGAAATTAGACCTGACACTGGTGTCTCTCCTTAGACAAGTTTCATGTATAGTTATGGAAATCGATACCCAGAAAAGTACAAATAAGCTCAACAAAAAGTCAGCCAAGTTGGTTCATACCAATGATTTGAGGCTATGTTTTAACAAATAACTACTGAAGATCATGACATATTAACATTATCTTTGGTCAGTATTCTGTATAGGTGTGGGCAAATAAATGTTATCAAAACAGTACATTTTCTTTAAAGGACTTTATCTTCTTGGTGGTGAATTTAGCTCCACCCTCTGACAAAAAGGTAGTTATATATTCTGTCAGTGGATGTTTTACTTTTACCTATAGTTCATTTAACCTCAAACTGTGAACTTAATTGCATATAACTGTTCAAAGTCATAGTGGATCCCTTACCAGAAGCAGTTTGCTTTGGATTGCGGTCCTCTCCGATCTGTGCAATCGAATTTTATGATATGGTACATATTTTAATAGATATGAAATTACAAAAAGACAACTTGTTTCTTGATTCAGCAGCATCTGCATTGGATGTAGAGCTGGCTTTAAAATTTGCTTTTCACACCTGATTACTGGTAAACCTGCTTGTATATGCATTTTAATCTCTTTGTCCAACACATGCTTCTGTAACCTGGCAACTGCATTGTCAGAGTATTCACAAGATCATATTCATGAGGAAATCAATCTTGGCAGGCTAACAGCTTTCAGTTTTGTGGCCAAAACACACACACACACGCACAGACACACACACTAACGCATGCACACACACTCGTACACAAACAAACTATCAGTGTCCTTGTTGAGTGACTTCAGAATTTTTTTTATATTGAAATTCTTCCTTAATTTAATTGATAGACACCAGAAAGAGACATATGCTACATGTTATCCCACAGCCAACTTTTTGCAGAATACTCCCATCTGATATGCTCTGAATATGAAATAAAACATTCAATTTGTTATGAGATAAACAGGAGATAAAACATTTCATACACCTATGGATAAAAACATTTGTCTAGTTGTGTAGCGTATTAGATAGAATATAATATTATATATTATATATCAACTTGGCATGTGCAGCTCAGGGTTGTTTAACACTTATGTCATACAAATATTTTTATCAATATATTATGATTTTTTGAAATCCTGTAAAAATGTTGGTTAAATATAAAATATATATGTAAAAAATGAAAAAAGTGATGCATTGGTCTCTACTTTCTTATTGAAATTGTGTCTGATCTTTTCAAGAGGATTTTGACATGCAGTGGTGGATATAGCAGTTTGTGGCCCCAAGGCGGACAAAGCCATGGGGCCCTCAAACAAAATGTCTGTTACAATCTCTGAAATGGTTGTCATTGTATTACTGTGCCTAAAGTATACTGTTGAGAGAAGGGAACTGGTACAAAATTCACAAGATATCCAAATACAACTGGACATCCAAGACCTTTTAAACAAAATGTCTAAGTCTGGAAAAAAAAATCTGAGATATGTTAAGGAAAAAATAATAAGAAAATATTTTTTTTTTGTCTATTTTTCAGTACTTGGTAAAAAACAAAATAATAAAAAAAATAAATAAATAAGGAAATACCAAATATTCCTTGCTAACCGAAAAGTTTATGGCTTATTATTGTTATTATTATTTTCAGTGTTTTTGTTATAAATCCTAGTTGTTGAATTCACCATTTATTTCGAATGCTCCTTGAACACACCAAAGGTGTGCAATACAGTAGTAGGGACAAGCTTCAGCCATATGTTTGTGTGTGGCTTATAAAATATAGATCGGTATTTTATACTTGCAGATTTCTTTTTCTTTTAAATTCATTTTAAACAGAAAAAATGTTTTTTGACTGCCTGAAATTATCCGAGAAAGGTCAGTCAATCTAGTGCGATCATTCTACATGCTCATTTGAAAATCATTCCGTTTCTCAACATGTGGAAGGATGCGTTCAGTCTGTAGGAAATATAACAGACAAAGTTTCACAAAAAGTAGCTAAGGATGGTGAGTGGCATGGAGCAGTCTTTTAAGATGGACAAAATGCGTACAATGCGACAGCATTTATAGTAAAAGCACACACTCACAAGACCGCTTGTCACTGTTAACAGTCATTAATTTGCTGCAGTCATGCTGCAGAATATTCAGTCTTAGTGGGGGGGTTTGGGGGGTTAGGGGGCATTCAAAAACGTTCCATAGGCAGCCTGATGGCATTACAGCATGCATGTGTTTTTTGTGTGTGTTTTTTTAAGTGACGATGTGGAATAATTTTCAAGGAAGCAGGAATATCTTAAAGTGTTAATTATGGTGCCCTCAAAGTGTTTGGGGCCCTAGGCCTACCTTAGCCTAATCGTAAGTCCACCACTGTTGACATGTTCTCGCTGAAGAATGGCTTCAGGAGATTTACTAGTGCCAAGGAACACCTTGTGCCTTTTCTAAGAGTCCTGATACAATACAGCCTTCTGAAGCCAAAATGAGAGCAGATTGGTACAGAATTGAAATACAAGCTTTTCCTCTTCAGGCTTTGATTTCTTCTCTCTTTTTCTCTCACTCACTTTTAGTAATTTCTCTCTTTTTGTTAGCCCTTTGATGGAGTGTCAACCTGTCAAGGGTGGAACCTGCTTTTATTGTATGGCAGCAGAGATAGATTCCAGCTCTTTATAAAACTGCACGATGGCTGGATGATGGATGAATGAATGGGGGTATGGACAGATGACAGCCTGCCACTGAAAGTCACAACAATTTGCAAAATATTTATGAATTATATAATTCATACTATGAATATGTCCAGTTTAGGTTACTGTGTTGAAGTGATGTTCACTTGACATTTTATTTCTCAGTCACTTTTCAGATCTCTAATAACACCATTACATACATGCCATATAGACTCCAAAAATATTTTTTGCAGTGCCTGTAAATTATCTTTTAGTTTCTTATGGTATACATGTTCATTTATGTTGAAAGACATAAGAAATAGCTCAAAGCCCATCACTTGTAAAATCCTGAATGAATTGATCGCAGTGCTTTTGTTTGATTGTCTACAATGACACTAGTTTAGCAGCAACAGAATAAGATCCCAAGCTAAACCTAATTTGATGTAATTTTGAAAAAATAAAATTCTGTGTATTGTTTAATATAGACCTCTGAATGAGAGTCATTGGTTTGACCATTAATATGATGTTACAACAAACATGGGGAGTTTATAAGCTCCCATTCCACAAAGGCTGGGGGCTAATAAAAAAAACTTTTTAAACATTTTAATAAAATAAATTAAAGGGCATCTCTGTCAGAGCTATGGCCTGAGTCCTGCTGACTGTAAAAGCTTGCTTCATACTAGCATTAATTAAAAACAGACGGCATCTGTTGATACACTTTTTGGTACAAGCTGAAATGAAACATCGAAAATATGCAATGTGTGGAATGTTACCCTACAAGAACAATTACTTGTATAATCCCAGTTAATTTAGAGGCAGCAACATAATTATTTTATGTATGACAGTTTACTGCCTGATTGAATTTGATTACATAAGATAAATAGTCAGTTTAAAAATTGCGCCTGAGGTCGTGAGTCTGAGTTAAAGCTGCTATACTGATTTTTTAAACAAGCTAGCCTCAAACATAAACACAGTCACAGAACAATACCCTCTCCCCTCCATCTTCGACCTGTCACACTTACAGTAGGCCACGCCCTGCTGATTTGGGAACATGCATCATCACAGCAGAAGAGAGAGCACAAAACAGGGTGCCTGATTTTTTTTTTTTTTTTTGTTTGTTTTTTTTGCGCCAGCTTGTTTTGGAAATTCAGTATAGCAGTTTTATGTGGTTTTTAAGACATAAGTCTGAAGCCTTTGTTTTGTAATTTAAGTGAGCGTAAAATCTAAGCCAGAGTTCCCTGTCAAAAAGGTAAATCACATTCAAAACAGGTTTAAAGCTGACCTGAAATTGCTAATTACTCAGATACCACTGGCACAAAGAGCTTTGTCTTAACAAGAAAAGCAATTGCAAAAGTATGTTGTTGATCAAGTGTGGGAGAGTAATCTGGTGCAGATGCACCCCTGTGTATTGTGTAACATGGCCTTGGCTGTCAGAAGCTATTAACATAAAGAAATAAAAGAAAAACTGTATCCCCATGTTGGACAACTGGACTGTTTTTTGCTTCTTTGGCTCTCCACCAACATTTATCTCAATGTGTTTCAGTGAGAGAGTGATTTGCATGCTTCCTCATGGAGGACTGAAAATGTTTTAGTGCACGTTTAAGCTCTAAACAGCTTTACTTACATGATTTTATTTTGACCGTTATGGATGTTACATAAACCGTTTTTAAGTTGCTGTCAAAGTCAATGTCAGTTTATTATTTCTGTTGGCTGGTTAACATCCTCATTTTTTTTTACTAAAACCAAGTAATGTGAAAAACTTGAGTCCACAGTTTTGTTTTACATGGTGATGGTGCATGCAGCCTAACAGCTGCTCTAATTTGAGTCATGGCATCTCTTAAAAAGCCTAAAATCCTATAGTTTAATTTTTTACAGCTTTCCAGTGCCCTTTAGAAGTTTTGTTTCTTTTTTGCATTCATGCTTTTATGAGCAGCTGGAGAAGAAGCAACAGTGCCAAAGGCATACAATGCTAATGTCTCCCTAGGCTTTAGCAGCATTACGGTTCAGAAGTCTTCTGCTTTCCCTGCCAAACACTTTGATCCTCTCAAGTCACTGCATTGTGTCTTATAAAGGCATAAAAAGTGAAGAGAAGCTGCAAAAGGCTCCAACTATACTGCTACTCTGGATTAGTTTTTTTGCCATTTTTAACCCTATTTTTTGTTAATAATAACATTTTTTTAATAAAGCAAAGCATGAGCAACTTATTTAAATTGTTTAAATATTACCTCAGACACACTTTCCAATAGAAAGTATTGTTAGCTTTGTGTTTCTATGTTTAATTGTATTTGTTTTGAGCTATTGAGGAAACTACGGTATTACTGCCATTAGCTGTGTGTGGTCTCTCTTTTTTAGCGTCTATGGGTGAGGAGATACGCAAACCCCCAGACCACTCAGGTCCAACTCTAGTCTACTAATTACCCCCTAGAATCAGAATGATCATGAAAAAGCAGCTTTCAGTTTCTATGCTCCACTTATCTGGAATACACTTCCTGATCATTACAAAGGTGCTGAAAAACTGAGTTGCTTTAAATCAAAACAAAAACTTATCTGTTTAAAGCTGCATTTGAGTAAGTGATTAATAATAACTCTAATTCTTTATGTTTTTATGTGTCAGATGTTTTGTGTCTCTAATGTTGTATTTTATGCTTTGCATGCTTTATTATGTATCATATGTATTGCATGTTTCATGCTTAATTGCTGTTTTGACTTTATGGTTACATTTTGACACCCTCAGTGGGGTTGGATGATTTGTTTGGGCAGGTTTGTGACCATTACTGACACTGTATAAAGACAGGTACTGGTCTGTGTTTAGTGCTGGTACTGTGTAAAGGTAGGTACACAGAGAGAGTGAAATGTCCTCACTTAGATGAAGCCATGCACAGCCAGACCGGGACAATGGTCTAAATCCAGCATATTGTCTGACCTCCTGAGAGTGTAAAAGTAATTTTCTCTAATATTTGTATTTATGCTTTCCATGCTTTCATATGTTTTGTGTTTTTTTATCAATGAGTCATGTAAAGCATCTTAAATTACCCTGTTGTTGAAAGTATGGTGTGTTAATAAAATTTCCTTGCCTTGTCTTGCCCATAGAGATAAAAAGATACATATATATACTCACCTAAATGATTTTTAGTAACACCTGTTCAATAATGCAATTATCTAATCAACCAATCACATGGCAGTTGCTTCAATGCATGTAGGGGAGTGGTCCTGGTCAAGACAGTCTCCTGAACTCCAAACTGAATGTCAGAATGGGAAAGGAAGGTGATTTAAGCTATTTTGAGCATGGCATGGTTGTTGGTGCCAGATAGGCTGGTCCGAGTATTTTGCAATCTGCATAGTTACTGGGATTTTCACGCACAACCATTTCTAGGGTTTACAAAGAATGGTGTGAAAAGGGAAAAACGTCCAGTATGTGGCAGTCCTGTGGGCAAAAAAAATGCATTGTTGATGTTAGAGGTCAGAGGAGAATGGCCCGACTTATTCAAGCTGATAGATGAGCAACTTTGACCGAAATAACCACTCCTTACAACCGAGAAATGCAGCAAAGCATTTGTGAAGCCACAACACGCACAACCTTGAGGTGGATGGGCTACAACAGCAGAAGACCCCACTGGGTACCACTCATATCCACTACAAATAGGAAAAAGAGGCTATAATTTGTACGAGCGCCCCAAAATTGGACAGTTGAATACTAGACAAATGTTGCCTGGTCTGATGAGTCCTGATTTCTGCTGAGACATTCAAATGGTAGAGTCAGTGCTTAGTGCCAATTGGGCATCGTTAAAATGCCACGGGCTACCTGAACATTGTTTCTGACCATGTCCATCCCTTCATGACCACCATGTATCCATCCTCTGATGGTTACTTCCAGCAGGATAATGCACCATGTCATAAAGCTCGAATCCTTTCAAATTGGTTTCTTGAAAGAAAAAATAAATAAATAATTAACGGGAGCGCCGCTCGGTGGCTGCATGCCCAACAGTGACCTGGATTGGACAGGTTGTACTGTATGTGTAAATTCCTTGTATGCGTCATGTGTCATACTTGGCCATAAAAGCTGATTCTGATTCTGATTGAACATGACAATGAGTTCACTGAACTACAATGGCTCCCACAGTCACCAGATCTCAACCCGATAGAGCATCTTTGGGATGTGGTGGAAAGGGGGCTTCGTGCCCTGGATGTGCATCCCACAAATCTCCATCAACTGCAAGATGCTATCCTATCAATATGGGCCAACATTTGTAAAATAATTATTTCAGCACCTTGTTGAATCAATGCCACGTAGAATTAATAAACCTTTCATAAAACCTTTGAGCTTTTTAACTTAGATATGGCTAGCCAGACATGTATTTTTATTTTATTCATGTATTTTGTTTCAAAAGTAATTTGCAGCTGTAGAATTTTTCCCTGTTCTAAATAATGATAGCTTTCTACTGTTGTCACATGATGATGATTTGAAACTAAAACTGAATCAGAATTTATGTAACTGATGCAAATATGAATTGGACTGAGCTGAAATAGATATAGTTTGATTTGTGACCAAATACAATTTCTTTGTAAATCAAATGAGCTATCTTACTAAATAGTCTGAGATCATATCTGTTACTGGTATATACTGTTATATCATTGTGATCGAAAAATTTATTATTATGATTAATCTTTTAGTATTATTAACACTGAGAGCAGAGGAGCCAGACAACAGGTGTTGAGTTCGAGGTTAGAGAAGACATCACTGCCTGAGAAAATATTGATTCTTCTTATATACTTAGTTTTGAGAGTTTATTTTATTGTGTTACATATAACCCAAGCTATTGCCATTGTTTTGTATATGTCAAAAGTCACTTATTCACAGCTACAGAGCCAGATGTCTTCATCCGGAGATATCCCCACCCTGAGATTAATAGTTTTGTCTTCAAAGTTATAGAGGCAAGGTTGCTGAACTTTATAAATACTTATTTTTCATATGAGGTTAGTAGGCAGAGGGAGAAGAGGAAATTCAAGAACGTGGAATTAAGACTAGGGACTTTGAATATTGAGAATATGACAGGTAGAAAGCTGGTGGACATTATGCAGAGAAGGGAGGTGTATATTATATGTGTTCATGAGACCAGGTGGAAAGGTAGTAAGGCTAGAAGCTTAGGAGACGTATTCAAGTTGTTCTACCATCAGGAAGATGGAAAGAGAAATGGAGTTATCTTGAAGTAGGAATTTGCTAGGTATGTTCTGGAAATGAAAAGGGTGTCAGATAGGTTGATGAGTCTGAAGTTTGAAATGGAGGGAATAATATTGTTCTACCATCAGGAAGATGGAAAGAGAAATGGAGTTATCTTGAAGGAGGAATTTGCTAGGTATGTTCTGGAAATGAAAAGGGTGTCAGATAGGTTGATGAGTCTTAGGTTTTGAAATGGATGGAATAATGATCAATTGTGTTAGTGATTATGCCCTACAGGTAGGATTTGAGTTAGAAGAGAAGCAGAAATTTTGGAGTGAACTAGATGATTTTGATGCAGGGTATACTGAGAGTTGAGAGGGGGGTGATTGGTGCAGACTTTAAAGGACATTTTGGTGAAGGGAATGAAGAAGTGATTGGCAGGTTTTTTATCCAGGATAGTAACGAAAGGACAGATGGTGGTAGACTTCGCAAAAAACATGCAAATGGATGCTGCAAACACTTTCTTCTAAAAGAGACAGGAACATTGGGTGACTTATAAGAGTGGAGGTAGTAGCATTCAGGTGGACTACTTCTTATGTAGATGTTATGATCTGAAGGAGATTAGTCACTACACAGTAGAGGGGGTTGAGAGTGTAGGTAGACAGCATAGGATGGTGGTCTGTAGGATGAAAATGGTGGTGAGGGTGGTTAAGAGAACAAAGAAAGAGCAGAGGACAAAGTGGTGGAAACTTAAAAAAAGAAGAGTGCTGTGAGGTTTTCAGGGAGGAGTTGAGGCAGTTTATTGGTGGCAAGGAGATGACTGATGACTAGACATCTACAGATAAGGTGATTAGGGAGCTGGGTAGGAGGGTACTTGGTGTGTCATCTGGAAGATAGAAAGTAGATAAGGAGTCTTGGTGGTGGAACAACAAAGTGCAAAGCAACCGATATTTGTATCTGTATTTGTTGGTGGGTGGGGGGGGTGGGGGTACTTGTATTTGAGTAAAATTCAAAATGGGCATAAACATTTTTTTTCACATTAGACTTCTAATTTATTACTATCCATTTGAATAATTCTGCATATGCAATATTGGTTGATCTTTTTCCATAAATCCAACAATGAACATGTAACGGGAACGTCATTGAAAAGGGACCGAAATAAGGGCCACTGTGGCCACAAAACCTTAAAAAAAACAAGAACACTTGGGGGACAGTTGTATGCCGCAAAGACTTAAGGGTAATGTTTTAAGTGTTATTTGTAGAAGTTCTCCGTTGTACATTATAGTTTGTGTTCCAAATGTAGCCATGCTCCTTAGTCATCCTTTAAGTTATGTTGTTGGAGTGTCATGGTTATTGTCCACGCACCATCATAGAGACAGTGGTGTGTACGGGAGTCAGGCAAACTTTTCTCTCTAGCGACTTAATCCCTTTATGACATATATATAATAAATAATTCCTAAATACAAAATTTCATAAAGTATATGTTTGAAATAGAAAAACAAAAACAAAAAAACATGTTATTTATGCCTTTTCGAATACCTTATTCGAGTTCAGCTCCACCTCTAATATACAGAGAAGGAAGTTAGCTAAGAAGAAGTGGGACACTGAGAGGCCTGAGGAAAGCTGACAGGAGTACAGGGAGATGCAGCGCATAACGAAGGCAGAGGTGGCAAAGGCCAAACAAAGGGCGTATGATGACCTGTATGCTAGGTCGGACAGTAAGGAGGGAGAGAATGATTTGAATAGGTTGGTGACACAGAGAGACAGAGATGGAAAGGATGTGCACCAGGTACAGGTGATGAAGGATATGGATGGAAATGTATTGACATGTGCCAAGAGTGTGATTGGAAAATGGAAATATTAGTTTAAAGACTTGATGAAAGAGGAAAACGAGAGGGAATGTAGAGTAGAAGAGGTGAGTGTTGTGGATCAGGAAGAAGCTGAAATTAGTTAGGATAAGGTGATGAAGGCGTTGATGTGGATAAAAATGGTAAATGCAGTTGATCCTGATGACATACCTGTGGAGGAATGGAAATGTTTAGGAGAGGTGTCAGTAGAGTTTTTGACTAGGTTTTTCAACAAAACCTTGAAGACTGAGAAGATAACTGAGGGAGCTGCATTGTGTCTTTGAAGATTTAGAGAAAGCATATGACAGGTTTCCAAGAGAAGGGCTTTGGTTTCGCATGAGGCTGTTTGGAGCAACAGAGAAGTATGTTAGAGTGGTACAGGACATGTATGAGAGCTGCGAGAGAGCAGTGAGGTGTGCTGAAGGAGTAACAGAGTAGTTCAAGGTGGAGATGGGACTGCAGCAAGGATCGGCTCTGAGTCTCTTCTTGTTTGCTTTGGTGATGGATAGGCTGACAGATGATGTTAGACAGGAGTCTCCATGGACTATGATGTTTGCAGATGACATGATCTGCAGTGAGAGCAAGACGGAGGTGGAGGAAAAGATAGAGAAATGGAGGTATGCACTGGAAAAGAGAGTAATGAAGATTAGTCGCAGCAAAACAGAACGTGTAAATGAGAAAGACACAAGTGGAATGGTGAAGTTAAAGGGAGTGGAAGTGAAGAAAGTAGAGGACTTTAAGTACATGGGGTTAACAGTCCAAAGCAATAGAGAGACAGATGATTCGCTGTGACGACCCCAGAAGGGTAAAGCTGAAAGAGAAAGAAGTCCTTTGCTCTTATCAAAAGTGCTTGCTGGAGCTGAGGACAATAATACATTCCTTACGGCTAACCAAATATGTATTCAGTGACTAAAGCCGCAAGTGGTTAGTTTAATAGTGAGCACAACTGCTATGTTTTCATCTTTAACAACATTCTGATCAGTTTAAATCTTACAGTGGAAACAACTTGTTGAGTAGAAAAGCTTAGATCTTGATAAGTTTTTGTATCAAAGAACAAAAATCTAGTAGATATGGGTAATGCACAATATGTGCAACTCATGACTAGTTCCCTGCATTAAACCTGCTAAATAAGTATAAATATTCCAAACATAAATTTAGACATGTGCAATCGAATATTGTTTAACTCTTTTTCTCTAATCTGACTATATACTATATTTTTCACAGTCCACAGTTTCAATAACATCTAAAAACTGTATTCATTGATTCCAGTGAATATACAGTAATTACAATAATCCTTCCATAGTGTAAATCCTTAAGCTAAAACCATAAGAGTGTGAGGGTTTATTTTTTTTTGCATGTTTCTGTTTGACTGTTTGTCCCCGTGTGGGAGAATATTCTCTTTCAAATGTTTGCTTCTGCTGCATGCGGGGGTTGTCAGCTAAACTCAGATGTTGCTAGGCGAGCATCACTGACACGAAGCCCACCAATCAGCTTTTCACCAGAGCAGTGTGTCTGAGGAGGTTTGAAGATAAACATCGTCAGTTTGTTTCCAGACAGGCCATCTCGGTTTGTAAAGTGTGTGTATCTACAAATTGTTCAGTATCATCGCCAGCTTTTTTGTTCTGTATGTTTCTCCATTTAACCACCGGTGCTTCTAATGAATAAATACAAGAATAAAAGAAGTGATCCTCAAACATGGATTAAAAATTGTTAGGATCCGTGGTTTTGGTTTTATTTCTGTTTACATTTGTTCAAATAAGTTCAGTTTCTTTATTTACTGTAGTGCTGATTGACAAACAAATATCATGTTAAGGCTCTTTTACAAGACAAATGAATTCATCTCATTAAAAAAAAATACAAATAAACCTAAATTTACACCAAGCTAATACAATCTTGTCATATAGAATGATTCAATTTGATTTATGTTTGTTTCAGTTTGAGCCCAGTAATAATATGATTTAGTTCAATTAAGTTCTTGTTGACTTGTGGAGGTTAGGCTTAGTCAGAAACTCCGGGCTTTGCCAAATGAATATTTGGTGAATTAAATTTTTGTTTTTTGTTTTTTTAAGGAGAGCATCTTGGGTGTGACTCTAACCAATTTAGAATAATCCTTTTTTAAGTTTGAGGTTCAGTTTTAACCTCAGATTATTTTTATTTTTTTCAATTTTGAGCTGGGTTTGAAACCACAGACTTTACATAACATAATTCTAAATTGGAGATGGATTCTAGGATTAACCGTACCATAGCAGAAATAAATAAAACGTGGGATTTAATTGATAAAGTTAGGGTAATCTTTTCCACAAACCTCTGTTAGTTAAGCGTAAAAAAATATGGGTTTGAAACTGATTAATTTAAATGTAACATTATTGATTACACACCTAAAATGAGTGTGGGCACATTTTGATAACAATTGTTAGAAATACTAATTTAAAAGTTAACTTTAAAATATGTGTTCGGGTGAAGTACCTTGAAATGAAATGGTCACTACACAAATAAAATTCATTGAGAGACGGGTTCTAATGATCGGTTTTCTTCATCATGCTCTGAGCAGCTCGTCTTTATAGTAGAAATCCATCTTTCCCTCCCGAGGTGGATCTTTTGGAATGCGATAAAAGGCTCTGTGTTTAACCTTACTTTAGTGGTTTGTGCACCCACAGACAAAACATGAGTCAACAATTTTCGCAAAGCTGAAAAACTGTTCAATAGTCGGATAGCTGCCGTAGGTTGTTAACAGATATTTTTATTTTATTTATTTTTTCAAGCCATTATTGAAACCCAGTTGTATTCTGGAATCATGTTACGTCATCTCACGGAGCTCTATAAGATAGAAAACTCTTTCTTCAAACACTTAAAAAGACTAAAAATGAAACCCGTAAAGCTTTGACCAAATTAAAATTCTTAATTATTTCCATTTAAGTCAAAAAATGTCAGTTACAAAATGCTTTTTTCCCCCTCAATTATCTTACTTTGGAGAAGATGACAACATACACACTTTTACTTAGGGGTTGATTATCCTTTTAATTTCTAGAAGAAAAAAAAAGAGTCAAACAACCAAAGCTGTTCCGAATTTTGCATTTACCTTGAATTTACTTTTAGGGAAATAACAGCTACCCTATACTTAAGGTCCTTTCCATTCTAAAGCAGCTTTAAAATCATGATGGGTAACTGCAGATGCACACTGAAAAACCTTTACACTTTCTTTTGTAAACGCATAAAGAAATGAGCCCACCTGTCCACAAGTTAAACTAATTGATTCTCAAAACAAGGCTTTAGCATCCCACTAACACCTCAATGAATGAAGGACTTTTTATGTGCAATGACTTTTGATTACAGGTCTCAGGAACCACACACTGACAGTTAAAATTCCAAATACATACACGGTTCTGCAAGGTAAGCATTTTTAGAGAAAAGAAAGCAAGGGTGAACAGTGAAAGACAGGAAGGAGAGACAGGATTGAGGGCCCCTTCACGCACCAACGAGTGCCCACTGTATGCTCATCGTAACCGCCTCCCATTCTACGATACATACAGTAAAAGAGCTTTTGCAGGCCACAGCAAATGGGCCATGAAATGTAACTCAATGCTCAACATGTTTGTCAGCCTGGTTTGCCTTCACACACACCTACAAATGTACACAATTACAACTAATGAGATGGAGGCTGAGAATCAGCAGGAAAATGGAAATGAGAAACCGAGCAGTGGAGTAGTACGATAACTGTTCAATAAAGTTTAAGGTTTTTTCTCTTATATACTCTCATGTAGTGCAGCTTAACATTTTGTTGTTTCATTTTTAATTTGTAATGTAAAATGGCCAAAAAGAAGATACTTACAGCAATAATGCTGAATCAATGTGATGGTCACTATTTAATCTGTAATGTTTTCTGATTCATATTATGATAGTTTTTTGTGTTTAAGTTCCATCTAATTTATGTTGTTGAAAAATCATAATACAAAATAAAATAGGCAGTTATTCCAAACCTTAAGTATTTATTTAAGCTCAATGTTTGCTCGATTTGACCAGGCAGTTGTCCGCTGCTGTCTGTGGGTGTTGATGTCTCACACGGTGTCAGCCTGCGCCACGTCTGACAGCTGCCGTTTCTGATATCAAAACACAGAATAATGATCGCTATTCACATTAAAGTACTCATAAATAATTTACTTGATTGAGATAATTGTAAGACAGAACAATGGACAATAGCTGTTTTATTAGCCTTTTTTCTCACCTATGCCTTCTTCCTGTATAGTGTTTTGAGTGGGGGAAATTGTGTACCGGGACCCGCATACTATTTATCAGTTCCGGTTGAAAGGCCAAGATGTGGGTAGGAGTAGAGAAAGTTTTTTTTTTTTTTTTTTATTGTGATATAATGATATCCTATATGAGGAAGTCCAAAAACGTTAATAAATGTTGTAAGTATATGCTTTATTAAATGGTAAATGGACTGAACTTATATAGTGCTTTTCTAGTCTTACTGACCACTCAAAGCGCTTTACATTGAAGCCACATTCACCCATTCACACTCACACACCGACACCTAACATGGCTCGGTAGGACAATGTAGAATTTCAGGGTTAAGTGCCTTGCCCAGGGGCACATCGACATGTGACTGGAGGAAGCTGGAATCAAACCTACGACCCTCCGATTGCAAGCCAACTACTCTACCACTGAGCCACAGTCGCCCACAAAATATTACTTTCCTTATTAAAATAAATGTGTTATTGTAATGTAATGTTTGGCTTTTGTATTTTGTCTGAGTCCTGAGCACCCCCGTAGAATGGTTTGTTCCAATTAAAAAAAAAAAACAAAAAAACATTTATTTAGGATATTTAAGTTTCCCTGTGTCAGTCAGTGTGGGTGGTAATAGGATGATTATTTGTTGCACCATGATGAGCACCAGAAATAAACATGCAAAGGTGATTCTTCCTTGATTCATGGTCCTTTGTTGGATTTTTGCCTCCATGACTGCTCGACCAAACTGACAAGGAATTAAAAATAAAATTAATATCTGTATTCAGTATATTTTTTCTTTAATTTCATTAAACTATTACCTTTAAATATTGTCGATTATTTATGTTTATCGGACACAGTGTCTTCCAAAAGGGTTAATACTAACAGCACAACGACAAAGATCAATGTACTTTATTGGGAGATTTTGTGCACATCACACCAGTCTTAGAATCACTGCATTTGCCTCCAGCATGTTTTAGGATCAATTTTAAGGTTCTTTTAATTTTTAGGTTCAGGTTTTTTAATGGTTTTTCAGTGTCTTAATGGTTTTGGGCCTTCTTATATTTCAGAAATGCTTTTACCATATGAACCCTCGCAGTCTCTGTGCTCGTCTGGCAGCCGTCTACCTGTCATCCCCAAAGTCAGGACATGCACTCATGGTGAGACGTCTTTTCATTATTATGGCCCTCACCTCCGGTACAGACTGCCAGAGGACCTCAGGGCAGCAGAGAACATTCATGCTTTGAAGTGCAGGCTCAAGACTCATCTTTTTAACCAATGGTTTTAAGTGATTATTATTTATTAAAATCTTTTCAATCACTCCGCTTTTTTTTAAATATAATTTTTAGTTTAGCTTTTAACTCACTATTCTTATTTATTGGTAATCTGCTTTGCAGTTTTATTTTGATCCTATCTTATCATCGTTTTACACTTATTTAAAACATTATCAGTCTCAACATTTTGATTATTTTTTACTACCTAATCTCATTATCTAGTGTTTAGGGTACTCTAAACACTCTATGGGAGCCCTCTGTCTCGGGAGCGGTGGTTATCTGTAGCTGGTTGGGTGCTCTCCAGCTAGTGCTTTGGTGGAGGCGGCGGTACCAGCCCTCCCTCCTCTGGTTGCCCTGCATTGGTGCCTTGGCTGCTGCTGCTGATCTCCTGCTGCCGATGCAGATGGCTCCCATGATGGCGTTTCCTGGCACATCTGTACTTAGCCAATTTTTGCTTTTGTTTACTGTTGCTTTTAAGGATGTGTGTGTGTGTGTGTGTGTGTGTGCGTGCGTGTGTGTGTGTGTGTGTGTGTGTGTGTATGGCAGATGGGTTGGGTTGGAGGGGGGTGTAGTTGCAATAATGGTTTTATTTTGGGTTTTGGGAAGGGGGGTGGGATTGTGAGGTCATTTTAATCTGTAAAGCACTTTGAGAAGCTGTGGTTTGAAAAATGCTTTATAAATAAAGTTTGATTTGATTCACTAACTGAAAGTACTGCCTAATTGTGTAATGGAAGGAAAATGTTACATGGATTTCAAATATTTTAATAGTAAGTCTGGCATCACATGCTGATTTTCACTCTGAGAGAGAGTTAATGTATGATTTCTCAGAGGCTGGCATCAAGTTTTCATTAAAGCCGTTGCACAATATCCACACAGCAAAAAAAACATTCTCTGCGCTCTGCTCCATTCCCACTAAAATGTATGTACAGGTCAGTCTGTATTTCTTCAAAACTTCCAAAAAAAAGTATGCCTGAGCTGGCGTAACAAGAACATTTTTAAAACTGAAACAGAGTGTGCCTTCGCTCATCTACTCATTTATGATTAATACATTTGTTTGTACCAAAATGTCTTACACATCAACTCTTTAAATAAGGCTAACCTAGCATTAATTGAGTCTCAGTGCTACAAATAAATACTCCTTTTTACTTATTTATTTATTTGGTTTCTTGACTCATGAAGATCATGTGTAGTCAGCAGGCTTGCATTTTCTGCACTTTAAAATGTTGTGCTGCAGGTGGAAATACATGCACAAAGCTGGTAGAGTGGCGGAGAGGAAGACATTTACATCACAGAAGCCATTAAGTGAACCTTGAAATCAGGGGAGATTGAGTGTCATGATGACTGGTAATAATCATAATAATTCAGTAAAGTAACTCTTTAATTCCGGGTCCACATAAAATTATATATATATATATATATATATATATATATATATATATATATATATATATATATATATATATATATATATATAACCCCTGGCAGAGAGGAAGTCATTCAGTCTGGGTGGTGTAATAGCATAACCTTATAGTAGGAGCCCTGTGCAGCAAAACCCCATCTGTGGTGTTTTATTATCTCTATACATGCAAATGATCAATGTCGGTACACGCTGATGTTATTTCATGGCCTAACAAACAACCCTCAGTTGCTTCCAGACCCATTTACACTGTAAATCTTCCACACTAATCGAAGGGAGCCCAAATGCATATTAAGAACGCAAAATGACTGGCTGAGAACAATTTGTAGTTTCATTTCTACTGTCTCATTATGGATTCAAAGTTCTCAAATCTCTCAGTTGGTGATGCTTTGCATTAAGTTCTGCTTTCAGTCGTGGAGGCACAGTCATGGAGGCACAGTGTCTGAGTAATGAGCATGACCCAACATAAACGCTGTGTGGCCAAGTTGGCTCTGCACTGGGAGCATCAGTCGCACTTTAATCAGGAATATTGGAGTGGAGTGTGCCTGGGAAGGCATGCAGAGGCTTTTAAAGACCTGACTAATAAGATATGTCAAAGGGACTTGGGTGCAGCCAGAACTGATACACAGACAATGCCTATCGGCTTCCTATTTTAGCTCACTGCACCCTGTGGAACCAGCAGTTGGACAAAGGCAGTTTTTTCAAGGAATCTAGATATCCAATGACAGAAATGGACAATTTATTTAGAAGTTATTCATTAAAATCACTCTTTCAGTAATCGTGGTTGTCCGATCACCCCCAAATTCTAATCACTTGTTCCTGGTCCCATTGCAGACATGTTCTGAAAATTGTATGAATAACTTTTTGAGTTACAGTTGGAAAAAAAATATTACCAGTTATTGTGCAAGTTTTCCCACTTAAAATGATAAGAGAGGTCTACAAATCTTATCATTGGTACACTTCAACTGACCAGATCAAAACAAAAATTCAGGAAATTAAATTCCATGATTTTTAATTAATTTATTTGTGTAATTGTGCAGGAACTAAGTATTCAGCACCTTTTAACAAACAAGATTGCTGGCCCTCATAGACCTGTTACTACTTCTTTAAGAAGCTCATCCATCTTCCACTTGTTACCTGTATCAATTCCTTTTTTGAATTAATCCATATGAAAGACAACTATCCACACCTTAGAACAGTGAAACTCCAACTTCCACCATAGCCAAGACCAGATAGCTCTTCAATGACAACAGGGAAAAGATTGAATACCTATATAAGACTGGGATGATACAATCTACAATAGACAAGGATCTTGGTGAGAAGAGATTAACTGTTGGATCGATTGTTAGAAAATTGAATAATATAAGATCACTGACCATCTCCACTAACCTGAGGCTCCATGTAAGGTCTCACCTCATGGGATACACATGATCTTGAGAACGGTGAGGAAACAAAACAGAACTACGCTGGGAAACTGGTTAATGACCTGAAGAGAGCTGGGACCACAGAGGTTACTATTGGTTACACACTACATAATCGTGGACTGAATCCTACTGCTCTCTGATGGTACCCCTGCTTAAGCCAGCACATTTCCAGGCCCATCTAATCTTTTACAGAGACCGTCTAGATTATCAAAATGGGGAGCTTGGCGCCACCAACACTTCTGTGCTAATCTAACTCCAACTTGCTGGAGGTTCGGCAGAGTCTGGGCTTGTCTTTTACTCCACAGTTGCACGGCACAAAAACCAGTAGTAATTCCCAAATCAAATTCAAGTGCAGCATAAATTTCTGATCTAAGGAGAGCACTCCACACACAATTTTTGGTAGTTATATTTTACTAAAATTCACTAAAAAAGAAAAAAATAATGAATAGAAATGTAAACAGCACTATTAGACACCCATTAACGCAGTTTGTCAGTAAAATAATTTGATTTTAATGTTCAGTAGTGGCCTAGCCAAATTTTCAGACCTCAATCCAATGGACCGTCTGTATAGGGAGTTGAATCTCCATGTTGCCCAACGACAACCTCAACAGATTAATTTATTTATTTAAAAAGGATTAGCCCAGAGAGATGCATCATCTCGTTTTTATGGGTCCTTTTTTAGAGGTTAGCAGGCATCAGAAGCCAGAAGTCATAAAACATAGATTATTATAAGGTAAAAAACAAAACAAAAAAACAGCTCACATAGTTCACCGAGTTATTATCGAGCTCCAAGACATAACAGTACAACATTGTATTGAGGCAAATAGTGTACTGTATCACAGCTCCTGAGGAAATCTGCATGGAAGAATGTGCCAAAAAACAGCTACATTGAGTGCAAACCTGGTGAATACCTATAAGAAAGGTTTGATTTCTGTTATTGCCAATCAAGGTTACATTACAGTTTTGTTATTGACAAAATACTTATTCTTTACACCATCATACAAATAAATGTATTAAAAATCATACCATATGATTTCCCTGGATTTTTCTCTCACAGTTGAAGTGTACCTATTATGAAAATTACAGAGCTCTTTCATCTTTTTTTAGAGGGGGAATTTGCAGTCAGAGGCTTCCACATACTTAATTGTCCCACTGCATTTTGCTAACTAACAGAGAGACAAACGAAAAACTCAAACAAATCTCATTCCGAATGTTTAAAAATTTTCTTCTTTTCGTAGTTGTTCTTGAATCACTTCCATTAGTTGGGTTTTTGAAAAACCCAATTGTTCCCAACTTTAAACAATTTTTAAGGCAGTTTGAATATTTCAAATAGATTATTTCTCTTTTTACAGGACATGAGTCCTTGGTAGTTTAACCTAAATGTTGCTTTCAATACTGTGCAAAAGTAACAACAAGTAAAAAACTGAAAAGGGAGGCATTTTTAATAATTTTTTTTTCATCAGGAATTGGACAAGCATTATTTCTTCTATTTTCATAAATTTATCATAGCACAGTTACAATTTGACAATTTTTAAATGAGACATTCTAGTTCAGAAACCTCAAAACTATGAAAGATATTCTTGGTGGCTGCTTAATATCGGTGTTAATCTACAGAACAATGTTTTACTGTGCTCATTTGTTAACAGATGCGCTGAATAAAAACTGTTAACTAAAAAATTCAAGTGATAACAATAACTTGTTTGCTAGTAATTATGATAGATTATGTAGTGTTGAATTAATGAGGAGGCATATGTTTTCATTTGCAAAGGCAATTAGCCACAGGCCTCGATGAATCGCAGGAAAATCCAGGTCGTCCCAGGCAATCCCCGCAGGAACGGTTTTGCATATACTTGTGGCAGAGCAAATCCCTCAAGGGAAAACCTTTCCACAGAGAAACTCTGACCTGACAGTTTCTTTGAGGCTATAACGTATCTTGTCTGAATTTTAATGAGCAGCGATGCAAATGTGACTGAGATGTAGCCGATTAGAATCTTGGAATCTGTTAAAAACAAGGTCTTTGATCAACCTGGGCACTCTGATTCCTGTTTCACCTTTTCTCTGTGTGATTTTGTTTCTAAGTCTATCAAATAATTTCTGTCTGTCTAAATTTGTATCTGTATAGAGACGTTTGCTCCAGATATAACACTGTACGCACAAAATGACAGATTTTTAAAATCAATCAATCGCAGGCAGAACTTACTTTAGTAGGAACCTCCATTTGTACATATGTTGTGTCATTACAGCTATGCACTAACTGAGTGCTACTCCAACCCAACCCCCAAAAAAATCATCATGACAACCAAGGGTCAGAAAGTTTACAGCATGGCTAGATGACTGAGCAATATACACAAATATCCCGACTTTTAACATATCATGGAGAACAGATAAACCCGTTAAGAATCAGCTGTTTTCCTCAGTTAATTTCTAAATGTAGCCTAAAGTACCTATATTAACTCTGGAACAACTCCAAAGATTTGTGAAAAGACAATTATTGCTTATCAAGCAAATCATTGTTGAAAGAGAACCATAACAGGTCAAGATTCATATTTTGAAGGAAAAACACGCAAGGTCATCTGTTCAGTTGACACAAAACTGAAAAAAATGTATAGCTAATGTGTAACTGTTTATTGTGTAAAAATGATAATGCATATGACCCAGAAGACACTATCACGAAACTCTAAAAACATGCTAGTGAGGGAAAATCATGCTATTGGGATCCTTCTGCTTAGCAGGGCCAATGAATAAACTCAGACTTGATGAGGAGACAGATAATGCATAGACAAGTCAAGTCGGGAAGAAACTATGTAAGAGACTAAAGAAGTCTGGTTTGTGATGGCCCATCACTAAATATACAGCCAAAGCTACAATGGATTGATTTGGTTCAACTGCTTAAGATGCAGTAACACTTTTGTTCACAGACAACAGACAATGGATAACTGATTAATAAGAAGAGTTAAACAACTTAGTGTAATAATTTATGGTTGACACTCCCCTGCCAAAATAACAGTAACATTACCTGTTATTTAACCAAATTCCCTTTGTCTTGGAAAAGTAAAACACAAGTGCCATAAGAAAAGAAATGAGATTGCTGACTAGCACTACTCACAACTGCCCCATAGCAAACACTTGTGTTTAGCAAATGGTAATTAAAATTGGCTGAATCCCCATACCCCAGATAAATGTTTCATTAGGTGGCTATTTAATATGGCTTTTGCAATGGAGCAACAATATTCAAATTGTTTATAGATAAATTAACGCTTTGCTCCCATTGGCACCCCCTTGATTTTATGGCTCTCTCACTCACTCCCTTCTCTGCCATTGGCGGCACGATGACTTGCACACGCATCACATAAAAATCACGGTACATTAACGTAAACCCACATGTTGTGGAGTAACACTTAAGCAAATAAAATGTTAAAGCTGAATGTTGGAGCACAAAGCAACAGGGACACATGAGTCAAAGATGAGGGATTCATGTAAAAAAAAAAATATATATGAGAAATATATATTACATATATATATATATATCACTTTGATTTTGGCTTGACAAAGGGTGCATATAAGGTGAATGATTACATGTTAATGAGTTTATGATAACAAAGTAAATTGATTTTAGTTATATCTTCATAAATCTTCCTAATCCTCCATCTATTACTTTTTCAGATTTGAACTAAACTCTTCGTTGCAGAACAAAAAGAAATGACTCTGTAACCACCTGCTGGGTTTTAGACAGGAGCTTTGAAGGATTTCTCAGCACTTCTGTTAACAGATGAGGTTACACAACTAAAAACAGCAAATCCGAATAGCAGTCGAAGCCTGGCAGATTTATTTTTAAAAGCAAAAACAAGCAATCTGTCCAAGTTTCCATTTAAATGTTTGACTTGTTCTTTTGAAAAGTTACATTTTTTTTCAAATGTAGTGGTGACAGGTTGGTGACAGTATATGATGGGAATATTTCAATGGAATATTTTCAATATTTAATGTGAATTAATTGATCAATTATATGTTAGTAAATGCATTTAGAGAATATATAATGTTGAAGGTCATTAAAGTGTTTAAACAGACACCAGTGAGGAACATAATCTGATTAGGAGGCCTCTGACCCAGTTTAGTAAGTGTAAATTGTCTTGTTAACCTAAATGTTAACTAGATATCAACATGGCATCAGAGGGAGTGAGGAGGATAACACTATTTGACTTTAGGGTAGACGGGTGTTAGGAATGAGAGGCTAAAAAAAAAAAAAAAAGGAATGAGAGGCTGCCTAAGATTTTGTTTCGTCCAGCTGTGGGCCGCTGTATGGCCGATCTACTTAATAAATATAAAAATGCCTGTTATGATTGTAGTCTCGTCCTTGTTTAAAGAATATTCACTTTTCTGTGACACAGTATCATGCTGTGAGGTCAATAAAATTACCAAGTTCTTTCTTGTTGTTTAGTTTGCAATACAATATATTAAAAAAATTGTAGTCTTCATATGTGCAATGTTGAATGA
This sequence comes from Apricaphanius iberus, assembly GCA_028564705.1. NCBI lineage: Eukaryota > Metazoa > Chordata > Actinopteri > Cyprinodontiformes > Aphaniidae > Apricaphanius > Apricaphanius iberus. Next base: position 940,335 of record JAPXFQ010002068.1, read on the forward strand.
CACATTCCCCGGTAATACACACAAAAAGGGCTTCTAAAACATTGACTCTGAAAGGCAAAATCCAGATGGAAGCCATACTTCTTACGTCTATATTTCTAAAACTGTTAAAAGCTATACGTCATTTTTTTGTCAGTCAAAATTATCCGTAACACGTATCTATTGATCTATCACCAAAATCCCCCTGAAATATATTGAAAACAGTGGTTTGCATCACCACAAAATGTGAACATGGTTTACAGTTCAGCACAGCATTCTAAGTGTAAAGTATTTGATTAAGTTCTTTAAGTTTAACGTTCAAACTTACTTACCTGTGAAGTACATTTCAAACCTGAAACACCAAAAACAAACAAAAATAACATGCTTCAAATTGACAACATTGTCAGTATTTGTCTTGAGTTAAGCTGTTGTCATGATTCAATTTTCTCAACTCAAAGAAATGCAAGATGAACCTGACAAGCCTATCCTCCAGTGACTAGCTGACTAATGAGCTGCCAGATTGCAGAAACAACTGACATATCACCGAGACACATCAAAAAAATAAAAGGTCTTTTAAGCAAACCATGTCATCTATTTTGTGTCTATAAATAAAGAAATATTTTAGTTATACCTTTAAGGAATCCCGTCACTTGTCTCTGAGCCAAATCCACTTTTCTTTTTTATGTACTTCAAATCTTGCTTAAAAGTCAATAATAACATAAGACCCATGTTGCTAGTACCAGGTTGTATACCCTTTCGCTTTCAAGACTGCCTTAAATCTTCCTGTCACAGATTCAAGAAGGTACCTAAAACTGTCCTGATGTAGACATGAGATGTAGACTTGATAGTATCATACATTTGCTGCAAATTCATTGGCTGCACATGTTAATGTGTTATATTCTTTCCACCATATCCTAAATCTGATGGGTATTGGGGTCACAAGAATACAGTGAAATCTTCCTCATGTTAAAAACAGTTAAGGATGCTTTCAGCTTTGTTGCATTATTCTGCTGACAGGCAACGTTTTCTCAGATTTTGTTTTTAGCCTGCTACTTCAAGGTACATTTTACATTTAGAGATGATATTCAACATACCTAGGTTGGAACAAATAATAAAATGAGCTACCTTGCCTTTCTATCATCTCTTACCCCATCTGCACTGCCCTCTAGCCTCAGACTTGACATTCTCTTGACATTTTTTGTAATTGATATTTTCTGTTTATCTGTTATTTATTCTGTTTTTTACCTCTCGCCCGTTGAACGCTGGATATAGGCACCAGCCCCACACAACCCTTAAAGGATAAGCAGTAATGCATGGATGAATGGATGGATGGATGGAAGCTAAATATATTTGAGTTCAAATCCTAGTAAATCAATATTCTCAGAAATTATTAAACCTCTGAGTTTGGCAAGAAAATTCCCACCGCTTTCCAAGTCAGTTAAATCTTATTTTTTTCCACGTTCTTAACTTTGTTTCAAAAAATTGTCTTCACCACATCTAGATGCCTAAATACATTGACTGCTTCCATGTGATGGGCTGATTCACTGTTGGTTAAGTACACCTGTTTGCATGCTTGTTAACTCTCAAAGGTCTGAGATTGTGTATCAACAAAATTAAATATAATTGTTTATCTACTGCTTAAAAAACATTAACAACAGTGGTTTGTCATTTAGATGTTAGTGATTCAATCAAGACATGGGAGGGGAGCAGAATTTGTTGCATCCCTTAACAGCCAAGAAGTAGCAAGACTGGTCAACAAAATCAGTGTGACTTCTTGGTCAGCAAGATTTATCCACTGTGCTCCGCTAAGCTGTGCTCAGTAGTCTACATGATAACTTCCCAGCAAGTGGTGATGGTACCCCAAACTCCTATTACAGCCGATCATTTTTTTTTGTAGAACAAAAACAGTGATGTAGTTATTTCCATTCTAGCCTCCATGTTTTGGCACATCACATTCCATGCATCTTCACCCTGTCAGGTTGCTCAGCCGTTGCCTTCTCATGTTATTCTTTATCAACCCTCATCTTTCAGAAAAAGAACTGACCTTGTCTGTCTTGCCCAGTAAACAAAACAGTATTCACATTTCATTTTAGCACTTTGCCAGCAACACATATAGAAATACATCCAACAGAAGTGACCTGGAGCTGTGTATTTAACAAACTATAAAACATTAAATGTGTTTTGCAACATTAGATTAGAGAGAAATTATTTCTTTATATCTGTTTTTTTATAGTCTCTCCCTTGAGACTTGAATACTTAATAGTCCAATGTCCTTCCCAAGGTTGTCAGTTTTTTGGTAAACATCTTGCATTCTTGGATTCTATTATACACTTTGTTTACAAGTGGGGCTTTTTCAAGGAGTTTAATTTCAGCTTTGAGTTAATCTTTGCTTCTGACCTAGTTTCAGTTCTGTCGGAAGATAATTTTTCCTACATTTTACATGACCGAATACCCAGTGTGTGAATGAGGCCTAGATAAACTGCTTCTTTGACAAAGGCAACCATTTTTCATCTTCTCCTAAATCTGCTCCATAAATGTTTAGCTTACTGTAATATAAGTCTATTTTTTCTCCATTTAATGGAAGTTGACATTATTGCTGTAACCTAAAAGCAAACTGACTAACTGTAGTGTAAAGCGCTTTGAAGTCCTTGGACGTGATGAAGAACTTTACACTACAAGAAGTGCTAATAGACGTTCTACACAATTGCAGGCCATTTATCATTTAGTGACACTTTGACATTTGTTCCTGTGTCTGTTATTTGTGACACTTCAAATAATCTATGTTTGCATTCCATTGCTAAAACTGATAATCTTAAAAAAATATATATATAAAAAAAGACTTTCCCAACTTGTGTAAATCTGCAATATCCTTTAATTCTTGAGGTACTGCATTCCTTGGACTTTCTCAGTTGTTTTGATAAATGTCAATACAATAAATCAGTGATTTAATCATTCTGCTGTTTAAAAGTGATTAGTTCAAATTAATTTTAAAAGCGCAAAATCAATTGCATTTATGATTATAATTACTGTGTATATGAACTGGTGTGCTATATTAAAATTGTATGTAGAATATTAGATCAATGCTTCATTTGATTTATTTATGGTATTATTTGTTGATTTAAAACATTTTTGATTTCTTTAAAAAATCAACTTGTTATATTGAGTTTCAGGAGTAGGTGTATAATATATGTACTTTTCTAACACATCAGAGAACTGGGGACTTTCAAACGTTCTGTGTTATTTAATTGCTCAGAAACCAAGCAGCACTAGGTCAAGGCATTTGGAAATTGCAAAAATAAATTCAATGATATGAATGAAACACAGTCTAGGTGAAACACAGCTTAAAAACCGGAAAGATCTACTCAGTGAAGCAATTACGACAAAAACAAAAACCGGCTCAAAATTTCTCAAACAACAGAATGCATGCAGTTTTTACCAAAGAGATATCTATATTTTGTATGTATTTGATGTTGAACACACTGCTAAACATGACTTGCTTTCTGCAGATGATGATAAAACAAGTCACATTTAATGCCCAAAAAACAGTACATTATGCCATGCAGAAAAAAAGAAAAACACACCACACAGAAACAAAGTAAGACTGAACTGACATCCCTTAACCTCACTAATACATGTTAGATTAGACATGAAAGTAGCTTGACAGATTTTGCTTTTTTTCAAGAACAAAAACAACAAAAAACTAAAGATCCCTTTTTTTACATTTATAGCCCTGCCAAATGACAGCACAGTGGTAAGTGAATTACAGGGAGGAGAGGCAGCCAAGAATCACCTTCCTTTGACTCTCATGTCCTGGACATTAAAATGTTTGCTTCTTGCGTGATTTCCGGCAGCATGATTCAAAAAGTGTCTATTGCAGTCTCAGTGCCATTCATTCTCATTATTGTATTCACTGATGTAATGAAAAACACTCCAAAAATGACTGTAAATTTACAGATTAGAGGAAATTTCCAAGAAAAACCACTATACAATTTCCTCCAAATTTTCATAGCTTATTCATAGGACATTAACATGCTTCTGCCATGTTTTATGTTGTGTATTGGATGACTGTTCTTGGCAGTTAATTTTAGATGGCTTGGTGGATGAGAAGTTGCTTTTAGGCACAGGCCACACTTTTTTAATAGGGTATGTTCAGTACCCTATTCAAAAAGTGTGGCCTGTGCTTAGTTTAGGCTTGCTATTCCAAAAGCATAATGTTAGCTCAGTTTGTCCATACTAGAACAATTTGAGGACAGTTCCACAATTTAGTTTTTGATTTTATGTGAATTTGATGATATTATTCCACTCACTTTGTACATTACAAGTAGAGCCCTGCACAAGTCTATTATTTGGGCCTGAGACCGGCCCGAGGAGCTGGAGCTACAGCCCGGCCCGGTCCGAAAGGTTTTCAGAATTTTCAGCCCCAAACCTGTATCTAGTCTGACCTTTTTTTAACCTACCATAACTAGGGATGTTAAGGATTTGTTGATACTACTACCCCTAACGATACTCCTTATCCATCCAGTACTTTATCGGTATCCTTATCGGTACTGTTTTTTTGAAAGACTAAAACAAAAGGGGAAAAACAGAAATTATGAACTATATAAATTTTTTCATTTTTAATAATTGGAACAGCAAAGCACAGAAAATAAATTAGTACTACAAAATAAAAAAGTAAAAAATTAATAACTTAATAAAAACACTATAAACAAATTATTTTATATATCAAAAACTAAAAATACTGTGTTGTCTATTTAAAAAGGTTTAAGGTATTCAAATTAAAAACATATCAAACATAACTTCCCTATAAAACAAGGTAAGAGCCAAAATGAAAGAGTTTGAATGAAAAAGTGTATAGACAAAATAAGCCCTGAGAACATTGTGAACAAAAATATAAGATCCACCCATCCATTTTCTGTACAGCTGCATCCTGGAGGACTCAGGAGGGCCGAAAAACTCTACTTGTTTTGGTGTATTTTAGCAAGGTGTTTGGTCAAATTACTTGTGTTCTAGCCTTTGCAAGCAAAGTTTTTATTGCATTTGTGACAGCGTGCATTGTCAGCTTGTATTTTTGTAAAACAAAACCAAAGTTTGGATTGTTTCATTCACTCTACCATCGTCGCTGTCTGCTGGAGAGCGAACTTCTAGTGATAGCCCTGTGCAGCATTCGCTCCTCCCATCTTCAGTTCCCGGCCAATACAGTGTTTGGCGTATGTTCATATCTCCCGCAAAAGATGAATACCACCTTAATTTTACAGTTAAGAGGACTGATAAGGCTGAAGTTTTTTGGACCGTCAGAATCAACCCCGGGGCTAATTTAATACCGGGTTTCGGTACCCATCCCTAACTATAACAATGTTATAGCATGACAGAACACTATTCACAGTTTGCGTTCGTAAATTGAATCTGCCACTCTGAAAATGCTAATGCTCTGCAGTTCGAAAAAAACACCAGTCTAATTTTCTGTAAATAAACATATGGTTTCTGACAGATCAAAGTGGACATAAAATAGCAGGTTAAAATAGGTGCTCGGTTGGATCCGCCACATGACCGCTGAAAATGTCTCTGGAGATGTGATGAACCTGTTCGTTTGCTGTCATATGACAGCTTTGCATACAACACACTGAGCAAACCCGGGTGGATCAAATTGAAGGGTTTTAATTAAACTTACTCTAGAACAGAGCTATTCCCTAGTTCACGCTCTTCAATTCACAATTTTCAATCTTTTTCGTTATGTCATCAAACACTGACTCCAAGTAAGATGCTGAAGCGCTGCGCTCACTGCGTTTGTAAATTAGACACAGATACCGCCAAGAAATTGCTGGAGGATGTGTGTTCTTTCCATGTATCTTTCCATTCCCACAGCCGAAAAAAACAACTGAGCGATGCTGGATAAACAAAAGTGTGGACGGCTCCACTCCCTCTCTTAGTTTTCAGTATGATATTAATAAGAAACCTCGGTGTGTCAAGTTCAATCGCGTGTCCAGCAACTATTAATATTTCCGGGTCAATTTGTTGGTAGATCTCATAGGTATTTTTTGGGATGTAAGGAGATTTATTGAAAACCAAACCCACCGCCTTCAGGAGCGAGCGCCAATCCAGCCGTTTTATTAACGCATTTCTGGGTGAAACATTGGAGGGAGAGTCCGCTTTAATGAAATGAATGTCCGCCTAAAATCCAACTTAAAACTAAGTTCACTACTAAGTTTCTTGCAGCGTGCCGACAACAAGAGCACTGAGAGTATCTACCCACTCACCAAATCATCATCATATTTGTGGCGCCGTCATCGTTACCGACACCTGTGCTCTCCTGGCAGCTGAAGCGTGACTGTCAGAAAACCTGACAGCGGTGTGATGTGCTTCATTCAGCAACATATTATTAACGCCACTTTACATCCCCAGTAACGGTAACGGCGTTGTAACACTAGTCGTGTTTGACCATTTGTTTGTCGGACGTAGCAACAGGGGCAGGGCTCGGCGAAAGGTCAATTGAAAAATAAAAGTGCCCAAGCCCGGCCCGTGTCCAAGGTAATTATACAATGTCGGCCCCAAGTCCGGCCCTTGAGCTGTCGGGACCCTCGGGTCTAATTCCAAGACTTCTGCTAGCACAACAGAACAACAGCATGGTATTATTAATACCACACATAGCCATGCTGAAACATTGTTCTAAGGTTTGAAAGAGTTTGCTTGACTTCTTGTAAATTTACATCTTCTTGTTGTGGTATCACAGAGCAATTTTTTTCTTGTCTGACCAGCAGCTATTTCGCCTGTTCATGCAGACAGCTTTAAGTTTTTGTTGGGCTTCTTTTTTTTGTAGACACCAACTCAGTCATTGACAATGCAAAACTGACTTCACTCTACATACTGACATGGGTGTCCCAGCAGGTAACAGTTTATGGCAGCCTTGTGCTTTGCCACGATGAAATCTGAGTGGAAAAGTTTGAGTCTTCTTGTAAACCGCTGAAGAGTGGCGTTTATCAAATAACCTGTAATTGCATTCAGCTCTTTCAAGTAATGATATTGAAAACTGCATAATTTTAATACTTCTGGAAATGTACAGATATAAAGGAAGTTTATGGGATTATCATTTATATTAGTTCCTCAAAACTGACTTTAGTGGCATTAAGGATGTGAAAATAAATAAAATTCAAACTAAATCACAATAAAATATTTGAAATAAATGACAAAATCTTTATGTTCACTTTCGAATGTCTCAGTGAGAAACGCTTAATGCTAATGAGGATATGTAATGTCGTCTTATTGTGGTGATTTATTCCATCGGTAGCTCTGATACTCTGAAATCACAAAATGTAGCACTGCAGAGTAGGTTTTATTTTTACAGTGTTTAAGTATTGTATGTCATCTCAGTGTTTAAAATACAGAGGGCTGTGTCTCTGGAGCTAGGCTTATATGGCTGTGGGTATGCAAAGCAGTATTACCTTTGCAGATGCTGTCAGAAAGATTTGTTACAAAAAACGAACAAACATACAGTGTTCAAGACAACATTCAGTCATCAATAATATAAGTGTAATATTATCTGTCCTATTAATTTTGAGTTTTTATTTATCATTTTTCCAGTAGCTATATAAAATTGTGATATTTTTTACAAATAAAAACTACTGTGTGATGTTAACATTTATTATGGATATTCTCTGACTCACACTAGATCAATCACAGAATTATCCAGAGAGTTGGGGTTAAAGTCATATTTTAGTTTGACCAACATGCTTTCTCTAACTGGAAGTATAAATGTTTTGGAAAGGCCCAGACTGAGTTATGACATGAACCTGACAGAAAATTATAGTGATGAGAATAACTTCTTCCAACCTCAATTATGTGGAGCTCATCAACAAAGAAAAATCGAAAAATAAATCAAAGAACCAGTCTAAACATGGAACCAGTTAGTCAGCAGTTATTTATTGGCTTGGTTGCTGCAATGTCAAAAAAATTTTTTTTTCATTGATAAAGCATGGTACACACAATTTTAAGCACCTAGTGTTTTATGGTAGATCCTTGTCTATTCAAAGTTTAGTATTTGTGGATTTACCCATTCAAAGATCTTTCAATGGTATGTAACACCAGATTTTTCAAGGAAAATTAGCCTTGTCAGGGATTTTTTCATATGCCACATATACAATCTTAAAAAGAAAATTATGCTTGGGAAGATTAATTATCTAGGCTCAATGCTACTTGACGCAATGACACAGGTGTTTGTTTGCTTTAATATAGTGCAAACTACCATTTGTAGCTATACACACTATAGGTCAATATTGATTTGAGACTGTGTGTGAAGTCTGTTCATAATGCGCTAAATTAATTGTTTTGAAAAGCAAGATGCAGCACTAGCATCTCAAACAGGCAACAAATACTGCAAGTTATGGCAGGACTAAACAAGCAAAAATCTACATCTGTTCGTATGCAAGTTTATTTTTTTTATTTTTTTTTTATGCATATAGAATTATGCGACCAAAAATTATTTGGCCAAAGAAAAAAAACATAATAAACAATTCATACATCCTGAGTTTCAAATGTATCTGCATGGTGATCCCTACAGGTAAGCAAGGACATATTAAAGGTTCTTTATTAAATAATAGTTGTGTACTATTTTAGAACCAAAGATTTATGTCTCTTACAGGGATCTGGGTTTGCAAAGAGGCATTTTTATCCATTTAGATAAAATATTCATCTAAGTGTGGGAAATCGTATCCTGGCTGGGTCATAAGAAAAAAAAAATCCCAGTTATATTTGTGAGTGAATATTACAGTCCAAAGACCCAAATGCAAGAGTGAGAAGGTAGATGTCTGACGAAAGTGTATAACCGATATGTATCGATATGCGGTCATGAGCGTGAATTATGCGAGTGCATCGGTAGAGCAGCATATAATTTGTTAAATTTTGATATGTAATGTATTTCTTTATTTATTGACAAGTGTTGTCAACCTGTTTTTGGCGCATAATCTAATCGACCTACATAAAGTAGGCCTAATCAATGGACTTGCGGATGTGGACACTACAACTCAATTTATCAGCTGCGCGGGGGAAGATCGTGATGAGCCCAAGGGTAGTTGTCAGGAAGCGCGCAGAGAAAAACAAACATGTCGTACGCCCAGATAATTTATCCCCTGCTGAGTTTTAAATCTAAAGTGTGGCAACACCACAGATTTTACAAGAAAAACGGACAACTTGACAAGACAGATGCAATTTGTAAAATGTGCCACGCATCTGGAAAATACATGGGCAGTACGACTAATCTGATATCTCACTTGAAGCGGCGCCACGGTGTTGTTGTGGAAGCATCTGCTAGTGCCCCTGCATCCCCTGCTGTTTCACCTGTAGCTACCAGCTCCAAAAGTGGTGAGAAAAGCATTCAAGGTTTTTTCCATTCCCCGCTTGCTAACAGTTTTGTGCGCTCTATGGCAATCACAGATGCTATTGCATTGTTAATCTGCAAAGATATTCAGCCTTATAGTGTCACGGAGAACAAAGGTTTTAAACACCTCCTCCATGTCTTGGAGCCTCTTTATAAGATACCAAACCGAAAGCTATTCTCCGATAAACAGATTCCTGCTCTGTACGACAAAGTCAGGAGAGAGATAGAGGAGTCTCTGCACAAAGCCCAAAGAGTTGCTGTAACATCGTGCGCTACAGCATCATATGTAACGGTCACAGCACACTACTTAGATGACGGGTGGTTTCTCAAAAACCACGTTCTGCAGACCAGAGTGTTCAACGGGGCTCACACAGGAAATAATCTAGCCGTTTTACTTCAGGATGTTTGCCGTGAGTGGAAGATCGAAGAGAAGAGCCCCGGGTTAGTCACATATAACGCCAGAAACATGATTCTGGCTGGTGCTGGCGCCAAGATGGACCCACACCTGAGATGCATCGCACACACATTGAACTTTGCATCTCAAAAAGCCTTTAAGGTGGACAGTGTCTCTGAGCTGGTGGTGAAAGTTAGGAAGCTTGTCTCCTTTTTCCACAAAAAGCCCCAAGGCAACTGAAGTTCTGCGTGAAATGAAGACACAGTTACACCTGCCCAACCATAAGTTCATCCATGACGTTTCCACCGGATGGAACAGTACCCTGGAATGTTGGAGCGTTTCTGGGAGCAGCAGCCTGCTGTGGTGAACACCCTGCTGTCCAGGAATATAAAGAGGCGTGAGGCTATGGTGAGGTTGACAGAAGATGACATGACCCTGATCCCAGAGATCATCAACTTAATGTCACCCCTGAAAGTGGCAACCACGCTCCTCAGTGAGGAATCAAAAAACACCATCTCCATTATCTCTTCAATCCAAGCCAAATTGCAGAGTCAATTCCAACCAGATGAGAGTGATCTAGAGGTTATTTCCCACATGAAAGACAGATTCATGCACGACTTTGATGGCCAATTTGCATATCTTGAAGGCACTCTCCACTGTGCCTCAGCACTTTTTTTTTTTTTTTTTTTTTTTTTTTACGTGTCCTGTCTAGCAGTATGCTACTCAGAATTGGTGTCTGAGTACCAAGTACAAGCCCAACATTTTTACTTTCCCAAGCAGAGTATTACAGCTTCGCTGTAGTACGCCACTTGATGTATATGTATGAAAAATCTTTATTAGTGATTACTGTGGGTTCAATTTCCTGACGTCATGGACATTAAACTGAGACAAGAAGGGAGAAAGGAAGAAGGTGAAGAAAAGAAACCGGACCAACAGAGGCGCGAACCGACGACACAAGACAGGGAGGCAAACAAAGAACACAAGAAAACATCCCAGTCCTCCACCTCTGCCGGACGGCAGAGAAACAGTAATACAAAACAAAAACAACAAACTGTACAGAACCAAACCAATAGTTCGGATCTAGTAGAATAAACTAAGAATTACACATTCACTACACACAAGCATTGATTAATGAACATAATACAAATGTTTCTGGTAAGCTCCTGTGAACAACTAACTAATGATGATAACCTCAGCTTAAGATATGTCCGTCCTCACCTATGTCCCCACACCTATGTGTGTGCGAGCATGCAGGTCTGAATAAGGTTTCCCCATGCAAGTGATTGATAGCTGGTGTAAGGAACCGTCAATCCGTCCTACAGGAATCGGCACAGACATGGAGGAGGCAAGAGATGTATGCATCCAGGGTCCCACAGAGTACAGAGTCCACAGGTGGATCAGCGCAGGGTCGATCACCCACCAAGAGAGGAACAGATGGAAGTCCCAGGGGAGCACCAGCCAGCCGCAATGCTGGGGCCCGAGAGATCGCAGTGACGAACCCGGACCAGGAACCGGAGGCCACGGGGACCAGGGGCAACCCGCCCCCCAGCGGGGCCCCAACCAGGGACCAGCCGACAAGGGCCCCCCGCCGCCGCCGCAGGCAAGGAGGACCCGCAGCCAACCGACGGACAACACACGCCGCCGCCACCCCGGACCAATACCCACCGCCAACAACCCGGCCCGCCTCCACACATCCACACGCCAGGGAGCCACAGCAAGAGCCACAGCGGATGTACGCCCTCCCCAGGCCGCGCCCAGCCGGCACCTGGACATCCAGATCTTCCAGCTCCAGGGTCCAGATCCCGCCCCACGTGGGGCGCCAAGATCAGGGGCCCAGCCAATGCCGGACAGCCCCACCAGGTGAACAGACCAGCCAGCAGAAGTCCTGGAACCGGCAGGAGGACTGGGCGCCAGGCACGGTCCCCACCGATCCACCGGACGGCACCAACCTATTCTACAAACCCGGCACCCCCATAAGAGGTGCCCCAGTCAATCCAAGGAGGACATCGGCCCGAAACAGCGGCCGCCCGACACACCGGACCACCCAGGACCCGCCCGACATGCACCAGGACCGAGCCGGGCCGCAACCGGGACCCCCAGCCCCATGCATCGAGAGTCATCATCAACCAGCGGGCAGGAGCAACCATCACCGACGGGGAGTGACAGGGAGGGAAGAAGATGCATCAGGCCAGAGAGCAGCCAAACACCCAACCTGACAGGTAGACATAGACAGACAGAGACACTCATACGTACCCTCCCTCTCATGCGTACACATTCTTACAAATACAGGACATACGAAAAAAGGACGCTATACACTCATTCATACCCCCCATACGTACACTATACTCCATACTCCCAGGCCCAGGGACAGACGCCCCAATAGAGAACCCTGCCCCTGCACCCAGGAGACAGATCCCTTTGCCCACCAGGACGGGGACAAGCAGACCGCCAAGTCTCTGACTGTGCCTCAGCACTTGACCCAAGTTTTAAAGATCTGGCTTTTCTGGATGACAATGATGCCAAAGATATGGTATTCATGAAGATAACTACAGAGGTGGTACAGATGAATGGAGAGGTAAGAACACTTAAAGTAAGATAATTATTGCAGTTATATATGAACTAATAATATATGAATAATGTGCATTATTTTCCATGTTTATGCATTTTTAAGGAAGCGGTCAGTGACACAGCAATGCGGAATGAAGAACAGGCAACAGGCACATGGGAAGATGACCAGACAGCTGAAACAGAAAGCGACAAAAGCCCTTCCAGAGAGGATCAGCCCTCTTCTGTAGATGATGGCCCTCCGAAGAAAAAAACTGCCATGGACCAGACGTTTGGAGATTTCCTGAGTGCAAGACCACCAGCAAAGACGATCAGGGAGAAAGCTGAGGATGAAATCTTAAAATATTTAGAGAGGGACACTTTAGGTTTAGATGGGAATGTTTTTGCAGTGGTGGAGACTGCAAGTAGATCTTCCACTACTATCAGCTTTAGCAAAGAGATATCTGTCCATCCCAGCAACAAGCGTACCAGCTGAAAGAGTTTTCAGCATAGCTTGCTTGACCCTGATCATGTTGATCAGTTGATATTTCTGAAGAAAAACCTTTAAATGAAGGTGACTGACCACTGTGCACTATTCTAAAAAGCCACAATGTGTCCTCCTGTTTGCTTTAAGGATTTTTATTTTATTTTATTTTTATTAGCCTGTTGTTTACAGTGATAGCGATGTTTCAAAGTAAAAGCGGCATAACACTGCTAGTTCACAACGTTAAGTTTTCAATATTCAGTGGCAAAATATATCTTTGTAAAACTTATTTTCATAGTTGAAAAGTTAAATCACAATTCTTGTTGTGCAATGGTAAACCTTTCTGTTGAAAGAGTGCAAACATTATTTTTTTTAGTATATCTTGCACTTACACATTCTGTTTATCTTGGAAATACTTAGATAAAATGTGCCATGTGTTCTAAAAAGGCCCTCTACTGTAAACCGACACTCAGTGAGAAAACTCTGAGAGAAAAGCCAGTTTGTAAAAATAAGTCCTGGTTTTACTTGGTTAATAAACAATCAAACTGATTCAGTGGCACTGAATCCTCTTTCACATCACCACATAAACTTAAACTAATTGGGTAGTGCTGAATTATCGCACCCCATCGTGATTAGGGTGTGAATCGTATGGTATTGCATCGCAAAATGCCAAAAATGTATCGTTAATATATCGGATCGTATATTTTGTATCGAGATGCGTATCGGATCGGCATTATACCTTAGATGCCCAACCCTAATATATATATATATATATATATATATATATATATATATATATATATATATATATATATATATATATATGTGTGTATATATATATATATATATTTAACAACACCACCTGGGAGGCAAAAGGGAAGAAAATAATTATAGGAATGTCAAAATAATTGATCTAAATAATCTTCCTATCTTCCTCATTGTTGCTCCCACCTTCCTCTGCATGGTAGATGATGAAGATGCTGCAGAGGCACCTCCATGGTTGAGCCTCAGATTGGCTGACTCAATCCAGAGCTCAACATCAGGCTTTGGGTCACCTTGGTCACCTTTGACACATTCATGTTTATCAGGGCTGAGAGATGAGCATGTGATAGATGAGATCTTTACTTATGTTTTTCTTATGTTTACATGTGAGAATTCACTCTCACAAGCAATACTGCTTAAAGGCATTGTAAGAGGCAGCTTTACCACCTTGTTGATGTTGGAGCACACATCTGGATTACTTGTATTTACTATTTGGACCAAGTCATGCACAAAAAAGGCTCCCAGGCATTTCCCCGCCTGCTTTAAGCACATCCATTCAGTCACTGTTGTGTCTTTGTCAAGTTGCAAGGAGGCCTTGTATTTCTTGAGAATGCTGCAAATTGCTGTCTTTCTAAATTTGTGGAGGTCTGGCATTCCCTGATGTCATATTATAGGATCAAATACCAAAGTATAATACAGTGACTTGGGGGAATAATATCTCATCTCAAACTCTTCAATTAAAGCCGCATTCCAGGAGGGATTTTTTTTTTTAAACCAACGTATGAAGGCCCCTCCCAAAAAATCCCTTCTCCTATCCTGCGACCCTTCCGCTCCCTCTAAGATTGATTTGCTTTACTGAATATATGACTGTCTTACCTGTTCAGCAGAAATGTGTCTGTGATGGCTGAACCTACAGCCACACAGCTACAAGTCGGTAACCCCCATGCACCAACATTTCAGTTATGTTTAGTTTATCATTTTGTTTACATAATTTAAACTTTGTTGAAATTAGTAATATTTGTTAACACACATAGGTATTTGTATTCGACTTTTGTTTGTTTTGCTTTCTTTAACCTTTCCTTTTCTTGGGTTACCGGTGCTGGGGGAAATCCAAATGAGAGCTAGAGGGCAGACATGAGCAGAAGCCTGCAAGAGCCAGCACAGTGATGTGGACAGGAAATGCCATGGACTGGTTCACAGCAGCTCCCTCAGGGGGGGAGATCATTAATTTGTATTTTTTTTCTAGATGGGTTTCCTGAATAGTTTCTTTACTTATTTAGGTTACTTTTTCCATTTATTTTCAAGTAACTAAAAAGCTAATTGGGTTAATTTTCTTTTGTTAGCTTATTTGTTGGTATGTGTTTATTCCCTCTTGTGTTAATTGGTCTGATCAGCCAGTATTTAAGTTCCCTTTGTTTCCTGTTTGGGAGGTCAGTTTGGTTTTGTGTTCAGTTACTTTGTTTGTGCAGTTTGAAGTTACTTTAGTTAAGTTACCAATTTGACTTTGGTTTTGTTTGTTCATTTGACCTCTTTTAGGAGTTCTAATTGTTTGGACATTTCTGTGGGTAAATAAAACCCGTCTCTTTGAAGCCACCTGTGTCCCTTGTTCCTGACCAGCTCGGTCCCTCACAGTGTCCTAAGCTGCATCAGTTTGAAGCCTTTTAAGATGCGATGGCAGCCTATCTCCATGTTGTAAAAGCAGCTCTGATGTAAATCGAGCGGATGACACATATCGACGTAACACCCTACTCGGGTCTCTAAGGCATTTTTCGAGTTTGTCGCCGTATTTCCCTTTCTTTTTTTTCTAAAGTGTAGCCCTGGAATGGCTAATCATTAAGCAGAAGTTTGCTGTGACTTCTCCATGACCACTCTCTGCCATTATGGTGACTGCACACAGGAAGACACGGAGCAGCCTGTCTGTGCGGTCTCATATCCACAGGTTTGTGTGAGGCGCATGCACGTTGATTGACAGGCGCAGTAGAAACTTGAATTCTATTTTATTGGTTTTCAAAATGTTGCCAAAGCAGAAAGCACTGAAAACGCGGTTTGATAATATGCTGCAAGTTACTTATCCTTTGTAGCCAGTTGCATTTCAGTGTCTGTCAATAGTCTTGAAATTTTAACACCAATACATGCCTCCAGGCAGGCAATCTGATATTATGAAACTTACCCAGTTTCAAAAAGGAGATGCAATTTTCATCACAAAATTTCACCAGTGCTGCACTTTTTATTTTGCTCAACCTTTTTTGTAAATAAAATTGCAACTGCTTGTCTACAGAGTGGACTTACAGTAAAAAACTTTCTGATCAGAGTTTGCACAATTCTCCAGTGGGTCTGAAGTGCACAGAATGTGCACAAGCGAATCTCCAACAGCAATAACTTGCCAGAGATTTAGTACATCGTTGTAAATACTAATGTTGACAGCTAGGGCTATCAACTTTAGTCACTTACAGTCAGATCCATAAATATTGGGACATCGACACAATGTTAACATTTTTGGCTCTATACACCACCACAATGGATATCAAATGAAACGAACAAGATATGCTTTAACTGCAGACTGTCAGCTTTTATCTGAGGGTATTTACATCCAAATCAGGTGAACGGTGTAGGAATTACAACAGTTTGCATACGTGCCTCCCACTTGTTAAGGGACCAAAAGTAATGGGACAATTGGCTTCTCAGCTGTTCGATGGCCAGGTGTGTGTTATTCCCTCATTATCCCAATTACAATGAGCAGATAAAAGGTCCAGACTTAATTTCAAATGTGCTATTTGCATTTAGAATCTGTTGCTGTCAACTGTCATTATGAGATCCAAAGAGCTGTCACTATCAGTGAAGCAAGCCATCATTAGGCTGAAAAAACAAAAGAAACCTATCAGAGAGATAGCAAAAACATTAGGCGTGGCCAAAACAACAGTTTTGAACATTGTCAAAAAGAAGGAACGCACCGGTGAGCTCAGCAACACCAAAAAAACCGGAAGACCAAGGAAAACAACTGTGGTGTATGACCGAAGAATCCTTTCCCTGGTGAAGAAAACACCCTTCACAACAGTTGGCCAGATCAAGAACACTCGCAAGGAGGTAGGTGTATCTGTGTCAAAGTCAACAATCAAGAGAAGACTCCACCAGTGTGAATACAGAGGGTTCACCACAAGATGTAAACCATTGGTGAGCCCCAAAAACAGGGAGGCCAGATTAGAGTTTGCCAAACAACATCTAAAATAGCCTTCACAGTTCTGGAACAACATCCTATGGACAGATGAGACCAAGATCAACTTGTACCAGAGTGATGGGAAGAGAAGAGTATGGAGACAGAAAGGAACTGCTCATGATCATAAGCATCAGCGCATCAGTGAAGCATGGTGCTGGAAGTGTCATGGCGTGGGCATGCATGGCTGCCAGTGGAACTGGTTCTCTTGTATTTATTGATGTGACTGCTGACAAAAGCAGCAAGATGAATTCTGTAGAGTTTCGGGCAATATTATCTGCTCATGTTCAGCCAAATACCTCATAACTCATTGGATGTGCTTCACAGTGCAGATGGACAATGACCCAAAGCATACTGCAAAAGCAACCAAAGAGTTTTTGAAGGGAAAGAAGTGGACTGTTTTGCAATGGCCAAGTCAAACACCTGACCTGAATCGAATTGAGCATGCATTTCACATGCTGAAGACAAAACTGAAGGGAAAATGCCCCAGGAACAAGCAGGCACTGAAGACTGTTGCAGTAGAGGCCTGGCAGAGCATCACCAGGGATGAAACCCAACATCTGGTGATGCCTATGTGTTCCAGACTTCAGGCTGTAATTGACTGCAAAGGATTTGAAACCAAGTATTGAAATGTGTAAGTTTGATTTATGGTTTTTATTCTTTCCCATTACTTTTGGTCCCTTAACAAGTGGGAGAACAAGTTTGGATGTAAATACCCTCAAATAAAAGCTGACACACTGCAGTTAAAGCACATCTTGTTCGTTTCATTTGATATCCATTGTGGTGGTGTATAGAGACAAAAATGTTAGCATTGTGTCGATGTCCCGATATTTATGGACCTGACTGTAGGTGACCAATGGGTCAATGCTGTCTTGGTTGACTGAAATTTCTATTCGTTGACCAGTTTTTTGTTTTTTTACCAATTAAGACATTTTCATTGATTTATTGCTCAATATTTATTTCTCTATAAGCAGTTTTAAATTGCTGTATTTTAAATATAATTTTCCTATGATTTATCCCCAACTTTAAAAAATTAATTTAGGCTATTTTGTAACAATGCCACAGTGTCACGCACCACATACCAAAAATTTGAGAACAGACCCTATGGCTGGCTGCACTGCTGCTGCGCTCAGTAACAAATGTAGGTAGTTTTGCTGTATTGAATAAGTTAGAACGCTACTTGTTTTGGTTGAAGTTGACAAAATGTCCAAAAAACCTCAATCTTTTGTCTTGCTGCATTTTACAAAAAAAGACTACAAGACTGTGAAGTGGAAGCTGTGCTGCCTGAAGCTGACTTACCATAGCTCAATGACCAATATGGCCTATTACCAAAAAGCGGTAAGGAACGTATACATGTGTGTGTCAGACAGCACACAACAACCAACTTTGTTGTCCTGTCATCCAATCCTGCATCCTGAAAAAGTCTCACAAGTCCGCCTGTTATAGCCTGCAAGGATTGGTAAACAGCCATTTAATTCAGTCCAAGGGCAATTATCTGTTGCTGGACACAGGCTCAATGTAAACAATTTCCTGCTCAGTTTTTGTGATGTTATCAGAACCACCAGATCAAAAATCTGGCAACTCTCTCAGCATGATCCATGTGCCCCATTTGCATGAAACATATGCATCTCCAACATTTATTCCTCACCACTTCATTAAAAAAAAATATCCTCAGAATAGGAAGTCATTGGATGTGCGTGTTTAAATACATAGAAAAAGATGCCTTTTTTTTCTAAATCTGTGTTGAATTACCCACCATTTATTATTTTTGTTGTAATAGAAAAAATGGAAATGTTGTCATCTATAAATAATCAGATCATATGATATATGTTTGCATTATAAAATGTTCATTGCCAAACAAAGATTGTCTTCTACCGTTTTTCTTTGCAAATAGGAACTACCAGCAGTATCTTGTAAAATTAAAACTAACATTTTGCCAAAATGCTGAGTATTTACTTCTAATACTAAGCATTATGTAAAAAAAAACAAGCTTAACTGGAGAACTGCTGCAACAAAGCACCGTAAAATGGATTTCTTATAGGCTGAAAAAAAAAAGTACATTTGTATTAGTAAACGAAGAAAATTGCAGATTAGAGGATTTTGCCAAAAGCAACCAAATTTAAATGCAAACAAAAATGGATCATTTCCACACTTTGACTTTGGGGTATTGTTTTTAATTTTCTCCACTTTGTCTGAGTTTTCCACTTACAAGATGGTTTCATAGCTGCTTCTAAACATGGCTTAATAAACATAAACTGTGGGAGCTTTGTTGTTTATGCCCTAAACTATCCCAATATTTACTAAAGATGCAAATTCAAGTTTCTCAGAACAGCTGCTATAGCTGTATTTTGAAACAAAGCATAGCTTTTTTTCTATTCGTCTATGATGTAAAGCCATCTCAAGCTAACAACAGAAATTGGGGAAAACATATTTTAGCAGGAGCAGATATACTCAGAGCAAGGGAGGGGGGGGATCAAAAAGACAGACAAATCAAGATGAAATTGGGCGAGGTAGCAAATGTGGTAAAAACCGGTTCGAAACAAATGAATAGATGGGGGAATTACATGGAGAGGGAGAAAGCAGGAAGACGGAGAAGACATGCGAGAATACAGTTATGAGCCTACTGAGCCGTAGCGCTCATGGCTCGGCTGTGGAGCTCATTATTGATGTAGTAGAAAATTTGCGGTGACAGAAAACGAAGCTGCCAGCTGTCTCCACTGCCCTACCCCCCAGGATCCCCATTATGACATTATCTCAGGAGGGAAGGCCAACAATGCCAGTGTGTCCCATCACCTGAGGTGTCCCTGGCATGTCCACAGCTGACCTTAACTCATCCTGTGGAAGTGCGCACTTACGCAGGTATACACAAACAGAAGGTATAACTGTAGATGCCAACTTAGATGTGGACATGTGCTCATACATAAAGAACTTAGTGTTTGCCAATATTGTTTCATGGCCCCTATACAAAAAGTATGAAATCCAGTCGATTTTTTTTAATCAGAACAAACTGCTGCGTGATGCAGGACGTGACATGTAGCTGTGGTATGGATATAAACTGGTGAGCTGAAGAAAGCAAAACTGAACATGCTGCATCTAGCAAATTTGACTCACCTATTGTGCTTAGTCTGTACTGTTTATCCAGCATTCAATGACTATCGACAGTGAATCCCATGTTTGCAACATGTGCAGATACACAACAAAACACGTGACGGGGAACATGTTTTTATGCATTTCTGCTCCATGGTATTGCTTATGATTAGAAACAGGCCACGACATATTCTTCAAGATTATGTGTTCATAACAAAAAAAAAAACAAAGTTTTCCTGTACATGAAATGAGTTTGCTGTGATCCAATTGCCTAACCCGGGCTTCCCACCGGACTCGTCAGCAGCAAGTTACAGGAGCAGTACGTTTCTCTCGCGTATTCTGCTGCTTGGTCCTTTCCACCGGGGGCATATGAGGGGTTTTGCAGAAGCAGCTGTCACCAGAGAGCACGAAACAGTATTTATTTTGCAAAGTTCATTGTAGTTTTATCATTAACAGTAGATTAACAGTAGATTAACATTGATGTTGTCTTTATAAAAAGTGTGACTGGGGTCATACAAGATAGAGTGCTTCTCGACTTCAATGATCAACCGGTCGTCATCATTGATGAAACACAAATGAGACCCTCGCGTGAGGTACTGACCGGGGCGCACAAGTAGTGAACTTTTTTTGAGTAAAGCAACCGAAAAGCGGCATGTTTCTTTTATTTTGAAAAATTCCAGATGCCGAGCCGTCTGATTTCCTGTCTTCCCCTATCCAAAATGTCTAAATTTACAGGTTTCAGAGGCGTAGAAAATAGGACTGCCGCATATATTTAGGAAAGTGCTGCGACATGACGCTCCTGTGATGGGGCAAACTCGTGCTGCTCTCACGTCCAGTGGAAAGGATTACATTGATCACAGCAATGGCTAACAGCTACGTATGATGTGCTGCTGCTGTAACATGCTGCTGACATATCTGGTGGAAAGGAGGGGCAAGTAAAGTTAGACACATAAGTACATAGAAGGACTATATGCTTGTGGAGTACGTACTATGAGGGCAACCACTCTCGACGTACTACCAGTGTTAAAAGTAGCTGGTTTAAATTGAACTATTTTGATGTGGTAGAATGTCAGTCAAAGTCCAGACCTGAAAGTCTGTGGTAAGACTTGACAATTTCTCTTTACATATGCTTTCCATTCAACCTTATGGAAGTTGAGGTACTTTGCAAAGACATTTCCTAATTAACTAGACACATGCCCAAAGCGATCCGTACCTCTAATTTCAGTAAAAAGGTGGTTCTACAAAGTAACTCGAGAGGAATGAATACATATACACATATTTGAAATTTCCTATGAAAATCGTTAAAATCAGTAATCACTGATTGATGTTTTGCATAGCAGAATAGATGCATTCCTGTTAAGATTAAATTTGCTACAGATGGGCTTAATCTGCTAAATATGTGACTTGCAACTTGGATTTTATTTAAGGGTATCAGAGTAAATGGTACTAATTTATGGAACTAGAGTTGGGACTTATGTATTGTGACTTGTATCTGCTTATTTGTAACTTGTACACATGTTTTGAAAAATACAAGTACGGATTAATTTAATAATACAAGTACAAATCAGAAAATACACGTACAAATCAAAGATACAAGTACAAATCAGGGAATACAAGTCACTAAATAAAAGTACAAATCAAAAATACTAGTACAAATCAAAAATACAAGTGCAAATCAGAAACACAAGTAAAAATCAGACACATATACAAATCACGCTACTCCCAGAACCAATCAGATTTCTCGATTCCCTAACCAATCACGGAGAAAGGAGGGCGGTGGTCTTCTGTGTTCACAACCAAACTTGACTCTTGGAAAAGTGCAGCTGAAGTCCTGTTATCCTTAGTGAAATTAGTTAATAGCAGAGACATGTCTTTCAGTCTTCAGAGATAAATTTTTGTTTATGACAAACCGACTCACCTTCAGAGAACTGTGTGTGGTAATGACAGATGGGAGGTCGGCTGCACTTTTCCAAGAGTCACGTTTGGTTGTGAACACAGAAGAACACCGCCCTCCTCTCTCTGTGATTGGTTAGGGAATCGAGAAATCTGATTGGTTCTGGGAGTAGCGTGACTTGTACGTGTGTTTCTGATTTGTACTTGTGTAATAATTGTTGCATTACCTGATAGGCTATAATGAAAAAAATGTGGGGAAACTTCATTTTTCTATCTAACTTTTTTATTGACCCCTTTATTTCTAACGCACTACATGTCTATCTATCAATATCTACTGCTATCGAATTATCGCCCAGCCCTACATAAAATTCCTGTATTGATCAAAAGGATTATTTCTTAAATGGGGGAAAGACACAGAAAAAAGTTACTATTTGAAAGTATAGGCTTGCGATCTTGACATAGTGAACTTTAAATGCAGTTTTATAGAATCCAAAGATCTCACCCACTATAAATAAGCAGTCACAATGTTCACTGAACTAAGGACACACCAACACTCAATTTAACAAGAAAAACAGGATGGAAGGCTTGCAAAAAGTAAAATCACATTCATTCATTTTAAGTGTATATTGAATAAATTGGAAGAGCAAATGTTATGCACATACTAACGCCACCTTGAATCGAGGGACAGCATATTATTTGTAAATCTCCATGCCACCTTATGTATAATGCACATACTAATGCACCTCCCCATGCCTAGATAGTGGAGGTTATGTGCCTGTTTATAGACCAGTCTCATTAAAACAGAAGGGATGGCCTTTCCTTGCATATCTTTGCAAGGTTTGCTTATTTGTATGTATAGCTGAAAACCCTCAAAATGTCCCACATGACAGTAGAATCCTGAACGCAGTGACACAATGGCGAGGAAGCTCTCATCAAGCCAGAACTTAGACAAACAACAGAAAGAGACCTTTACAGATATCTGTAAGAAATAGAGTACATCAGTGCATCAATACAAACACTAAGTTGAATTCTGACAACAAAGTAGATAAAGTTATAATTTACTGCTAAAAGATTTTAACTGCCCTTAAACATTACCTGTAGAGATGAGAAACCGTTTGTTACATTTAAAATTCTCACTACATCTACGTGTCGAAACATGTCCAAATAGCCTCTATGAGACCTTACAGAGACGCCCTTAAGTGCAAAATCTCGTCATAAGTGAACAAGCAAAAGTATTTTTATGACCTCTGTAGTGGGACTCCCTCAGATGAAATACAAGTTTGACTGCCTGGTTAACTCCACAAGGAACACATCAATGGACACTGAAACAACTCTATGTACAAGAATGAACAAACACACTCATCACATACAGGCTTCAGTAGGTTAGAAAAAGGTTTAGATTAAAACATTTTTTTCTCATTACTTTTTCTGGGTTTTGCTTAACCAATTAAGGACTGACTTTTAGCCAATTATCTATATCAGGCAGAAGTAATAAATTAGTAGTAATTTAGTACCAAATTAAACAATAGCACATATTTTACATCATAGTCCATTCTAATTGATGCAACTTGTAATTACTGTTTTAATGAAAGCTGTCTGGTATTAGTCTAACATGTCACTCTTACTATTCTAAATGTTGTACACGCAAATGTACAAAAAGAATACTAACAAACTCTTAAAGGAGAGGTGGCCTGTTCTTCTCAGACATACAGAGCAATTCTGTGGTACAGTAACACTATAATATAACCCTAAATCGATCTGCAAGTTCAATAAATTATACATACTACCTATTCTATTTGAAATATAGCACTCTTAACATGTCCTAACTGAATGCCCCTGAATGCCATGTCCCTTTAAGAGACGCTGCCCCTGCCACATGCTGCATTTGCATAAGATGGAATATTCTGCTACAGTTGTTTTAGCTCGCATATTTCTAAATGTAAAGGTTATAGGCATGCTGAATTCTAAACCTTTTTCTATAGTAATACTGTGTTATACAGTTTTAGGAGGGTTAGGAGGGTTCGAGCTGTATCTTCCACTAAATACGTATGTCCTTAAAATGTAAAAAGAAATTAGCTTTATGTTAATGTTTTCCAATTTCCTTGGTTGTCAAATTTGATGGATTCATGCTGTTGGTTTTCATGTACCTGTCTTGAGGTAAATGCCACATTGTGAGTAAAAGAGATATGTGGAGTGTGGGGTTTTCATGTTTGTTCAGCAAACAGGTAATGAATCACGCTTTTTCAGTCTTATGACAAAGTATTTACAGCTTGTTTGTAATAGCATTAAACTTTCAATAATGGATAGAAAGCCGACTGTTCAATGGGGCATTAAGCTAGAAGCATTTCTCACTTTTTTACCGCCTTGCAGCTGTGGGGGTTTCACATGGACTGTTTTTGACTCTCTTTCACCCATACTTTGCAGAAGAGTGCATTCCAGAGGCCCGGTAAAAAAATGCCATGTCAACGAGCAAGGAAGAAAGAAAATCTCCACTCTGAGCTGTCAGTGGTCTTCTTTTTTGACTTTGCTATAAAAACCGAGCAAAAAAAAATCACCTTCTGCACATAAATTGGCTAAGAGATTTATTTCTCCCATGACATTCTCTCTGGAGATGCCACCAGGAGCCTGGGCCATGCTCTTGGAAAGAGTTGACAGGGCTATTGTTAGTACTAGCAGTAGTCAAAATCTATTTTCTAGCCTCATCTTTGCTGGCTGTTTTTCATGAATTTTTACTACTTGTTATCTTTCATTCTCCTTACCATACCTGTCAAAGGGCAATGCCAGACTATTAAAAGGCACACATATGTCCCTGTTGCTTTGTCAAATACAAAGTCCTGTGAGATAAGCCATACAAATCAATGGTGTCAGGTAAGAATGTGCCTCAATACACTGGACAAATGAGACACACTTGAGTTTTAAGAACTCTGAACACAAGTCGTCCAAGTCTGCCACCGGGTCATTTTTTTTTCCCGTTCATAAGTGATTTATCAATCAACCGTATAGAGGCATTGAGAAATTAGCTGGTGAGCTGAATTGGGTGATATTACATGGGACCAGCCATCATTTTGATTGTGATGCAATCTTTTTCTTATCTGGGCACCCATAAGATCTACCACTTTTAAGCTGCTGTGAAAATAAGACTAATTTTATCATTTTCAGTACCACTTAGGTGTTTCAAAATAAACTTAGAAAAGCTACAGGTGCAAAAAACATCTAGAAATCAAACCTTATTTTCTATCCCAACATGCTGATATGTTGACACTCTTCTGGAAGTCTCTACTACTACCAGTAGTAGTAGTAGTAGTCGTCGTTATAGCAATGTGAACCACAGAATTTTTTTTCTCATTGATGATTTTTGAAGAGAAACTGATACCAGCAGGCAAGGTATTTACAAAATTGATGAAATATGATTAAATATGCCACAAAAATTTCCAATGAAATACTCTGAGTTGTATCCTGACTATGGATATATAATTAAAATTTGGCAAAGTGTGACAGTTTTTCCTTGAGTGCAATAAACACCTCTGTGGAGACTTAGGTGTTGATGACACTGTGATCCACACTCAGCAGTGTCTAGTGCCAGATAAGGCAATTATAAAAGGGAATACCCCTACATCCATCTCGTGGGAGATTGCCAGAACATGACACGTCACACTACAATATCTCTTTAATCAACACAATGTTCCATTCTCAAACAATGATGTTATTGAAGGAACAATCGAGGCCCTGGGGAGGGATGCTGTCACTGAACATCGTCTCCTGAGGCATTGCTAACTTGCCTCATGTCACTCAAAGCTGCTTACATTTCACTAATATGGAAGAGCAACCCTAGATGGAGCCAAGTCAATTAAGACAGGCCAGTGTTTCTATAAGGGGCTGTTAAGGAGGCAGAGGATATAGGGATGAGCAGATGATGCTCGTGTTTGATGTCCCGTGAGCTCCTACAAATCCCTCTGTTGCAGAAAGGGCAATTAGTCTGATGAAGCGGATGTGTCATCTGAGACAGACTTATTACACCCAGAGAAAACAGATTGTCTCAATCATTTTCTTTCACAAATGGGATATGTGTTGGTGTTGTTGTAAAAGAGAGAAATACTGTATTAAGCAGAAAGCATCTCAAAACTTTCTAAAATAATATAAATGCATAGCATTTAGAACAGTCCGAGTTTGGGTTAAACTTTCAAATCTTAAATCCATTAATCACTATTCTACCTCATACATTTTTTTTTTTTTTAGGATTAGTTGCCAGAACCACTGCACCTCATTTAGTCAACTGAACAATACATTTTACTGTATCCTTTAACTGGAGAGTTAGAGTTTTTTAATACTGAAAAAAAAGGACAATTTTAATTTAATAGCGTTGATGACCCATGCTGTGAGAGAGGTGGCTATGTACTGCAGTGTGACAACATTCCTGTCAATTGATGGATTGCAAAAGGAAAAAATTCTAACTGGTTCAACATATTTGTTCTTTAAATAAAGGTTTTGATTGTTTTTTTTATTATTTAAATAGTTCTGTACAAGTATGATTTGGAAAAAGTGTTTCCCAATGTTGGCATTCTCTGAAAACCTGGTTCTTGCACTTGCAGTACCTCTGTATCACCAAGGTAAATTAGCAGAACAGTAGTTTGATTTTTTTTTTCTGTTGAGTAGCAAAGGCAAGCTTAATGAAAAAATAAAAAAACAGTTTTACTCCACAATGGGTTTTAGGATTTGAGAGTATATAATTGAATTTTGAATAACTATTTAAAGTGTCGTTAATTCAGAATTGACATGCATAAGTAACCAGCAGTTATTTTTGTGTTCAGTGAAGTAACACCAGAGTTTTTAGAGGGAATTTTTTAAATTTATTTTACTCTCTCTTGAAAAGTTTCTCACGGAGCAGATCAATGCTTTTGAGCAAATCATCATATGACACCATTATGTCAATGGCAGTTTTAGTAGTGTTAGGCAAATAATCTAATGGTTAAAGCTGAAAGAAAATGGAATGCTGTTTTTGGTGAAGGCAACCATGACAAAAATGTATCCATAGCCATATAACTTTAATAACAAAAAAATAAATATTTTAAGCATTCATTTTGAATATAAAACATTTTTCTATAACTTTAAGTAATCATTTGGCTATAAATGTATTTTTTAGATTGTGGAATCGGATATACCTAGACTTAAGAACTTAATGACCCTGCACTGGGAAGTTAAAATAGCTAGCATCAACCCTCTTCCATACGTAGCACTTTGCATGCAGGCCAACAAGTTTATATTTTGTCTTAACTAATCAGAGCACCTTGTTCCACATTTCAGCTGTGCCCCTCACATAGATTATGACAGACTGCAAAAAGGTCATTCATTTCTTCTGTGTATCTTCCAAGGCCAAATTTGTGCCATTTATGACAAATATTAGACCTGTATTAATGTGTTTTCAAAGGGAGTGGTAGATATAGCCACTTTGCATCCACTCTCCAGCAGGAGCTCCACCACTTCCGTGTGGACGAGACCATGAACATGCTCTCCATTGACATGAGTAATCAGGTCTCCAGCTTTGAGTCCTGCTTTATGTGCTGCCCCATACAGGTGATAATTCCACCTGTTTTGTGAATCTCTATTAGCATCTTTAGTTAAACACAGAAAAAAAAAGAATTATGTTTGCACTGGAGAAATGCATGCCTGAGATAGAGGAGACACTTTAGACAATTGTCTCCTTGTTCCTGGTGCAGTCCGCTGATTCTGGTTTCATTTTGAATGCAGAAGTGTTTGGTTTATTCCTATTTTTATAATGTGAAGTATTTTGCCAAACTAAAATCCATTATCTCATGCCCAGAGCTGGAAATACTGTTTGCTGCTTTTGCTTAATCACTGTAGATTGATCCAATGCACTATACACATACCTTGTCAAAACATCCCCAGAATGGTTGCAAGTTGTTCAAAATGAGTCATTGGAAAAGGCATTGTATTTTGTTCTTAACTATATTTATAAAGATTTAACTGGCTTTGTATTCTGGGCTGTCTTTTTAAACTCTGTTTTTGACTGTCAAATTATATTTAGTAACACATACATTTTTTGTTTTACTTTCAGAAGAAAGTTGAATTTTTAATATGCACTTTAGCCTAAATAGCTGCTAATGTGTATCTGTGGTGGTGATATGACATCCCATGTTTTATATAAATATAAATAGCACAATCCTATAGGAGCTCAGCTACACCGGTAGCCATGTGTGCTATCAGAGTGCACTGGCGGCGTTTGCAGTAATTACTTAATATAAGTCTTTCTGTGGTGGAACAGATGAGAGCACAGGTGTGCAGAGTTTTCCCTGTCATATCGCACTGGAGAGCCAATGCACAGTATTATTTACTGGTTAACCTACCATCAGTTTATTAATATACACACAAACACACATATAGCTAAATAGATTTTAAAAGATATATGTCCAAACACTAGAGAAAGGGGAAACACAACTGCTGCTTTCCTCTCACTGTCCACTTACTCTTTCAGAAACTGTGTCACATGCCCACGCTCTGAAGTGTCTACATAACCACAGCGTTTTGCAACACGCAAGGCAATGTGCATTTGTGTGTCAGGGAGGCGAGGCAAATGGTGATGAGTAGTGATCCGAGCATGGTTTGGCTTGAAACCCTTCCAGAGCCATCTTTGCCGCCTCAAGCGATGCGGACCGACCCAGCTGCCATCACAGGCGCACATGCATGGCTCTGTCAACAGGTCGTGGTGAATCACTGCCACCGACTTTGTTCTTTCTCGCTAACTGTGGCAACATTTGCGTTTTGTGGCCGGGCCAAAATCATTGTCATTGCACATCTGCTGTGTTCTGGTTAGCTCAACCAGAAGTCTGACTCAATAAAATTGTGTTTGGCTTCTGACATGCATCACATTGAAGCAAAAAAAGGAAAATACCCTTTCAAATAGTTGGCGCTTCATAACATTACATGTTATTTTAACAATCTTCTACTGAAGTACATTGCCGTGGAAAAGTATGTGCTCCCTTAGTTATTTTCTCTGTTCTGTTCTCTCTTTTTCCCACTAAAATGTTTCAGATTATCAAACAAATTTTAATATCAGAGGGTTAATATGAATCACAAAAAGTGAAAACACCTCTGAAACACATCATAATCTCAACTCATCTCAATTCAACCCATGAGGAGGTCCCAAAATAAACAAAAACGATATCAGAAGCACTGCAGGTCGCATTTGCCTCAGGGAATATGAATTTCCATGATACAACAAGAGGAGGGGGGCATGACAACCTAGTAACCAAGGGAGACAAAACCACAGACAAGACAAAAAATACAAATAAATGTCTTATCAATGCCAAAAAAATTGTGCTGGCCATTACTTTGGGGAAAATACTGTTTGACTAACAAGACAAAAGTGGATTACTTTGGAATTTGGAAGCTGTGTGTTGGGAAGTAAGGATGTCTGCTCATTCATAACCTGGACAACATTCTGTTATTAAAATTATTATTTGGAAACATACATTTTTCTGTCCACCAGAAATAATGAAGGACAATATCTGGCCATTGTAGAATTTAATTATTATAGACCAATTCCAATTCTTTTTTTTTTCAAACTCAAACATTCAAATCCCACTAGTTTAGAAAATATGCTGGGTTACTCCTTGAACCTCAGTTGAAATTTGATAAATCCAATAAGCATTTAGTGTCCACAAAATCCTTCTCCTTTAGGTCATTCATTCAGAGACTAAGCTATATTTCTAAAGTCTATAGAGCCATCAGTAATAAGCCAAACATAATTTTAGCATAAATGATACTTATTTAAAATCACAGACTCATTCTCTGTACCATTCAACACGGTGCTTATAAAAATAATTTAGACCAGTTTGTTGCTTTCCAATTAACACCGTTTTCTTTTCGTTCCATTCTTATAATTACTGCTCATAGCTTTATCTTTATTTAGGCCAACTTAATCAAATCCTGCTTAGATCAATCAAAAAACAACAAATCCACCTAATTAAAGATTTAAAAAAAAATGCAACTTTTATGTTTACTATACACTCCCCTCTTCTTAATTTTAAAGATGAAATCAAAAATTAAAACTTCACCAAGTCAGAATCGACTCATGAGTAACTGTTCTCAGTCATTTGCGTTTAATTGTAACATGCATAATTATCCCAATAACTGTACATGCTCTCCTCATGTAATCAATTGAGCCTTCTCAGGCAAAACCAGTTAACCAAATTCAGCATGTACTTCTTAATCTTTAATCTCCGTACCGTAACAGTTCAGTTAAATGTGAAACACCTTAAATTGCCCTTCGTAGAAAATGTGCTAAAACATTGCCGAAAGGGAGTAGCAAACAAAATTTATCTGAACAGTTATCTTGAGGCCGTTTTTTACATCCTAATTAATTTAAAAAATTTAACAAAATCCCAATTCGTTTAAGTCTTAACAAGGCAATCGTCTGCAGGAGTCTGTAATCACTTTCTATCCAAAATCAACTTTTAGCTTACAACACACAGAACATGCAGTTAGGATTAAAGCACAAAACACATTGACACACAAAAGCAAAAAAACGCTAGCACAGCAGCCTGCAGCAACGTGCTACCGTAAACTCTCTTTGTGCAACGAAACCTAAAACAGTACAAAACGTACGGCGAAAACACTCAAGAAAATCGCAACACACACTTTAGAAAATGACTTACCGCAATACCAGGACTTTATCCGCACAATTTATACCACTTTACCAAACTTTAATTCGGCATGAACAAAAACAATCTCCTGTTCGTCCAACACGGACTGAAACATATGCTTCCTAACAGCTGTCCCGCACAGAAAACACCGAACTCTACAACGTCCGTTACAGCCCAAAACCATTAACAAAAAACACAACATTATAAGCGGTGATTTTAAGACCTTATTACTTATTTTATCACGGAGGTTTAGACCAATCTGTTACAATTTTCGTAGTCCGCTTTGAGAAATTTCCCGGCGCCGGCCTCCAGAAAACCACTCAAAAGACTCGAAAAGATGGCAGAAAACCGCCTATTACCACTAATTTATTTATCAAAACATATAGTCAAAGCTGTTGTATGTTTGCCGTGCTATTAAGCAGAAAATCACACAGAAGCAGCTCCGCCATCACACCACCTAGCTTTGGGCGTCCGCTCTGATGGCCTGTTGTAAATGTTCACAACTAATTCTCATAGATTTTTAATTTCAGTTATCCATCATATTTAGTTAGATATTTATTTATCTATTTTAATTTATTTATTATACTCGAGTTCATTATTTATACTATAACATTTTAACACAAACGCAACATCTCCAGCACATCTTGCAAAGCGCCTGCGTAAAAAACCATCACACACACATACGCACATGCGCAGCTCGTCACCTCAAAACACCACACACAGTACTTTTACAATATTATTAAAAACTAACCTAACAACACTAACCTCAATCGGACCACACCAAAAGTCGGACCATCACTCACAACCCAATTTGCTTGGCTCAATCGCGCGTTTGGGGATACGCCGGCTTCAACAAGGTAATCCGTACATATTAACAGAGGGCCCCCCGGCTCTGCTGTAATCTTTTTTCGTTTGCCAGCCTTGAAGAATCTTCCAAAAGCGTCCTTTCGAAATTGAGAATGCCAATTCTCAAGCCCCGATCCGCACTTTGGCTCCGATTTTATTCGTTGAAGGGACCGCTCCATCCGGTCCATCTGCTCCATTGTCCTGCAGAGTAACAAACTCCATCTCCTAGCAGGCACCGGTGTTTCTCTGCGGAGCGCAAAGCAGGTCGCAGTCATGCGCAGAACAGAGAGACAGACAGATGAGCAGCTTCAACACTACGGGCCCGCAACAGTTAACACTAGAACTACCAGAGAGCAGCCATTTGGCTTTTCTACCTATAAAGCCCACAGGTAAGCCGAAAGGCTGGATGGCCCCCTGTGAACCTTCCTTTTGTTATGTAAACGGGGCAATCACTGGGACACCACAGGGGGGGGGATATGCTGAGCCACTTCACTCAAAACACCTTGACATAAAATGGGGGAGGGGGAGAATCAGGTAGGAGCAGGATTGCTAACTGACTGTCTGAGCAGAATATATGAGCTGAATCAAAATGTAATATATGTAGAAGGATGTAGACGTTATCAGAACCCTACAACACTGGGCTTCCAACATCCCCACCAGACACATAAGAAAAGTAATAGAATAGAACCACATCAAATAAAGCACTCAAAATCTGGGGTTATCCCAACTGGGCCTTCATGATATTTACTAATAATAATAATAATAAAAAAGTATTATCAGGATACAGTGTTAGAGAGTGGAAGTGAGTGAGACTTAGAACTTAGGCTTAAAACTTTATTGATCCCTTTGGGGTGACTCCCTCAGGGAAATTTGAGTTTTCAAGCACACAGAGAAAACTAAACAGTATGTAACAATGAGTGAGGTGAGTACATTTCAATAATCACTCACAATCCATGCACTGCCAAGCCGTCTCCTTTCTGCATTTGCCACATGTGTATTTGTAACAGCCTATACATCGCAGAGTGGCATGATTGCTTTTACACTGATTTTTAACCTGACACATTGCTCTTTTCCCAGGGCTAGGTGTTGAAGGTTGTAGCCGAAGCAATTGTTCCCTTTGTGCCTGCTTTGCACCCACATGAGAATGAGCCAACTCTCTTGCAAGCTCCACCAGGAAGTCCACCCGTCTCTCCTGCCTCCCGGTGCATGCTTGATAGAGCACATGTGCATTCAGTGCTGCCATATCAATCATGTTATAGAACACAGCGACTGGCCAGCGCCGTGTTCCTCTGCGGACAGTGTACTCCCGCACCATCTGGTCCATCACATCAACGCCGCACTTTGTGGTGTTGTAAAGGGTGACAGTGTTTGGCTTCCGTTTGGTGGTATTCTCAGTCTGAATGACGCGGTGCATGCTGCTGAGAATGTATACTGTCTTCTTCCGTTTGGGCGCATACACCGTTAGCGTGGCACCAGTGGTTGAAAATACCTGAGTGGTGAATTCATCACGGTCCCTCTGTCTTGTTGATTGTGGAATTTCTCGCCGAATCCTGTTGACTGTGCCGAGGATGGTGGTTTTCCGGCTAAGCAGTCGTTGTGCCAGTGACAGCAATGTAAAGAAATTGTCCGTGGTAACATTTCTGCCCTTGTCCAGGAATGGTTCCATCAGCCTCATCACTACATTTTCGGACAGTCTCTCTCCACTGGAACGACTGGGGTCCTTGCCAAGATATGGGAGGACATTGCAGATGTATTTGGATTTCAAGTCACAAGCCACCCAAAACTTGATCCCAAACTTGTCAGGTTTTGTTGAAATGTATTGCAGGAAACAGCAACGGCCACAAAACTAGTCGGGGTGGTTGCAGTCACATCAGCCACATTGGTCATTCGCATGGCAATGCCGCTTGGGTGCGTCCTCTGAGCATGTGTGAGAATTGAGGTGTGAATGTCTTTTGTCCTCTGCGTAAAGGTGACCTGAGGAGTTGAGCAGAACCTGGCACTGCTCAAATACATAACTGATATTTTGAAATCAGACATATAATATCATATCTTTGACATAACATAACATCACAGTGTGGGCAAACAGCAACAGTCAGTCTGGTTTTTATGAGTTGAGACAGGGAGAGACAGGAAAAGAGAAAATAGAGGGAAAGAGCAAAACAGACAAAAACAATGTACAAATTCTTAAATATAACAAATCAAATGTGTTTCGGGTGTATCTCAGTTTGAAAAAAATGTTACATAAAATAAATCTTGTACAGATATCAACTTGATGAGCAATTCTGTAAATGACTAGTGGGGCTACCACAGATTTTGAGTGCTTTATTTGATGTGGTTCTGTTCTATTACTTTTCTTATGTGTCTGGTGGGGATGTTGGAAGCCCAGTGTTGTAGGGTTCTGATAACGTCTACATCCTTCTACATATATTACATTTTGATTCAGCTCATATGTTCTGCTCAGACAGTCAGTTAGCAATCCTGCTCCTACCTGATTGTCCCCCTCCCCCATTTTATGTCAAGGTGTTTTGAGTGAAGTGGCTCTGCATATCCCCCCTCCTGTGGTGTCCCAGTGATTGCCCCGTTTACATAACAAAAGGAGGGTTCACAGGGGGCCATCCAGCCTTTCGGCTTACCTGTGGGCTTTATAGGTAGAGCAAAAAATCCTGGGTCTTCTAGTGTTAATCTGCTCAAAACAAAAAAACATATGTAAATTGCATGACAACATTACCCAATGTTAGATTAACCAATCAACAGAATTAAAAACTACGCAACTCTGCGCAAATTGTCAATAGAGCAAATACATGTCCGTTAATTAACTTAAAAAATAACTGGATCTTGGTCCAAAACTCTGCACACGGTCGAGGTCACCATTTGTAGAATTTAATTATTATCAAAAATAATTCAGTGCATGTTCAAAACAGAGACAAGTAACCAATTTCCAGTTCTTAACATTTATTTTGAACAGATTAACAAATTGCAGTTTACAGAGAAAGATGCCCTAGTTTCTCTGGGCCAGACAAAGATTTCTGACGACGAATGATTTTCGTGTCATAACTTTTATAAACGTCCAAAACCTCCCAGGATTAATCTGCTCCAATCAGAATGTTTTAAACAGTGTCTTAACAATGATTGGATGTCAAGAAATCATGCAGTCATATGGGACGTGTCTTTTCTCCTGGATCCAAGTCAAAAGTTCATTCTGAGTTTTGTGATCCTAAGCAAAACTCCCAGCTTTATGGCCTTGGTTCTGGCATCCTAAATCTACAGACATCCTGTTTTTACAGCCTGCAATAAAACTCTTTGTCTCAGAGGTCCTCAAAGGTCACACATACTCCCCATTATTTATCCACGGCCTCTGCTGCTCCTCAAAAAGTGCCCAATTAAAATATTGGTAAAAACGGACTTTTACCTCTGACTTCTTACTAAAGATATTAGCCCCAAAAAATAAGATACAACACCATTCAACAGGACAATGATTTAACACACACAAACAAATCCCCCTGTTAATGTTTTGGAGTGGCCTCCTCAAAGTTCAGGCTTAAAAATGATTGAGATAGTGTGACAAGACCTTAAACGGACCAGACATTCTACAAGCTCCTCCTCTTGTTTTACTTAATTGATGTATTATATTAAACATTTGCCCTTGATGAAAATAATATTTTATAATCAGAAGCGTCCTGCTACATTTGGGGCAATGTTGAAGCCTCAAGAACCAGAGTTTCATACTTAACAGAATCACTCATTATATGAGTCCAAATAACTGAACACTTCGTAAAAGCCTTTACATTTTTTTTGGATTGGTTCAGTTTACATATTTTAACTGATTTTTAATATTTAAGGAAAGTTAGAGGCGTGAAGCAGCATTGTTTTTTGAGTGACATGCATATAAAAAAATCTTTCCAGTTACATTAATGCTTTTTTCTGTCCTTGTTCTTTTTACACATCTCACTTAAAGATTTCTACAGTGTTGATTAATTCTGGAAGTGATTTGTCGGTAATTTGCTCATTTTAAACATTGACTCAGCCAATGAATCAAACATGACCTGTAAACAAACTAAGATGGTCAACCGAAGAAACTGAATTTGTTAACCACTCCCCTGGTTTACTCTGTTGGTGGTTTTTCTCCTTCCCCAAACAGATTATAGAAAGAATTTACTTTATACGGTTTTCTGAGCAAAATCGAATTATTTGGATAGTTCAATCTGCACATCTCTATTAGTGTAATTAAATATAGCCTAACTGATATTATAAAAGCCTTTTAATAAAAAAATATATATACATGCTATATTACTAGTCAAAAATATTGTTACATGTTGAACGTGAAGTATTTTTTATTAGAACCATAGACTTGAAAGTATTGTGAAATTATTTGTATGTGATAGACCAAAGTAAAGTACTGTATGGAGATGTATAAACATGTGTTCTCACTTTGTCAAGACAATAGTGATAAAGCCAGGAGGAGCACATGCAAAGTGGTCCCTGGATATTCAACCCATATGTAAGCAACAGAGGATTTCTAAATAAAAAAATCTAAATGCAGGATTTTTTTTTTCAACCGTTTTATGGATAAGGGGTAAAATTATAGCAATTTCCACATTTCGATCTATATGTTTGCCCCATACTGCTGTTGATTTTGTGTCTGTGATCTCAGGGGTTTGCTCTTGGATTTGGTAGGGATGCCATCCCACAACTTAGTGACAGACAAATTATTCCTCCACTTCTGTGATCATTTAAATACAAACACATGGAGACACCTGCAGACAATGTGCTTTGCTTTTTTTTTCCCTCTCTGTCCTTGTCTTTTTTTTTCTTTCTTATAACCGCAAAAGCTTGCCCAAAATTGCTTAAAACAAATATGCTCTCTTGTGCCTTTAATTTAATAACATCAGCCGTGCAACTGGGGGATTATCTTTTTCCCCCTCCTTTTATAGAGCAAATCTTCCTCTGACACTGCAAAACAAGCAGCCCCACCAAACATAAAAAGGGGAAAAAGCGTTAGAAAATCCTTATCTTTGTTGACAGAATCTGAGTCTAAATTACACAGTTTAGAGGTACAGAAGTGTTTAGTGTGCGTTATGTGACCTGATTGCTAAAAAGAAATAATATAAAAAATATATAAGTATATATATATATATATATATATATATATATATATATATATATATATGTCCTTCACACTACCCATTTCAGGTGGGTTTGACTTGTATATGTTATTAAAATATGAAGGCATACAATTTAATACTAAACTGAGCTGTTTCATTTGTCATAACATTATTATCACTGCATGAAAATCAAGAAAAGCATCTATATCAAAAGAGAGAACCATAAAACAACTAAGCTTGGCAAATATAAAGCCCAAATTACTTCCACCAATTCCGTGCAAGTAAGAATATTCAAAACAGTAGCTTTTCTTTTTGGTAACCTTGTGACATGTTCTGAGCCTTGCTCCTTCACAGATTCATGAGTCACTCTATTCATCGTGGAGCTAAGTGGTTTGTGGGTGTAGAATTGGATATGGGCTCCTACAAGGTACCCACCATGTTACACTTTGGCTGTATTGTTTTAAACCATGTTTGAGGAAAATACTTTTATATTATTTGCTTATTCTATTCAAAAACTCACATAAATTATTACCAAAGCATTGTATTTAGTTGGTCTTCTGTATATGTTTTTGTAGTCATATGTACATGTTAACATGAACCTAAACCTTAATAAAATTCCTTCACTCTTTTTAGTTCTTCTGAATGTGCAACATGATAAATACTAAAACTCAGTCATAATCATTCAGTCCTTTGAATCAGATGGGCTACAGCGGCAGAGGACTCTCTAGGTTGCACTCCTGCAAACTACAAACAGGAAACTGATGCTACAGTTTACACAGAATCAGTACAATTGGACCATAACAGATTTTCACCCACCACATGCAAAAGATGGTTTGAATTTGGCAGAAACATAGGTTCATATTGGTAGTGGTAGTATAATAATCTGAGGGCTGTATCTATTTCAGCATGAGTCAATTGAGTTGAATAATATGTTGTTTTAGAACAAGGTCTAATAATATCTATTTGGTTTCTTGAACGTCTACAAAGTGGCACAGCTGGTAGCTTTACTTCCTTTCGGCAAGAAGGGTCTGGGTTCAAATCCCAGTCTGGGATCTTTCTGCACAGTTTGAATTTTCTCCCTGTGCATGCATGGGTTTTCCTCCAGGTACTCTGGCTTCCTCCCACAATATATGACTGTTAGGTTAATTGGTCTTTCTAAATTGTCATTAGGTGTGAGTGTGTGTGTGTATGGTTATTTGTCCTATCTGTTTCTATGTTGTCGTATGTTGAACTGTTGACGCGTGAATGGTGCACTCCGCCTCTCACCTACTGATTGCTCGAGATAGGCACCAGCCCCGACATGACCTTTCAAGTATAAGCGACATATATAATGAATGGATGATTTCTTGAGCAAGACAATCAGTTCAAAGTATTCATATGACGAACTGGCTGTGCTGACAAAGAATGTCAAGATCTACAGGGAGTGCAGTTTACTGTGCCTCACTGAAACGTGGCTAACAGCTAGCATCCCAGATGCTAACGTGGAGCTACCGGGCTTCAGCACAGTCAGAGCGGACAGAGACGCTAGAGCCTGCGGGAAGCGCAAAGGCGGAGGACTCGCACTGTATGTAAACAAACGGTGGTGTAATCCTGGGCATGTGAGCGTTAAAATATCCCACTGTTGCAAGGACATTGAACTTTTGGCTGTACGTTTACGTCCCTACTACGTGCCGCGGGAGTTCAGCCACGCCATTGTTGTCACTGTGTACATTCCTCCGCGCGCCACGCGGAGGCGGTGTGTGACGTCATACATAGCGCTGTAGCTAAACTACAAACTCAGCATCCTGAGGCTCTAATGCTTATCTCTGGGGACTTCAACCATACTACACTGGAAAAAACACTGACTGCTTTCCACAGTCAGTGTCTAAGTCGCTAATAACAAGCCCTGGATAACCAGTGACATCAAAGGCCTCCTGAACCAGAAGAAGAAGGCCTTCAGAGATGGTGACACACAGGAGCTCAAGCGGATACAGAAGGAACTCAGCGTCCAGCTCAGAGAGGGGAAGGAGCAATACAGAAGGAAAATAGAATAGAGGATGCAGAACAACAGCATGAGGGAGGTATGGGAGGGGATGAAGACCATCACTGGCTGCAGCTCAAAGAAAGGAGCCCCCATTGAGGCTGATGTGGGAAGAGCAAACCAGTTAAACCAGTTTTTTAATAGGTTTGATCTCCCTGCACCTACGAGCACAGCAACCCCCACCCACCCAACCCCACAAGCCATCTCCAGCACAGAGGAGGACACCTCCCCTCCCCCGCTCACACCACCCACCATCACAGCAGCTCAGGTATGTGGAGAGCTGAGGAGGCTACGCCCCGGCAAAGCTACAGGTCCAGATGGGGTCTCCCCCAAACTACTGAAGACCTGTGCGCAGGAACTGGGACACCCCCTACAGCGTATCTTCAACCTGAGCCTGGGACAGGGGAGGGTCCCCCAGCTGTGGAAGACATCCTGCATCATTCCAGTCCCCAAGAAACCACATACTGGGGAGCTGAACGACTTCAGGCCGGTCGCCCTGACGTCCCATGTGATGAAGACCATGGAACGGCTGCTGCTCCATCACCTGAGGCCACAGACCCACCACGCTCTCGACCCTCTGCAGTTCGCTTACAGAGAGAAGGTTGGAGTGGAGGATGCCATCATCTTCTTGCTTCACCGCTCTCTCTCACACCTGGACAGAGGCAGTGGTGCTGTGAGGATTACATTTTTGGACTTCTCGAGCGCCTTTAACACCATCCAGCCTCTGCTCCTCAGGCACAAACTGACAGAGATGGGAGTAGGATCAGACCTGGTGGCATGGATTACAGACTATCTGACCGGCAGACCTCAGTACGTTCGACTGGGGGACTGCAGGTCCGACACTGTTACCAGCAACACTGGAGCACCGCAGGGAACTGTGTCATTGTCCTGCTCCACTGACAGACTGAAGAAATAGTTCCTCCCCCACGCCATGCGGCTCTTCAACAACTCTAGGGGGAGGGCCATAAAATCAACCATAGAAAACTGGACTTAATGCTAATCACACCATGCACCTTCGGTCACACATGCACCTTATCATACACACACATCTACAAGTTGGAGTCTAAGTATGTACAAACTGACCATTACTGAACTGTTTTTGCATACTGACATCTGCACAACTGCACTTGAACTGGACTGGCAGACATTATACTTTTTTATACCATTATATTTTACCTTAGTTCTTCTTTTAAATTTTTATATTGTATTTTCCCTGCATGCCCCTGTGTTCCCGTAAGCTGCTAGAACTGTGAATTTCTCTTGGAGATGAATAAAGTATCTATCTATCTATCTATCTATCTATCTATCTATCTATCTATCTATCTATCTATCTATCTATCTATCTATCTATCTATCTATCTATCTATCTATCTATCTATCTATCTATCTATCTATCTATCTATCTATCTATCTATCTATCTATCTATCTATCTATCTATCTATCTATCTATCTATCTATCTATCTATCTATCTATCTATCTATCTATCTATCTATCTATCTATCTATCTATCTATCTATCTATCTATCTATCTATCTATCTATCTATCTATCTATCTATCTATCTATCTATCTATCTATCTATCTATCTATCTATCTATCTATCTATCTATCTATCTATCTATCTATCTATCTATCTATCTATCTATCTATCTATCTATCTATCTATCTATCTATCTATCTATCTATCTATCTATCTATCTATCTATCTATCTATCTATCTATCACCTCCACAGACACCAGATCTCAATCCAACAGTGTACCTTTGTTAAGTGGTAGAATATGATATCCTCAACATGAATGGGCAGCTGAGAAATTTGGTTCTATAAATTAAATTATATCTCTGAGAAATTATTTCACAATTAAGGCAGTTCTGAGGTTAAAAGGGAGTCTAATCTGATAGCAAAGTGTAACTTAAAAAATAGCCAAAGAATGTATGTCCTCTATCTCCTCTTGCTGTGGGCTTTTACTTATTATATATAGTTTTGTAAGGCATTGCAAGTTTTTGGATTTGCAGCAGTTAAAAAATAATACGATACATTTAGAGAGGTAAAACAGGAGAATAACAATCTGATGACGGTTGTTTATTGAGTGTATGTGGCAACAGTCGAGAACCTTGTAAAAGATGGACAGTTTTATAAAAATACTCTCGCAATATCTAAAGAATCCAGCTAGAAGCAGCTTCACAATCACTTGATTTAGACTCACTCACCTTCCAACCAGATGCAATCAGCTTTGAGTACACACAGGAGTAGTATTATTCACTAAACTCTAAAATCAGGACATGTCATCCAGCACAGTAGTTAGAGCAATACCATCTACTTAGTGTGAAAAAATAAAAATAAAATGCTACTCTCTAGCAATGTATTTTATGTTTACGGCACAAACTGATGCACTGGAGGGCACACTCCACTGCCGACAAAAACTCAGCAAGTATTATGTGCTTCCCTCAGGCAAAAGATTTCAAGGTTTATGATACTATGGTGGCATGTTCCCTTTGCCACAGACTGATAATAGTATTAACTTCTGGCGAACAATCACTTTCGGGATTCCTCCCCATACCTTCTGGAACACTGAAATGATTTGAAGGAAAACAGTGAGGCAGGTTTTTGAGGCTTGAAAAAGTAATTGAAAGGAACATCTGAGAATAATCCATTAGTAATGGAATGGTTGGGCTTTCTCTTTAAAGAAGGTGTTCCTTGAGTTTACAATAATTGCTGATCTTGTCTCTGAGAATCAACCCTCGGGCCATTTCATTGGTTAATTCATGAGTTGGAGGGGGATTCAGAGCAGAGAAGAAAGGCAGAATGCAAGATGTGAGATGAAGGAGGAATCTCAAACAGATTATGATTTTAAGAAAGTAAACAAATTATTTTGCAATTTACCTATCAATCAGGCCCCCATGTTTCTGGTAGAGGTGGGCCAATTAAGTCCCACATTCACACCAACTGTTTTTTTAATGTAATAATTATGATAGCCTTTGTTTGTATGTGCCAGTTCCTCACTTGCTTTGCTCATTAATTAAGACTAGCACATTTTGGTGGTATTCTGCAGATGATAATTTTCTTGTGGAAACCTGATAATCCTTCAATACACCCACACACACCCCCCACACCTCCCCCATTATCTCCCAGTTCTTTCTGTGGTTTGGCAGCAGTGACAATCATTATCTGAAGCCTGAAGAGTTAGGGAGAGGATCATGTCTCTGTGGCCAGCTGCATAAAAAATAAGGCGGTGGAGGTGGGGGTGGTGGGTGTCTTAGGATGAGTGGGTTTTGTGGCTTTGTACATTAGTAAGCTAAAACAGCTAAGAGTAATGTCGGACTTGTTACTACAGTGAACGAAGACTCAGATTTGGAAGACTGGGCACAGAACCAGAGATGGGGATGTGTTGGTGGAAGAGAGGGACAACTGGAACTTGCCACATATTGTTGAGTTAATAAACTGTATAACTTCTAGTGCCTTTCTTGAGGAGACTAAAGGCACCAGACTTTACAAACTAAACATAACTGAGACAAAATAACAGATGTAAAATTCAACAAAAATAAAATTTCAAGTGAAAAATGTGTCTTTTTGTGGTGAATTTGTTGCAGATATTCCTCATTTTTAGTATCGGTTTATGGTATCGGTTAAGTTTAACCGATACCGATACCAGTACATTAGGCAGTATCGGGGCCGATACCAGTATCGTTATCAGGGCCGATACCCGATACCAGTATCGGTGAATCCCCAATATTCTGTACAGTTTTAACAAGATGTACTAGCATAGAGAAATATCCCTCCTATATGTAATGCTATGGATAGATAGATAGATAGATAGATAGATAGATAGATAGATAGATAGATAGATAGATAGATAGATAGATAGATAGATAGATAGATAGATAGATAGATAGATAGATAGATAGATAGATAGATAGATAGATAGATAGATAGATAGATAGAATACACCCATTCTATTCTATTTATTGTAGGTACATTTCTATGGTTGCTCAAGGCCAACCTCCAGTAAGTCTTTCAGGGACCTGCTCTTTTAGTTGCAGCTCCTGGAAAATCGGACAGCAAGCGGCAAAGCATGCTTGTTTGGAGCTGACAGCGGCTTTGTGACGCTTGACGAAAGTCATCATTAAAGTTGCATAATGCCTCTTGATTGCTTGGGACAATAACTTACGACATCTGTCACATTGTTTCATGTTTGCTGTCACAAGCAGTTAAGAGGCAGTTCTTGTGGTAATCACATGGAGAAGAATTGGTAGGGAATTTGGAAGACACTTTGACACAGTTTGCTGTCAAATGAAGTCAAATGAATGTAAGATGTCTGATACTACTGAGAGTAAAAATGTAGTTGATGACAGAACTTGCTAATGCCATTTGAATCCAATCTGTTGCTGTATGCACCCTTTTTCCTGATTTCATAATCATCTTGGTTTAGTTCAGAAACTGATAAACCTAGACAAACAAATTCACACAGAAGAAAGAGAAGACACAAAATATACCTAGAACCAAACTTACTTACAATGCTGCCATGCAAAAAATATATTTTTTCAAAGCCTAAATCACTCTACCTCTTTTGATTAGTATCAAGTTAAGAAGTGAAAGCCACATGGTCAGGGATGAAAGCCTTGTTTGTAGAATAAAATACTATATGACAGTAGATGCCTGCTATGGGAAAAGGTATATCTATTTACAGCTGCAGTGTCAAGGGAAATAATGGTGAGGATATAAAGAAAAAAATAAGAAAGAGACAAAAGAGCTTCAGGAACAATTTTACAAATGTGCAAAGCAAATAAACAGAAATGAAAACATGGAATGGGGCTAAGATCATAACTTCAAAGCCTGTAGGCAGTTTTTCAAAACAGGATTTTATTAGCATATTGTGGACTATGGGGTGTATGTAG
Organism: Apricaphanius iberus; assembly: GCA_028564705.1. Classification (NCBI taxonomy): domain Eukaryota; kingdom Metazoa; phylum Chordata; class Actinopteri; order Cyprinodontiformes; family Aphaniidae; genus Apricaphanius; species Apricaphanius iberus. The sequence goes on from JAPXFQ010002068.1 coordinate 983,576, forward strand.
GAGGAAAAAATGTCGATCAGAGGAGGAAAAATAAAATAAAAAGCTACTTAAAGCAGTTGGTATGGTAAAACAACCACTACAGTTCCTTGTAAGTGTATTTACATCACCTTACCATCGCAAGCTTTTATTTTGTTGGGATAATATGCAATTGATCAATAAAAGAAGTGTATAATTGTTCATGCACAGAAACAAGGGTGTGTGGTTTTCAATTGCTTTTTAAAAGTAAAGCAAATAAAATGTAGGTGTGAATTTGCATGAAGTCCCCTTTCCTCTGATACCCAGTAGTAAAATTCAGTATGACAAACCCATTTCAAAGGTCATCTAATTTGTAAAGTTTTCAGTTTAACACAAACCATGCATAGGACACAGCAAACGTATAGAAGGGGGTGCTTTAATTCTATGAGAAGTAAAGGTAAGACAGTGGTGACAGCATCATGCTGTGAGGAAGAAAGAACCTGGTCAGAGTATATGTGAGGATGGTGGAGCTAAATGCAGGGAAATCCTTGAAGAAAGACTTGAGACTAGAGCAGGAGTACATTTTCCCGAAGTACAACAACTTAAGTCATTACACCTTGCAAAATAGCTTGAAATTGTCAGATTGGAAGTAGATGATCTATAAACATAAATTTCCACTTTCTTACCCCTGCATTTCACCTGACGCGCAATCAAATAATAGACACGTTTTACCCTCAGGCTCAGTAATATGTTCCATCGTATTGCAAGCATTTTATCACTGGTGAATGCATTCCACCCAGCTGGTCATGGGAGATCACAAAGTCAGAGGAGAATTGCAGTTATATAACTTAGACCGATTTATTTCAACCATGGTGTAACAGGTAATTACATTTTGTTTTGTTATTTTTTCATAGTTAAGGAATCAGACAGCTTTACTCTGCTCCAGTGTCTGATTTTCCAATCTAAACTGCTAAGCTTGATGTGTTTCAGAAGCATAGAGCATAAAAAAACGAACCCAAAGTGTAAATTTAAGAAACGGCCCCGGCACAACGCTTCTGGGACACATCCGATTTGTGCCGTTTGCCCGCAATGGAAACGGACCCACTGAAAATGACAGCTGCTATCAACAACTTTGCGACATTAGGAGGAAAGTCAGGGTTTCAGTCAGTATATCTTTTTTTAACACTTCATTTACAATACAAGTTTAAAATGATTGTATTTTTTTTATTTTTCCAATTCACCATTAAGTTCTAAATTATGTTTTACCACATCCATTTCTGATTAATACATTGAAATTTGTGATGGTAATGTAACAAAATAGCAAACTATTCAGGGGGTATAAAGTATTTTTAAGACACTGTTGCTCACTGTTGCTCATTCATATTGCAGAAAAAGCAGATGAGAGGCACTTAGAAAAATCATTGACACATGATGGAGAAAAGCCCTGAAGCTCATTGACTAAAGCACAAATCATTCAACCTCCCCCTGGAAATAATTAAGGACTGTCACATCTATGAAGACAAATGGTAGATTATGAGGCTGTCAGGTTTTGGCCTGTGACTATAGCTTTTCCTTATACAATCAGCACTCTCTCAGGTCCCTTACACAATATGCAGCTGCTTTGCAGGTCATTATGTTACATTGTAGCACACATCAGAGGCACTGGCATGAGGTCAGTATATTTAACAGTATTGTCCAGTTGTCTACACTTTCCTTTAACCCTCATTGCTTTGTAAACCAGTGTGTACAAAGGGGAAAAAAGGGTTGAGTGTGGCACCTGACTTCATGCAATTTCAGTGTGTTGCACAGATATCAACCAGAGCCAGTGGAACTTCTAAAATCTCCAATCTTGGAATAAAGTGGTGTCAGCTCTTCTGAGGAGTACCTATGCGAAAAGTGACTCTCCAGATACAGTGGCGAGGAGTATTTTGGCAGATGTCTCATTCAGAATCTATCAGGGAGTAATATCCCCGAGCAACTACTGTATATCTGATAACTGATGGAGCACAACCCCTCACTTCCTCCTCCATTTCCTGAGAGGAAACCTTCACAGGGAGCACTGCAGTGCTGATAAAACTTACACAGTCCTTTATTTGCCCTGTTAAAGATTGCCAGAGCAAAGAAGCATTGTATAAGCTGATAGATTCTGGCCAACTGCAAATGATGCACAGGTTTTCTGCTCACCTGAGCTGCTTACCAGCCTCTCTTTTAACCACTGATGAATATAACATGATCTGTTTTATCCCACTGCAACATTTTCATGGTAAGACATTCACTTTTTGCACAACTGAATGCCACAGACAAGTGTAACTACTACATAAAGAAACATTTACATATTAACAAAAAAATTATTGCCCCTTTTTACAAGTTTGATTTACACATTTCAACTCATAAAAAATAATGATAATGAGTCAAATATAAATTGAATGGATAATTAATTAATTATGTTGCTCAATGATTAGTTAATTCATTAAGGAACAAAGTTATTTAAGACTGAATGGGTCAAGTAAAAACTAAATACCCTCGAGTTAAATCAAGAATTTAATCCTTTGGGAAACCAGTTTTGGAAAAGCTAACTTCAGTTTCATTGGCCAGAGCCTGGCCTGATTACTCTTTCAAATTAGATCCGTCTGACAACATGATGTAGGCTATAAGATCTCAAAATGAAACACACCATTTCACAAATAAAATAAAAATGTCAAGAACAGATGAGAAGGGAACTCAATTACCTGTCTAGAATGGGTTCTGCAGCTCTTTCTAAGCCATTGGGACTCAAATCTGATGAAGGCGAAAGCTACACAAATGGAGCAAAACGAATAGAATGTAACCTTTCTAAGATTGGCTAGCATATCATAATTAATCCAAAATGGAATAACAAATCATCCAGAAAGTCATATAAGGAACCAGAATATCATCAAAAGCACTGTACAACTCACTTGCCCAGTTAAGAATCAACCCAAAAACACACAAAGATAAATTTCCCTAAAACACATTGATCATTCCAAAGTTGGGTAGATTATTGTGGTCTTACTTTGCACGAGATTTAAAATCTAATTAATTCAGATTAACAACATCACCATGACAACAGAGTAGTGCTATGCTGATGGTCTAGTGTTGTTTGATACTTCAGGATCGGAATAACCTTCAGAAACTGAATGAGCAATGAATTCTGCCCTGTCAAATTTCATGTTGGATAATATTTACATAACTCAAGTGGGCTTGAAGTTAAGGTTATGAACTCAAGGTCAATACCACTTGGGTTATGCAGAAGTACAATGATCCAAAGTGCAACAGCAGATCAGCTAAAAAAATATGCTAAGTTTGGGAGTGGCCTAATCAACACTTTGAATCGATTTAGCGGCTGGGAAATTATCTTAACCAGCCCACTCATTGGCTGAATAGCTAATGCTTGATGCCATTTGTTACTACCAAGGATGGCATAACTAGTTCTTTAGGTGTAAGGCTTCGGTAATATTTTTTTTCCTTTTCACATTGGTCCATATTGGTTTGGATAGCCACTTAAAGTCCTTCTCACAAAGGACTCCAAGTGGCTTCAAACTTGTCTGGGTGAGTAAATAAACATAATGCAGGCTAAAAAAGAGGTCCAGTTTAAAAATAAAAAAATAAAAAAGCACTACCCCTTTATGTGCAGCAAAGACAAATAAACAGAAGATAAGAAAAACAAGTTTTGGAAGCTGTGCATTTGTCATTATTGACTGATTTGTTATGCAGTCAGTTAAATTGTTGCTATTCACTGTTGCTGTTAACCAGCTTTTGACAGAAAGGAAGAAACAAAACATATTTTGCTAAATATGGTTGTCCACATGGAAACTGCGCTGAAAGCCTTTATATATTAATCCAATACAAGCCAAGGAATTTTATTTCACTGTGCTCTACCTTTTCCTTTGACATCTTAAAAGCCATTAGTCCAGCATTGCACACCAATGCTTTACACAATTGGGCCCATAATGCTAGCTTTTAAACATTATATGGGGACAAACAAGTGCATATAGAAAAATAAAAAATATGAGTATAACACAAAGTCAAAACAAGGTATCTGAGGCAAAGTGGCAGAAATGAGAAAATAGTTGAAAAAGACAACCTTAACAAACAAAAAACACCTCTGATATTAATCTGGAGCCGCCAAATCGACTGACTTCATAAAAGGAATATTGCTCTGGCTGTAAATATCATGGCTTCTGAAAAACTTAACAGAATTCGCTTTTGAGTTTTGTATGGTTTAACAAAGCACATTTAACTGCCTTTCAAATTATATTTTACCTGAATTTTAATATAGTTCCTATTTACTCAAGAGTTGAGACTCAGGATCAACTGTAGAGGAAAACAGTTGACTTATATTGGAACCCACGATTTTAATTAGCATTTTCAAAAATATTTTCTTTAAATTAATACGTTCAATTCCTCATGTAAGATTCAAAAATTCTAAGTTTCTAAATTGGACCGTGACACATATAATCAACTACATCTACACCATATTACACAAGACTTTATTGCCGACATGTAGAAACTGGATTTTTTTCTTTTTTACTTGCTTTGTACTTCAGAAAGGTATTCTATCAGCATCATCTTTGTTGTCTGTCAGAAAATTGAATGTAAGCATGTGTAGAAAAATGCTACATCAACTACCACAAAGCAATAGGTATCTAAAACACAAGAACTATGTGTCTTTGAACCAATGCTGGACTGAGAATTTTCACTGAATTAAAATGCACCAGAACTACTGCACTGTGTTCTGTAAACAAATATATTTCAGTTCTAACCATTAAACCAGACTACAGTGATCTGTGGTGTGTTGAGATTGAAATCAATTAACCCCAGCCATTTTTTTTAGAATTGGTGACACTTGGAAGAATATTATAAACAGATCACTGGGCATCATGTTGTGGAGTGAAGTTATGGCTCCAATAAGATGGGACAAATATATATTTTTTTAATTCTCACAAAATTAGAAATATAACAATTCTTTTACCCTTAAGTTTCAGGAAATTAGGTTACCATGTCGCTTTTCGATATTTTACAGAAATTGTTTGTACTGTTGAAAAAAGACCTAAAAAGCAATGGTTGCTGTCAATATTATTTCATTTCTCTTTCTCAACATATTAGTAGAACCAGCAAATTAGTGAAAGAGACAACAGTGAAGATGTTGTTTAATTTCACTCTCGAGCTGAGGGCTAGTTTGCCACTTTAAATAACACTTGACCAGGACTGTGCAGAGACCAGGTCGTTAAAGAACAACTCACCCCCTGCCAGAGTCTTACATTTCTACATTTCCAGTTTGAAAAAAAATAGGCAAAAGGAGGCCTGGTGGACTAAGGGACGCACAGGGGCAGAATGCTCGACAGCATCAAATACTGCCTTGCTATTAAATCTCCAACTTGCTACTGAGGCTTGGTCTAGACTTGGCTTGTACATACCCCACAGAGGCAGGATTAGTGGAGAGAAAATAATAGTGGCAGATTCAAATTCAAGTGCAGTGTAGATCTTTAAACTCAAGAGGGCTCCAGGCTGAAGTTTTTTTTAGTGGAAATTTTATTTTATTTTTTTACTTAAATGTACTAAAATACCAAACAAAATGACCAAACATGTAGCCAGCCCTTTTACACTTATTTATACAGTTTATCATAAAAAAAGTTGATTTGGGAGTGATTTACTCTTTAAAGATGCAATTTGTTGTTTTTGAAAACATCATAGGTCTTTCCACTGCCTAATTATCCAGTTTAGTGACATCTGTTTCGCAGCTTCCATGCCAGACATGACATTTACTAACTGATTTACCCAATTAAAAGCTATAGTTAAGTCCAACTCCCTCCAAATTTTCCTCTTACATCCAACTTGCTTTAGACTGACTTGTTGCACAGAGGCATTTAAGTTCACAAGAGTAAGTTCACAACTTTCTGCAAATGTCTCCTTTAACAAGTTTCAAAAGACTTTATAGAAACAGCTTAGTTTCTATAAAGTTTGTCCAATTTTTGTTTAACATAATACATTACTTATTTGTTGTCCACCTAGCAACAATGATGTTTCAGGCAAGGGGATGCTTATTTCAACAACAGCAAACCAAATATAGTCTGTTTCAAAATTAATTAAAAATAAAATAAAATCTGAGAACCAAACGTGCCTTCATAAATATGAACTCTGTAAGAAGTAAAATAATAAAAAATAAAATGAAAACAAAGCCTGATACCAGATATGCATCATTGTTTTCTTTGTCATAAGGGTTTAGTCAGTTATTCATTTTTATTTGATTTAAAAAAAAATGAAGTCCTCAAATATCAGCATGTATTTCGACTACAGAGGACAATGTGATGTTATTGGCTTCTTTTTTTGAACAGGGAATGATCAAGATTAAGAGCTGCTTTCATTTTAAGGAATAATGTATCTCTACTCTTAAATTAGACTTTTATTTTTATTCAATTTCTCCCAGCTTTCCATTTACTTTTCTCCTTCTCCATATGTTTATGGAACAGAGCAAGAGCAGGAATTTGCTGCTTCATATTGAGGAGTTACCATTTACATGTTCAATTTTTTTAACAATACATTTTCTCTCAGAAGAAAAAAAGGAATAAAAGTAAATCTAAAATACATCCACTGGTTTACCTTCTCTTCTCTGCCTAATGTACTTTGTCCTGATTAAGTATTATTTTTAAATAATCAGCTTCCACTCCACATGGTCATACATCTATGACTGATAACAGTATACAGGCACATTTAAATCCATGAAGTTTTAACTTTTCTCATATATTTTTAATCTTACTGTTCATAAGGAATGTCCACAGAGAACCAAATTATATATGTCTCTTTGCCAATTCATAACCCTGTGTATTCATATTTCATCCCATTATGCTTCCCTTCCCCACCCAAAAACAACCTAATCTTTTCCCATGTACCTAACCAATATTCACAGTCCCGTATAAATTATTGCATAAAAAATTATGAAAATCCTAAAAAATAATAATCATGTGTAATTATGATTGATTGCATAGTTCTATCTGAAGATTTTACATCTCATCTTTTTTGACCATGACCCCAGATAAGGCCATGACCCCAAAATTTAAAAATATAGTAACCTTGAGTGAAAACACCAAGTCATCGTCGAATGACTTGGTGAATAAGCATGGTGAATAAGCATGTAAAACTTGATCTAATAGATTTAATTAAAACAGAAACAGCTCAAATATTTAATTAAATAATGTCACTCATATTTTCACTTTATTTTTTGTTAATTTAAAGTCTGAGTATAACAATAAATACTTTATATTTTTAGGTAAGCCTTATTATCCAGAATATCAGGGGGGGGGGGGGTTTCTACTGCAATTACGTAAGTACTTACTCAATTTTATTTAAAACACAGTTTTCATAGATAAAAATCAGCTTTGCAGCCTTATATTATTGATTTAATTAATTAATATGATAGTCCAGGGTGCCCTCTGGATGCATTGCAGGTTGTGGGAGAAAGAAGGAATCTGGCCAAAATAACATCACTGATGGACAGATTCTCCCCATACATGAGGATGTTGAGCTGCTTCCAGGACAGACTGCTGCATCCTCCTATCTGGTCGCTGGTAGATTCTATAACCATCGAAGCTTCCAAAAAACCCTATAATGATTATAGCTCTGCTGAAATATGCACTGTTCTCACTTCAAGTTACATTTCTGCAGCTAGTGTTTGCACATCTATTTTTCACAGCTTAGATTATTTTATCGTTTAGTAAATAATACATTTACTTGTTTAACTCAATACTATGTATGTACATTCTGTCAGTGTTTTCAGTTTTTAAATGACTGTACTCAGTTTCACATTCAAATATTTCTGTAAATATATTATTCCTAATTCTGTTTTATTTATAATTTTCTATTTATATTCTATTATATTCCCCTTTGTGGGACAACAAAGGCTTATTTTAAATTCTATTCTACTATATTGTGACCCAAACCAGTTTTTTTTTATGTTCTTTTATTATTTCTTATATCCATTCAGTGACAAGTCAGAGCCACATTTTATCTTCTTGTGCTTTAAGAAATAACACCTTGTGAACTGAATTATTTTACCCTGAACTTGTTATATTTTAATAGTTTGGAAAGTATAAACCTTTGGTCTGTGTGAAAACAGATGCAAAACATATCAAGAACAGACCTAAAAAAAGAATGATAATGCTGAAATTGTGAAATGCAGATGTTCTGAATTCAAGGAATGCACAGTTCAGCATTCAGCAATGTTTACCAGCATTGACCAGCCAGCAGCCTTTGATCAGCATTTGATGACACTTAACACAATCGCTTCAAGACAGCCCTGCTTATTAAGAGCGGAACAGATGTTGTACCAAAGCGATCTTGCCGATTTAATTAGCCACTGTTATTAAATGCATTAGCACTTGAAAACAGTGCAGTTTGGAATACAACCACATGCCATGAAAGATGAACCCTGTGGATAATATAAGTGAGAGGCAGAGGAGCTGGGAGAGGGAGGAGTAAAAGAACCATTAAAGGCTGTTATGAGAGCGGAAATTGTATGATGCTGTCAAAAAACAGTGCTCTAACCCTATACCCGTTTTCTGTCATCCCTTCGTTGAATAGTTAGCAGTTAGGGGAATTTATTGGCATATCTATGGCCCTAAAACATCCTGGTGCAGAGTGGACCTCATGCTGTGGCAGGGGAGAACATCTCCAGGAACAAAGCAATCACTATTTCTTTCCTCATATGGCGCCTCTTAATAGCACAATACTGTGAGCAGCTTTAATTCAGTCAAACAGGTAGACTACTGAGCCGAGTTTAAAGCTTGCAGCAAGAGTACATATAGCTGCAGCTGCAAGAATAAAATACAAGCATTATTAACTTCAGGATTGGATACCCATCGCTCAGAAAAAAAAAAAAAAACAATTTCAGGGACCCGTGACACCAAGATAGGCAATACACTCAAAACTATCAATTTACAGTTGAGAATTATTGACTGGTCTTATGCTTGACACAGAGATTTTATTCTAACCACAACGAAATCTGAAGGGATTTTCCAATAGAAGTCTGCCAAACCTATAATGCCAGTCCATCTACAGCAGCACGCTCCTGCTCCCGTGAAAGCAATTCTCAACGCCTTATGAAAACGCTATTCTCTGACTGATCCCCTTTTTACTGGTAAAGGAATGTGTGCAGCACTCACACACATACCCACACAAACAGAGGGCATGAGGCTGATTGCCTTTTATCTACCTCTGAAAACCTGGCCACATGGATCCAGCTAACCTTCAAAAGGGTTCAATATGGTGGGTTGTACGTCCACCGGGCCGCTGCTTAACACAGCAGACATGGATCTGGCTTTTTTGCCCCCACTGCTGCCTCTGCTGTGCACTTACAGTCCAAAACCCTTCACCTTATTTTTACCTGCTATGCCCACAAAGGCCCAACTGTTCTTTCCCATCTCTAAGCACTCTTTATCTATTCTTTATTTCTGGCGCTGAGGCCATATTTTCAAGAAACATTAAAAAAAATCCCTTTCTTTCTGGACATCTTCATCTTGGCCTGTGGAGTTAGTGAACAGCTGCCGTACCTCTTCAGCAACGACTTAAATAAAATTGCTTGTTAGTGACTTGTTAGTTACTGTTGCATGTAACTTAAGTGTTTTATGGGGCCGAATGGGTGTGCTGAAATGGCTAAGAAATAAGAATTAATCTAACTGATTTGATCCACCAGGCTTTTTGGAAAAACATAGCTCAGAATCATCAGCATAATTGACGAGAATTACGTCTGATTTACGCCAGGTGTGGACTCCGTACGGCTTTTGCAAAGATTAAAAAACATGGAATCCAATCAGAGCATTTACACTGTGTATGGTGCGAATGTAGACCTCTAGAAAGTTTCTTCAAGAACTCTATTTTTTCAGGATGCCAAATCCAAATTCTCAGGAAGATAAAAAATTTTTTTACCATAGAAATATACACGGAATATGGAAATAACAGGAGTGAGACGTGGGTTACCGAGGTCCATCTGGTATATTTTAAAGTAAAACCTGGCTTTATCTTTTATTTTTAATGGTGCTTTTTTAAGATTAATTAAATAAGCATTACCATTATTGTTGTAAATCCCTCAAATTAAAATCTTCCAGGCAATTAAAGGTCAACTTCAGTTTAATCTTTCAGAAAAAAAGTTTTAAAAAAATAAAATACATGGTCCAACATTATTTTAAAAAGTATTTTTGCCAGGCTGGTGTGCACAGTGCTGCCATCCACTTTCATGGGAATACATTTACTAAATTTGTGTTATAAAGCCCGCCTTGTTCTGAGTTTGTAAGTTGCAGTATTGTTATTGGTGTTTTTACCATAAGCTGTAATTTGCTGTTCAGCATCTGGCTTTTTTTTTCTCTTTCTCTCTGCGGAAGCTGAGAGAATTTTTTTCTCTATTTATTTTTGTTTATTGTTGTTTGTAAATGACATAAGGTGAGTATAGCTAAGCATATTAGTTAACTTACACATACTAGAATTGTGTTTAATGTGCTATGCTGATTTGTAGTAATTAATATTCTTTGTTTGCACCGCTACTTGTTGAATTATTGCGCAATTACAGTTTTTGCAGTTACAGATTGAGAAGGCTTGGAAGATGAAGGTGACAGTAGTCCCCCCCCCAACGATGGACGAGAGTTAACAGAGTTAACTAAAACAAGATTAACTGTCCCAAGAACTGCACCCTGTGGTATTTCAGACTTATTTCTAATGTTTGTTCATGAATATTATTGATATGTACAAACTAGCTACACCCACTCAGCTGTTTCTTAACACTGCATATATGGACATGGCTATTTTATGTTCCCACTGCTGCGCAAATACAGCTCAAAACCTTTCACATTATTATTGGCCTGCTACAGCACAATAGCCCCCACTGTTCTTTGTCAGCTCTCACCCCCCCAGTCTTTATTTCTGCCCGTAAGGCCCTATCCGTGAGTAACATCTCAACAAAAAAGCATCCCTCTCTCTCTAAATATCTTGAGCTTGGTGTCTGTAAATTATACTGCCTATGGCGGATGTGAACAGCTCCCTCTTTAACAGCGACAGAAATGAATCCCCTGTTAGAGATTACTGTGGCATGTAACGGCCCATGAGAGGCCCAGTTTAAGGGGTTTAACTAGGTTAAATGAGTGTGTTGGGATGGTTAGAAGATGAGGGACTTGATACTGGGGAGCAAGAGAGAGAGAACGGCAGGCGGTCCGCATGTTCATTTTGAATTTATAAAGGCATGATGATGCATCATGAGGCTTTATAAACTCATAAACACCCCCGCTCACGTCATTGGCAGTAAAGCCAGATCAGTGGGGGAACAACAGTAAATGAGGAACACAAGCACTCTCCAGACGGGGGGTCACCTCAATGTAAAAAGCAGACATAATAGAAAGCTTTTAATGCGAAATGTCCCCACTTAAACTTTAATCTACCCGAGCCTCATAACCACCAAGTCATGGTAATGACACACACAGAGTAATGCACATGTTCAAATCCTACCATGAACCGTACAATGGCTGCAAATCCCTTGCTGTGGCTGATGTGTTGGTCACCATCACTTATTTATTTTTTTAAACCAGCTTAGAGGGATTAGAATTGACTGACGGAAATGTGGATTTGAATTTACATTTTTCTTATGCAGTGTAAATAGACAACACAACTGGGCTCTTCAGCGTAAAAATCAGTGCTTCTATTTTTTTTTTTTTTTTTTTTTTCCGGAACAGGAAACAAAAACAGAGGGAGACATGTAGTATTGTATGGCTGTTACTTTGAAAAAATCTTTGAAACAGAATAACATGTTCATACTTTACAGAACCTCCTTCCATACCAGTTAAAGCTGAAAGTGTTTTTGGTAATGTCACCACAAACTTTACACATTTCAGGCACTTTTTCACTCTGGGGCATTTTTTCTCAAAATTTAATTTAACATTGCCAGTTTTAGAGATATTTTTATTTATTTTTTTTTAATTGGAGGTCTAGAAAAAAGCCACTTGTGTTGAAAGTGATCTTATTCCACTGCAGTAGTGTTGACCGATGTGTTTCTCATTAGATGAGAGTGGGAGAGAATCACAATTTTTTTCAGTAACAAAACTTTGAACAAGAACTCTGTCACAGTGACTGCAGTTAAAAACCTATATAAAGTCACTAGAAACTCCAGTGAATGATGAGCCTGTACCAAGATTCAAAGATAGTTTGCTGTTGCATACCTGTATAGAGACAGCTCCAGCCAGGATTAGGGAGAAACGTGTCATCATAAAATGTTGTTAACAAAGTGAAACTGTATTATAATCACTCTAAAGTCAGAAAAGGTTAGTAACATTTGAAGATTAGTAAGTAAAGTGTTAAAAAGAAGCTTAATCTATGTTTAATGAGCATCACCCTCACATCTCTTAAGTATCTGTTAAGGATTTACAGAGATCATTATTGTTTATATTTTTGCCTTCAAACAAAAATAGTTAATTCTCAATATATAACTTGGAATTAAGTTAACTGTTTACTACATATTATTTAAAGATATTAGAGTATTGAGGCTTATTACATATACCCTCTAAGCTTTTCTTAAAAAAGGTCAAGAAAACATGTCATAGGCTTGACAAAACACCAAAACATTCAAGGGATGGAAATACTTTAGTAAGACTTTTTATACCTTAAACCGTGATTGTAAGTTTTGATATAAAGCATTAATTATAAAAATCTTATAAGACCAAAATATACAGTGTTTGATTTACCTTTGCACTAAAACAATTAGGGGTGGATACGATGTTGGGATCATGTACCAGCCAACATGATAGGGATAAAAACACTGCTGTAGCCTAGGTGTGTGGGCATGTATACTATCTGAATGGAGACTACGAAAAAAAGTGTGTGAGTGTATGTGTTTGTCAGTCAGTGTGTGTCGGGGGAGTGGGGGTGTTGATGGGGAATGTGATTGTATTTTTCTTTCTCCTGTCCCCTCAGGAGGTGACATGGTTGGTATTGTAATTCCACTCTCATTTCCTACGTTGCACGGGCGAGTGCAGACTTGTCACTCAGGAGGAGCAGAGAATAGGCCTGCCAATCAGTCAAGGACCCATTACCAGAGCAGTACCTGGAAAAAGCTGCATTCACCCTGTTCCTTGTCAGCATTAATACATTCTAACACTCAGTCCAGCCATGTGTGCAATGATTAGCAGGATTGGATAATGCACGGAAGTAGTCCATGAAAGAAAAGACAGAGAGGCTAATGGAATTAAAAAGTTTAAAAAAATGGTGATCCTGAATCACATTTTGTCTGCTGGATAGATCAATTTGGGGTAAAGTAAAATGTTCAAACCGATTTAGGAAACACAAGACAGATGCTAATGTACATGTAAAACTCAGTAGGGAGGAATACGCATACCAATGGTTTAGAAGTGTTCAAATAATAAAACCATAAAAAAAGTTAAAATTAATGTTATACAAATAAAATAGAATAAAATAAAATAAAATACCAGTGACTAGATGTCTCAACCTTCCTCCATAACTGTTAAACTGCCAGTCAGCTGGCTAAAGAAGGAAACATACTGCCTCACGAACATGTGAGATAAATTTAGCTACGGTGTTAAACCAAGCAGACAGCCCAAACAATTATAAACTGATCTCAGTCTGTTATGCTTGTTTTAATCTATAAAAACCAGAGCAGCATCTAATTTATTAAATAATTTACATTAAAGTCTACTAGCAATTATCATTTCTTAAATCTATGCATCAAAATCAAAATGAATAAATATAAATAGGCAAATTTGCATAGCAAGAATAACAATCATTCTAACATTGCTTTGGCAGTGGTAGGAATAGTTGCTTTTCTAAATCAAATATAAGCTAGTTGATCATTTGAAGCATTTATTTTGCTTTGTATTTTTTATGCATACTGATATTCAAATAAACTGTTTTGCACAAAATTTCTGCTTGCTGTTGCATGTTCATTTGACACCGAACTTTGCACTGCTGAATTTTTCTTTCAAGGCAATTTATCAATACACATTTAAAGATGTGATCCTAATCTAGTTGGATTATAAAGTTGTGTGCCGTTGTTAAGAAATAACACTATAAAGTTGATAGAGTTTGAAAACAATGATGGTTAATAATAATACACAGAAAGTTGCACCAGCAGAACAAAAGCAAATGAATAGTTGGGAAAGTTGGAGCAAGGTTGCTGTGAGAAAGCAGTGAAAGTGAAGTGAAAATCCTGGTAATAAGGGGTGACGTGAGCAGGGTGCGGTGTGTGACAGGTAATGCAGGAGGTGGCAGGGTGCTTCTGCCCCACTGCGTGCCTTAAACAGAGCAGAGCTCTAACCAGAATACCATCCATCACACAGTCAGTCACAAGTGTGACATGACAGGCGAAACTGTTTCCTGTCGTAGCAGAAAAAACTATGAGAAGCAAGTGGGAGGCCGTGGATAACATGAGGGGGGCAACAACATTATAAGGAAAGAGAAATTCTGATGGCGAGCATGAAATGTTGTTTTTTTAAGCATGAAAAACTCAGCTTACTTTACTTCTAGAGTTGAACTTTTTTTTTAATCCATTCTACCTATATAACAGAATGATAAATTGTATGTGGTTACACACAGTCTCACACAGCATACATGCTTCTTGGTAACCTCTCCTGATCGGTTGACAAAAGTCACTGCTTTATAAGTCACAAGACAGGTCAAGACATGGAAGTTAGGAGATTGGTGTCCTACAATTCAAAATGTCAATCTTAAACAAGTAAGCTAACAAGAAACATAATTGAATAAAAGTGACGAAAAATATCTGAATTCTCTGACTCTGTGAAATACAGCTCATAATATGCTAAATCCATTTCATGGCTGGGAATTAGTATTACTGATATAAAGCACTATGCAACCAGGAAAAGGTGATCACTCATTCTTGTAAGATGGTTTCTATATTATCTTTTACAATGCTTTTCCAGGTCAAGACATGGTAAATTCCTTTCTTAAGAAACACACAGCTTGTTATTTATTCTTTCTTTTGTGTTCTTCAAATTAGACCACATACTGGACAAAAAAAAGCACATAAGCTTGAAGTGTCTAATGCTCAAAAGACCTCAGCAGTAATGATTCTGTTTCTGCAAAAAAAAAAGCGTAAGACGAATGTTGCTTCCATGTATGCTGGACTGAATGAGGCCACATGTGTGATAAAGTCCCAGTTTGTTTGTTGAGCTGTAAAGCATAAACATCCTGCTGTTGGTCTGGGAAAATAAATAAAAAAGAGATAAATCAAGTGTAGATCCCACAGGATCTTAAAAGATATAATAAAAACTATTCCTCCTGAGAAGAGGCCTCAGGAACATGTATCCCTTTCATGGGTTTTCATTCAGCACCTCCATACATTTTTGAATTCAGCCCCATCCCCAGTTCTGTCCCTTTATATCACATTTCTTGATGGTTGGTCCCTCCTCTTTTTCTCCTTTGTGTGCTCTTTACTGCTCTTTCTTTTCTTTTTCGTTTTTGCTCGCTTGGTGACGGTGTCTCTATCTTTCCAGTTCGCCTTCCTAGCTGTCTCGAGACTTCATAGCAGAGGGCTCCACTGGGGACCAATTATCGATTGAACTGAGTCAGCGATGTTCACTTTAATTCATTAAACTCCTGCTGTCAATGCCCATTGGGCAATTCCAATAACCTAAGGAGAAGTAGGGCATATATGTGTTGGGGTTGTGCATAGATGTATAAATAAGAGGCAAACAGATCTATTCATATCATAGCATTAGAAAAAAAAAAAAACTAAAAAAAAAAAAAACTAAAGAAACTGCAGCAATACTAGGGTTTTGATTTAGTGGTCAACCTAAGTCAAGGAAAAGACGAATAGTTTAATAATACACACACATATTACAATCCATTATCTATTCCACTTATCCTCAAAGGGCTGGTGGGGGGTGGGGGGATTTTGGGGCTTGGGCTGGTGCCAATCTCCAGCAGTCATTAACATTTGATATTAATAATTTAAACCTATTGGGATTAAGCCAAATATGTTGGGTCAAACCCATATCCAAATGTTTGTGTGTTGAATTACCCCAAGCCTGGAGTAGTTCCTATCTAAAGCAGGACTGGGTAAAATAGCCCAAACTGAACTAATACAAATAGGATTGTTTTAACCACAAAAATGTTATAATTTTTTAGTTACAATCCATTGTCTATAGACGCTTATTTCTGCAGGGCTGCAGTGGGGGTTAGGGGGCCTATTGCCCATCTCTAATAGTGATTAGGCCAGAGACAGGAAGAACTCTGGCGTGGTCGCCAGTCCAGAGACAGGAAGAACTATGGCGTGGTCGCCAGTCCATCTCAAGGCATGTAGCAAATTTCTTTGCATGAATAAAAAATATATTTTAAAAAAACAAATACATACTTAATATATAACTCATGCAGGATGTTTATTTGTGGAACAATGTACATAATTCAATGTTTTATCCAAACCACAATTTTAAAAATATATGATTAAAACCAAGAGAGGACTCCCAGCTATAACTAAACTGTTATTGGAGAGCCTTAAGGTTTGTCATGCAGCTACAGTGGAGAAATAAAGGTGGACTGAACCCAAATTACATGTCAACATATGCATCTTTCAACAGCAATTAGGTAGGTCTATACTTAACAGAAGTAATTAACTGAAACAGTGTAAATTTGAATGTTGACATCACTGATACAAAAAAAAGCTGTCTAAATTAGAGGTGTCCCCAACCAAGAATTTACACATTCGAATCAGGACTGTTGAATATTTCTATAGTTGACCAATAGTCGACTGATCTATGTGTGCAGGCTGAGATGGGGACTGTTGGATACCGTCAAGACATATGGGTAGTGTGTTCATGTTCATTTTCTCCATTTTGCAGTATAATTTATGTTCCAAATGTAGTTCTGTTTTTAAGTTATCTTTTGATTTATATTGTTGACAGTGTTTTTTTTTTCATGCACTGTCTTAGAGATGGTAGTTTACGGGAGTTATCTCTGCCTCAAATGTGTAGTTGTCACTCTCTGCCCACTTATGTTGAAGTTGCTTAAAACACTGCCCCACAGGGGTTGTGCGGTGCGAAGGATTCTCAGGTTTGAGTTGGCAAGATGTTAAGTAAACTCTTTATTCTTTTACATTTTGATCTGAAGATTTATATTTAAAGGCTGTTTAAACTTCATGTAACTGTACATGACTGACCTTCTGTAAATGCTGTAAGATATGATGAGATGTTTGTTTCATATGCGAAAATTTGACTCTGAGAATGGTGGTCGAATCAGGCTCCGATCTTCAACTGTTCAGGGTCACCCATAGTCTAAATGGCTACATTTGGCATCCAATAAGCCAAAACTCTGTGGATTATATGAAATGAAGATGGTATGAAACTCAGTTGACGGGACAGGATTGTTTCCAACAGCTGTCTGTGCTGAATTCAAGTACAGATGGGATACTAAGCTCTCAAATATAAAAACAACTTCAAACTGTTTTTAATTTCCAAAGAATAACTGTTTTGAAATGGTTGAGTCTCATATTATCTATTTATCCTGCTCATGCCAATGTCTGTTGACTGTAATAAATAAAATGAAAAAAATAAAACACAATAATTTATGTATTTTTACTAACTAAAGCATACTGGAAAAATGTAGACCAAAAAACTGTGATTTTTGAACCCAAATACATACCAAAACAGAATTTTGGTGTACCCTTATATCCTTAATCTTTACATCTTTATATCCCACACATTTCCAAAAACACTTTTAAACAACACCAATATTCCTAAACTCTTGTGTTTGAGACAGAGACTCTCCATACTTAATAGCCAATATTTTTCTTTTAAGAACCTTAACTAAGACTAAGAAGAGCTGGCTCTCCCTACTGTGGACTACACCAGTGAATTCTGAAGGTAACAGCCTGAGGAACAGAACCTGATCTTATGCAAAAAAGCAAAGATAAGACCTTCATTTTCTCCTTTTGTGGCGAGATTCAGTTAAACCTTTTTTGAACAATCAAAAATTAGAGAGAACACCCAAAGAAATAACAACAAAAAAGATAAAAGCAAAGTGGGGACTTGATGTTTATTTTATTGATTTTGTATTTGTGGCTAAAAAGGGTGAATGGTATCAAAATCAATCTGATCCCTTTCCCAATTTTATTTTCCTATTGTGTAAAAAAACAGCCATTTGAACACAATCACATTACACACTTGTCATCTTCAAAGGTCAACCTATTAGTTCAAAACTGCATTTTCAAGTAGCTCCTGTCAAATCATTGTGTATCCAGCTTCTGCTCATGTTTTTATACCCATTAAAAATAATGTACTATACAGAAATGTTAAAGCATTTTCTGGAAGTAGCTGACGACAAGTACATGTTTTAGAAGGGAGAGGAGAGAAGTATGTTACAACTGTCTTGTCTTCTACACGATAAGGCTCTACACAAGTTTTGACACAGGTTGTTGCACAGGGTAAAGGAGTGTGAAAGCAGAAATCCAATGAACGCATCACGCCGAGCAAGCACCCTGTCCTCTTTCACCACTTATGATCGATATCAGAAGCAGGCATGCTATGTGTGAACATTATGTATGGCTCTGATTTCATCTGCACCAATCAATATGAGCCAACATTCATATATCCATGTTAGCCTCCTCTGATGAGTCTCAAGAAATAAATCTGCATGAGAAACTTATAACGCAACGGTCACAAATATAAGCTGTGTGCAGTGTTTAACCTCCACTTCAGTCTTGCCTTATACCAAATCTCACTCTAAGATGTATCTATGCCTGACATGACCGATTTTGAAAGGGTTCAGGTAATCATACGATTTGTCTACTGTACTTTTGTGGGCAGTTGTGCAATAGTACAAGTGGGAAAGGATTACGTTGGTGGCTCTCCCTGTCAGGCCCTAAATTACCATTGATGTATTTTCTTTTCACTTGATTCAAAATCTGCAGAGCATTTGTTACTGCAAATTTCTGTCATTAGAAGATGCAGAGTACAGACGGATGAGCAGACATACAGAGACATACTAACACTGAAAAGCTACATGAGACTGGAAGAAATATTGATGGATGGATATTTGGTGAGGCCCAGCTAGAGTTTTGATTAGCCTGTCCATCTAACAATTAGGGTTTTAGCACGGTTGGCCTTCAAACTTCAAAGACTTGGAACTCACCAGAGTTAAATCATCAGAATACCCATGCAAACATGCAAAAGCTTTTTATAATGAATGTAAATAATTCAAATGTAAAAATGTAAGTTTTGTCAAAGATTTTTAAATTTGATTTTGACCTCGATTTGGATTTGGCCCTCCTAAAGCATGAATTTCCACCAGTCCAAATGTTTTTGGAACCTCTGACAGGTTTCTTCTAGGATTGCCCTGTATTCCATTCAATCCATCTTTCCATCAATTCTGACCAGTTCACCCAACATATTCCCAGGGGGGTAGTGTGTGTAGACCACTGTGCAGTGTCAAACCTATACTGCCTGATATGTACTGTATATATTTACAAACAATTTGTTAGTGAAATTAAACAAGCACATGATAAAAACGTAGAAAATACAAATATGAATATGGCACATGTAATGAATATAAATGTCGGTATAAAAAATAAATAAATTGGTCATTACTTATTATCCACCCCATGTAGCATTTTGCATCTATGCTAGACAGTTACATTTTGGTCTTATCACATGAGAGCACCGTCTTTCACATGTTTGCTGAACCTCATACATGGTTTGTTACCATATAGGAGGAATGTGGGGGACTGCGAATGGGACTTCTTTTGGCTTCAATTTATAAATCGCTTTTATTCTGTCACTGCATCACAAAAGGAAAATTGGTGACAGCAAAAATAATAGTTGCACTGTCAAATGGTTGTTTCTCTCACCTGAGCTGTGGATCTTTGCAGCTCATTCAGAGTCACCATCAGCCCCCTAGGATGGTTTTCTAAACAAATGCTTTTTATTATTACGATGGAGTGCCAGGTCTTCGTAGATTTGTAGTTGTGCCATAATCGTATAAGGGGTGTCACAATCTCGATTTTGTATCAAAATCGATCAAAATTACGTTATGACCTTGCACATCATAACCAAAAGAGGATGTCGATCACCTCCTGCCATGTTTTTATCCTGTGTCCCACTCTGGACTCCATAGCAACATTTAGCAGACAACCGTCTCATCACTTGGAACCACACATTGAATTTTCCCTAAGAAGTAAATCTCATCAGTTCTCATCGAACTAACAACATCACTATAACATTATTTACTTCCTGTATCGCATCCCCCAGGATCAGAGCATACGCCTAGAGAGCATATTAACTGACGCTAGCTGGTAGCTAAAGCTAAGCTAAAGCACAACCACAGCTAGGATAGATAAAAAAGCGGAGCTAAAGCTGCTCCTACTCTCAAATCACAGGTGAGGACATTTTGAGTTCCCAGCGCGTTAACTCCACATTCGCACTGTAAACAAGAGGACTACTGTTTGCTGCATATTGCTAGCTCTAATGAGTCATCTGGAGCATTGCGTCTTGGCAGCAAGCCTCCATTAGTATTAATACTGGTACAATTATTGTAAATAAATTATTTGACCATTTATGCCTAATGTGATTACATATTACACAAGAATAAAAATTGCATCAATTTTGTCTTTTACAATAAGATTTACTGTACAAAATGTAATGAATTAA
Organism: Apricaphanius iberus; assembly: GCA_028564705.1. NCBI lineage: Eukaryota > Metazoa > Chordata > Actinopteri > Cyprinodontiformes > Aphaniidae > Apricaphanius > Apricaphanius iberus. Next base: position 1,004,191 of record JAPXFQ010002068.1, read on the forward strand.
ACCAATGCGCCTTGAGTAGGCAAAAAAAGTAATAGAGCTAGTTACTGTAAAAGAGAATATAAATAAATAAATACAAATCGAGAATCGAATCGAATTGTGAACCTAAAATTGAAATTGAAATTGAATCAAGGATTTGGAGAATCGTAACACCTCTAATATATATATATATATATATATATATATATATATATATATACATATATATAACCAACATTACAAATGGATTTTGCCTCTACCTTGTTCTGGATAATTTGTACGCATGTGGCATAAGTTGTGTGGATGTGTGTGTTTGGCTTCCCTGGGGGATGAAGCAGTGGTATTCACCAGCCCTTATTAAAATGCCAGTCTGGCCTAACAGAGTTAAGAGAGGCACAGGCGGCTGTCCTTGATTTTTCCCATCAACCCCCAAGTCCCAACATACACAAACATGCACTTATTCAAATACACCTAACCTTCACACACACATACACTGCTGATCCAGTATCCACTGCAGGCCGAGACCCAGTGAACTCTGTTTTTTCTGTTCAGCTTCTTATATTTCCTGCTCTCTTTCTCATTGTTTTTCCCTGCAGCAAACTAAGAAGGTGAAATGCTCTGAGGATGGCATTAATGGCAATACTAAAGCCACTCTTACTTTCTCTGGGAAGTAATCAAAGGCAGATAATTCGGAACAGGACAACATTGTGAGCTGCAGTCTCATTTCGTGCTAGCATGGGTGGATCTATTTCTATCCTTTTTTTTTGGTTTCGGTATTTTGACACTGATACTTGATTATTGAGGGGTACTTCGTAAAGTTAAGCTGTGTGTCGTTTTGATCCCTCCCCCAGAACCTTTGGAGGAGTTGATGTTAAAAGAACACTGGGTTTTCAAAGCACAATGTTTTTACATGTTTTCAACAAAACCAAAAGCCACTTAATGGTTGGTGGGGCCAGGAATGAGGGATGAGCATTAAAAAGTGGCATGTTATGAAAATAAAAAGGGAGATATGAGCATGCACAGAGCCACAAACTACTCAAGTGACCATTTAACGTTCATTAGCTGTCAAAGCTGACAGAGTATTGTCAGTTTGCCATTAAAAATGCATACCAAAATGTACTTACCAGTTAACACAGGACAATGGAAGAATTTTGGAGTATAGTTTAAGATACTACTGAAGCCTCTAGCTCAAAGGTGTCAAACTCAAGGCCTGAAAGCCAAATCACTAAAGTGCCATAACACTCTATGTGGTCCTCTAAACTGTAGAGGACCATATGGATAGAATCTTCAAATTCTACTTGTTTGCACCTAAATACTATTTTATCAGTCAAATCCAATCAGAGTTTATTTGAATAGTCCTCAATAGTCCGCATTGTGAACAGATTTTCAGTATTATTTAATTTTAAGGAGTACCTGTCAAATGCAGACACAGATATTTGTTTATATTTTAATGCATTTTGAAAGACAACCCTGCTCTCGCTGGATTTGGAAATATGTTTGCCTTGATAAAGCAGTGCCAACTACCGCTTCAAATTGCTGCCATCCAGCTATGACTGTGCAAAAAGCAAATGTGGGAAGTGATAGCAAGACAAAAATAAAAACAGCACATTATTTTATTCACTTTTTTAAACAATATTAAGATGCATGTGAGATTGGTAAATGTCCTTTACTTGTACAATTCTTTATCTAGTCCTGAGGACCCCAAAGTGCTTTACACTACATTCAGTCATTAACACATCAACGCACACATTCACACACTGGTGATGGTAACCTACATGTAGCCACAAATACCCAGGGGCACATTGACACTGACAGGTTTTTGAATATTCAAAAAGCTTTCTGCTGACACACTTTCATATGTGTTGTATAATTCCTCCAAGACAAATTTGATTAAATAGGCATTTTATGAGATATGGGACCGCTTAATTAACGACAGAATTAAAATAATAAGCATTTTTAATCTGGTTGGAACTGTATTTTCACTTCACTCTTTCACTGACATGTTAAACAAGCACAACTATTCCGCAATGAATGCAACCATTTTATATATATGGTAAACACATTAAGTTTATGGCCAACATGGGTATTAAATATTATTTTATCACAACAGTTTTTCACTAAAGTCCCAATCATATGTAATATTACTGACTTAATACTAATACTAATTCTGATTATCTAAGATAACTTTGTAAACATAGTAGTAAAACTATTTTATTACATGTTGCTCTAACATTCAATATCTCCAAGTAACAGTGATAGCAGTGGTGTAAAGGATACAGACAAGTCAATGTTAGTATGAACCACTTGTTTTTGTTTAGTGGCATGCCTGTTTAAATGTACATATAAACATACTAGTAAATTAAAGTTAATGCAGCAGTATGGTTTCCTTCTTTTTTACTGTGTAAATTAATTACTTTGCTATTAAAAAAACATAAACCAATTCTTTGCCTCCTGCTCTGCTTTCTTTTTGTCATTCACTTTATATAGAGAGAAGTACCTTTAAAGCACTATATCCTCCCACACAAAGCTAAGCTTCGTAGTCTAATGAACATGTTGAAATCCAATGAATTTTAATTTGCCTTTAAATTAGGACAAGGGATAAAAGGAGGGGAATTTATTAGGAGCGAAAGTAGAAAGGTAGGTTTCCACTTTTTCACTTCCTGCGTGTTCTTCATAAAAAGAATAGGAAGGACAGCAAAGAAGGAAAAAAAAACAATTAGCTTTGAAGTTATATTCTCTATCTCACTGGATGAAGTACTTATACAAGGAGTCTTAGCTTATCTTTATTTCTCAGGTTTCGTTGTGCCCTCTAATAGTTGACAGTTTGCCAGTGAATGTGGTTCACATACAACAAAGAGAAATAGACAAAACAATTGAAAAGTAGACAATATTTTGATGTTCAACCCCCACCCCTTCAGGGTTATCTTCTTGAACGAATGTTTTCTGGGGAAAAACAATGTCATGCGATATACAATACAGTTATTTTACAGCATCATCTTACTTGTTACTGCCTTTAATTTTTTTACAGACTGTGCTCTGTTCTTTTTGCAAGCAATGTCTCACAATCCAAAATCACAGTAAAAGGGAAGGAGGTATTACTATGCCATGCGTTCCTGTGAGACAGTCATAATCTACATATACTAGCATGCGCACACACCCAAACAGGTTCAAAGCACTGCTCAGCAGTTATAATTAACAACAGGCCCAGTAATTCTATCTTTACTAATTGCTACCTCTGCCCACAAGGCACACAGACTGGATCAAATCAGAGCTGGGATATTTTTAGATAGTCCCCACTTTATCTTTACAGGCTAGCACTTCTCAATAGTTTCCCTGTGAGGAATTCCTGGCCAGTGGCACTAGCAATTTTCACTATGCAGCAGATATCAAGCTTTATCTGTGGAGAGGCCGGGATGCAGGTAGTCTGTCCATTACTATAAAGTACGACTTTGTCACCAGAGATGTCAGAATGAATTGTCACCTGTGGGCTGTACCCATCACATGGAACCATCGTCCACAGTGAGAGGCTATCCTGTGCTTCCTCAATGCAACTTTTTTTTTTTGGGTGGTGGGGTTGTGAAGAAGGGGGCAGGTACCATTTTTTTTAACTCTATTATTTTAATAAGAAAATTACATAGTCGAAAAATAAAGAAATCTATTAAATGGGATTTTATCATGTTACAGTGTTTCACAGAGCTAACTGCATGTGCTAAATGTAGGTAAACTGGTTTCCTTCTAATTCTAAATGCGTTCAGTAAGGGTGAAGACAGCACATTTAAATGAAGTATCCTAAAGGTATTTGAAGGAAAGACTTTTTAAGGTTGTTGCCGTAAGGTACAGCCAGAACAAACGGCATCAAAGACCCCAGTTCTTTGTGCCACACATATTGTGTGAGGGTGGGAAAAAAACAACTTTCTGCTAAAGGCAGCGAGGACATTTTTAAATATAAGGCAAGGAAAGACAAAGCAAGGCAAGTTTATTTGTAGAGCACAATTTATACATAAGGCAATTCAAAGTGATTCACAGTTGCATAAATTAAGAAAACAGATGAACAGATAAACAGAAAAAAAAAAACATCAACTTGCAACTGTTATCAGCCTGGATTTAAACATTATTAGAGTTGAGGCTTGTCTCACATCCTCATGAAGACTGTTCCAGATTTTAGCTGCCTGAAACTGAAATGCAGCCTCACTGTGTTTATTGTTGATTCTGGGAACCACCCGGAGAACCCTCCCTAAAGTTCTCAGGGCCGAGATGGTTAGTATGTCTGTAACATGTCAGAGATATACCTTGGTGCCAAACCATTAAATTACTTTTAAATTAATTTATATAATAAAGAAAAAACACAGAGAATATCATAAAAAAGATTTAAAAATATCAATTTATATAATAAATTAAATACATGTAAAGAATACAGTAAATTATTTTAAATCATTCTATTCTATGTACAGTAATTATACTAGTATATATTTCATTATTTTATCATTCATTTGCTATAGTGAACTATGTAATAATTAGACTGAAAAACACCCAAACCCCTCATTGGTTAACTTGCACACTAAATCTCTTTCAGACAAGTTGCAGTGATCAGTTTGCTTGGCTTTAGTCACTCACTTTGATGGATAGGGCTGACAGATAAAGTAATAATGCAGTGCGTGATCTTGAAAAAAAAAACAAACATTATTTTTGCATGCTTTTGTAAATATAATAAAAATTTTAGATATATATTTAGTGAATTCTTTCTGTATTGGTGTCCAGTTTTAAGCTTGCACATTTGTTTTCTCAAATTTCCATTTCACATAAAATTTTAGGTCAAAAGAGCAGATAATAAGCACTCAATGATTTTGTCATATAACCACCTCCCCCACATCCCTTTCTCACGAAGCAGTGCTACTACTTTGAAACAAATATAATCTTTACATGAGTTTTGTTAAGTGACATTAAACTATAAAATACTTAAATTCTATTTAAAGAAATATGTAATGGGTAATTTTTCAATCTGTCCTGTGTAAATCACGAAGTTCATAACAATTAACATATGCTTCTGTCTTCAAAATTATTATGTTTTTTGTGTGTGCTTGTCATTTTTTTCTTTTACAGCAGTTTCTTGCAGTAGACATCTCACAGTGTTTCTGTGGCAACTCAATTTCAAAGCACCAGCGCTGAATGCCAGACATCACCAGGAAAAATGAAGGTTATGTAAATCCAATGTCTGGAGTTTCTAAAGACTGGTGGAAAGGAAAATGCTTTTTTAAAAATGTTTAAAAGATACAAAGGAAGAAATCTAGTTCAATGTCAAAGAAAAACGAAAAAAGCAATTTATAATGTGAGGGTGTAAACATGTCAGATGCTCGGCATGTATATCAGATAGATGGTGTATGTGTGTGTGTGGGGGGGTGGGGTGGTGGTGGTGGTGGGGGGGGTGGTGGGTGTTGGGGGTTCTGACATCAAAGCGCACCTACTTCCCATTGTCTTCCCACTTTATTAGTTTTGAGGTAATCCACCCCCACATAACACACCATATGCCTCTCTACCCTCTGGCCTGGTTTGCTTTTCATAAACCGGTTTGCAGTTGATCACTCTTTCAGGAAAGTCATGAACCCCTGTCGGAACTCTGTGGATGATGTAGCAGGAGTCCAACTGCAAAGTCTGAATAAATCAGGGACAAAAACTATTTTTCGGAGGGATTTGATTTCAAAAAGTAACAGTTTGTTCCCTGGAGCAAGAAGAGGAAAAAGAGTTGGTAGAAGAGAAGAAAAGAGAGGAAGGGAGATGCTGTGGTTTTCTTGTTGCCTAGATACAGCCAGTCGGATCCATCTTCCTTTCAGCTACTGTATCTAATGCCTAAAATCTGCAGATGCATTTCACAGCAGAATCTCTTCTCACCAGCAGCTCTACAATATCTGTCGCAGGAATGAAACAGTTGTGCTACATATGGCTCAAGATTTTCCTTAGCACAGCTTTCTTGAGGTGTCAAAAATGAATGTGAGATCCTTGCATGGATTAACACAACTTCCCCAAACAAACAATCCAATTTTCCCCCAAGTCTCTCAGTGGTATATTTAGAGTGGGAGTCTTCTTGCATGGCGCTCTCACTCGTGTGTGAAGTGCAGATTTCTTGCTGCTGAGCCCAGAGGAGTAAGAAGCTCATTACAAACTCTGAAAGATTTACGAGCTATTACACAACGAACCCAACTGTTCATTTACTTAGATGTAGTTTTATGTGTTTACTTCTGTATTAAAGCCTGGATTAAGTGATTAAAACTGAGCATAATGAAGGTTGTTGTTCTTCGCAGTGGGGTAGGAATACTACTGTGCTCGTCTGGAGCATGACTTGTATGAACATGGTGCACAAAGCAGGTGAGGCAGCTTTACGGCAGAAGTAAAGCTCTACTGTCAGGGAGAAAATCATGTGCAAAGCTGTAAAATTAGCAACCAAAATGACTTGTCCTATTTCTCACTCACAGAGGGATATGGCGAGACAGGTGAAACATCTTTTCTTGCTTGTTTAAAACTGTGCATCATTTGTTTAAATTCTTGATGAGGTCTTCTTGTTCTGCTTTAGAAGCATCTGTCTTTTGAGCGGGCACAAAATTACATTGTCATTTACCGGGATAAACGAGGAGTTGAAATAAATTGCTTTCAAAGTAGCAAGAGGAATGTTGCTTTTGATTTAATGAAGTTAGAGAGAAACCAGCTGGTCTTGTGGGGGAAAACCTAATCAAGGTCCTGAGCTAATTGGTTCTATATGCTTTTATACTTGATAAAAACTGCAAAAAAAACAAAAAATAAAAAAATAAAAAATAACAGTGGAAAACTTATAAATATTCTTGCTATAAAGACCAAAACTATATTGTAATATCACTAGTACTTATTTCACTAGTGCTTATGATAATGATCATAAAATAATATACTTTTATATCATTTAAATTATTTCTTATATTAAGGCAAAACTGATGTATTGTACTTTACATTATTTGTTTACTCTAAAAATTTTTTTTAAATCAATGATAGCGAAATTGGGGATGAGAGAGTAAGAGAGACGCAATAGAGATATACAGAGATATAGATACGTATATAGATGTATGAATCTAAAAGGTTATAAGTTAGATAGTGAGGGGAAACAGTTGAGCAGAAACCACCTTGAGTCCATGATCAAAGCAGTTATGAGGCAAAAATGTGTGATTATGGAAATAAAAGGATAGAGCAGATGGAAGATAGGTGAAGAGTTAAAGGAGACACTAGAGAGGAAGAGTGGGTCAAGAGATATGTTATAACTCAGAACTGCTCTCTGGGGTAAGGTCTTTAAATTACACAGGGATGTGGACAGCTTGTCAATGCCGAGGCAGAACTAGAGCTGTTGAGCCAACACCACATCTGTCTGTCTGTCTGTCTGTCTGTCTGTCTGTATATCCTTCTTTTTTTCTTTCTTTCACAGATAACTAGATGGCCCATCCAAACTTAACACTGACCGCTTTCTTTTCTTTCTTTTTTTCCGTTGTATATATTGAAGTGTTTTTATTGCATTACCAATGGACCTTCTTTCTCCTCGGACTGGTAACTGCAGCTGCAGGTGGCTGAAATGAGAGTTGACTATGATATTTTCATGGTTCATCAAGTCTTCACCCCACCATTTGATCTTCCATGGCCAAAGTTAAATCAAATGTAATAATTGCCCTGAAAGATTCCAGAGTTAGACTGCTGAAAGAGACCGTATCTTCTTGCAAAATCAATTCCGAATGCAGACCTCTTTCAAGGGGCTCAATGGATGCCATTTTTTCCTCTCTTTCAAGCAGCTTACATTAAATCAATATGACTTAGATGTAGACATTGTGTGTGTATCTACTGCAAATTGAAATGGATATTAGTTTCAAATCAGATTGTGTTTATCAGCATTACCCAAGAGGCTATTTAAATTGTGGAGAATTTGTGCTGTTTCTTTAATACCTTATTACAATAATTTTGCTCTACTGTTCGATATTAAAAAAACACTCGAAAAATGCTGAAAATAGGACAGTGTGAATTGGTGAACGATACAAAAGCACATACAAATGCGGTTTTGATTATTTACAATTTGGATGAAGAAAACCAAGTATTGGGTGTACAAAAGACCTGCAGCTAAGGGTGTGCAATGTGACGATTTAAGAGCGTGAAACGATCTACACGTGTGACAATCTGTCATTTTTGAGAGAATGTTTTATCCCGATTTACAGTTCTGCTGCTGTACTTGTGTGAAGAAAAGCCTCCGTTCTCTCTCTCTGCTCTAAGCAAATCACTCCCCGCCCATCCCCACCCTCCCCTTTCGCGTGTGTACAACCTGTAAATAAGCATGGCGTTGCCGCGACTGAGAGCGTAAATGAGGGTTTCGTTCCGAAGTCAAAGTCCTCATCCATTGTATGGAACTGGTTTGTTTTTTTACCAGACAAAGAGCAAACAAACATTATCTGCAAAGTTTGCAAGGAGAGCGTCAAGGCAAGTGATCGCAGAACCATATACTTGTTTAATCACTAGAAAACATCACAATCAATACAGTGAGCCAGCTGGCAGCGAAAGCTATAAAGCCGACTGCAACAGCAGCAGCGGTGGCTAGCTTTTCTTCTTGTTAGTTCAGCAAATGGTAGAAAAAATAATCATAAAACTTAGTCCCTACTACACAAAAAGCAAACAATCTGCACTACTAGTTGCCCAGCTGCCTTTTTTCCCCAAACACCGCCATTCCACACATGTATGCTGAATGCACAGAGAGTTGTAGGGCATACTAAGAATATGTTGATGGATGGAATAATAATAAGAATTGCTTACATTATAGTCTACCTTCATTATCTTATTTTGCAGCAGCACTTTTTATGCTGTTGTTAGGCCTGGGTGGTATACCGGTTCATACCGAAAACCGGTGTTGATTTTCGTTATATGACTTTTTAATATACCTCTATACCGGTGAATATTTCGGACAACTTCTGCAACGTTTAATGGGGGGGAAGTGTTTCAACCAGGACCGATTTCACTGCTACGCGCTCTTCAACACAGTGTAGAAAATAACTTTTTTAACTAAGTACATCTGCTGGCAGGAGTGAAGCACACAATTCTGATGAACTAGATCCAAAAAAGAGGAGCCTTGTCTATAGTTTAAAACGTTTATCGGCTTTAAAATGTCAAACGAGAACCGAACGGCATACCTTTTACAAACGCTATTGAGAGCAACAAGTAGGGGGAAGTGTTGAGCGCTATTTGACCGTCTGTAGGTAAACGCGGTCAATAGCGACAAAACCAGTAGGAAAGAAATCAAAAATTTTGGTAAATATGTTTTACATACCATCTACGATACTTCTACCATCTTTTTTAATGTTTTTTTTTATATTAACCAGCTAATAATTACCTACGGTCGCCATGTTCATTTTGCTTCTTGTTTGACAAAATCCGATCTGAGTCTATACACTTCTTCAGTACTACATGTAAAGCAATTAGAAGATGCAATTTGTTGCTTGCGCCAACGTAAGGTTTAAAAAAATATATACACTCAACCTTAGAACATCAAGAATGTCTACTAGAATCATAATCATTTTAATTATTTTCATATCATTACAAAACAATATTAGTATGGGTAGTAAAATGGGCTATTTAAAGCACACTTTTTATATTCTTCATTCTTATAAGATAATGTGGATATGAACGGTCTTGTATGGCAAAATAATACTGTTAAATACCGTAATACCGTTATGTTTTTTTAAAAATACAGTGATATGAAAATTTTGCCATACCGCCCATCCCTAGCTGTTGTGTTTTTACACTACATTGTTATCACTTACGTTTTTATTAGGCAGCTTTATGTGTGCCTGTTTATAGTATCGGCATTCTGTAAAAAAACATTTGAACCAGTTAAAGCTGCATTTACCCTGTTGTATGATCATTATTATTAATTGGCGTATTAAAGATTGCACAATACATCTTGCACTATATTTGCAGCTGCATGTTAGTCTTTTATTTTAAAAGATTTTATATTTTATTCTATTTGCTTAATATAATAGTTTTAAACTAAAGTAAGTTCCTGTTTGCTTTCTCTTTCATTTAAAATTCAAGATAATTTTTTTTATAATGCATTAAAATACATTAATGATTTAGATGTATTTTTCAATTAGGTTATTTGAAAAATGAAAAAATATATATATATATACTGTATGTATACAGTGTGTTATATACATAGTTTCATTCAGAACTTTCTGTGAATTTCTTTAATCTCTGGTGTGAGAAAGACATATAAGTATTTTAGCCTTGTGTTGGTTATCCCTAATATGAATGAATTTAGGTATTTATTTAATGTTTCTCTTCTTCAATGTGTAATTGTGTAATTGTGATATTCTATTTTTGCCATGTCACACACCCCTACCTAAAGCTATTAATTGGTCGTGGATTAATTAGTAAATCTGAATAAAAATGTTTGCAACTCCACTATCTCAATGTGGGTGATGGATGGGTAACAGTATAGGAACTGCAAAGAGTTGGGGTAAACTATGACTTTGCTTTCTGGTCTGTGACCTCAGATAGTCATAACTGGGTGTCATTACTGCCTTACTGTATTTACGCTTATCCTTGGCCAGTCAGTTCAATGGAGTGCAACATTGCAACAGTAAATGACGCAATGTGTCTTACCCAATGGGGAGACGAGGTCTCCTCCCCCTTCTTGTGCCTCTGATCAAAAATGTGCTTTTTATCTGCAGCAAAATGTGTCTTTCAATTCCAGACATCATACAGTATGTTCGATCAATTTCAAACGGGATCAGAAAATAACTTTTATTGGTTCAATGACTCTTATTCATTTTCTTTTGGCAGTAGGGGACCCATGGACCAGAAATAGAAGGCTGTGACTTACGTAGTCTCCCAATTTGTTGTCTATTTCACTAAAATAAATCCTGGGTTTTATGGAGGGTGTCTATAGAAAAAAAAAGATTCCTCCTAGCATTTGTTTTATAGAAGCATGTAAAAAAAAATGCCTGCAGATAAAATAATAGTTTAATTGATGTAAAATTAACCCTATTTAGATAGAACAGGGTAAAGAAATGTTTTGTCTGTGTGGACAATCTAAATCTTATTGGATGTATATGTTTGTGAAATATAAGCCCCCCAAAAAGGAAAAAAAACAGCACATAAGCAAAAAAAGTACATGTGAAATGTTATGGGTCGATAAAAGAATTGGAACACATATTTTAAGCCATGGCTGATTCAGCTGCAGTAGAAAGACTGTGAGGTCCTGCTGTTTTGCTGCAGGTACAAATCTTTATTTGTTTAGTAATTCACCCTCTGAAATGCTTTATTTACCGGACCCCCCTAAGCGCCATCTAATTTTCTGCATTTGGAGCGTGGAGACAGTTATCATAATAGAAGCAACAAAAGTAAATAAATAAATAAAATTCCAAATGATAATGTGGTAACAGTCAAGCACACATCCACAGCCACATGTTTATGTAAAAGACAAAGAGACAATTGGCCGGCAGAGTTCACAAATCTCTACCATAAGATTTCACCCCTCTGTGAAAACAAAATAAAATGAATTTTAGTGCGCTGCTAGCCTCATTTTATTCTTTTTCCAAAGCCAGCCATCAACCAGCTGGAAGACAGTCAATTAGCCTGGGACCCCCCTTCGATCTCTGCAGTCTTCTACTTCCCTGGGTGTCAGTAAATGTAGATAGCTGTCAGTCTCAGACCAATTCAATGAAGAAAAAAATCCTGATAGAGCCTATAATGCTGCTGCTGTGGCTCAAGGCAGTGTGAATGATCGGAGATGTTGAATCAGAGCTTCTGTTATGAGGCCTGTTGGCTTCCTTCCTTACCCTGGCCCTGGTACTCTTCGGCTGCCTGTCTACTCCGGTGCTCATTTGCAATCAGATTGTGTTGTTTTTATGTGATTCATTTTCTCCAGCCATGCCACGGGTTTTTGCGTTTACGTCTGTCTGGCACCCGGCACCATCAAATTCTTGCTGAGCTGAGCTGAGCAAAGCTGCAGCATCATAAGCCTGATGCACCATAAGGGACCGCAAAGGACGCCCAGACCCCATGGCAGTTTCTATGAGATCAGACTCTTGTGTTGAGTAACAACACCTATGTTTTGCAAGACTTTGTCTTTGTAGAAGTTTTGTGCTTCAGGAAAAGGGATGAAGGACAGAAAATATACTTGATTCTACATCAAGAACAACAGTTTAGCCCTTCTGGTGACTAATTTAATAGTAGTAAAAATATGTTTGTCTTCTTTTTTTTTCATCAAATTAACTATATTTATTAATTAATGAGAGTAAGTATGAAAAATTGTCTGTCAGTGTAATGATATGACGAATAATCAACCTGCCTGGATCTTTTCCCTCAATTACTCTGTCTATTTCAATGTAATTTTAAGTAATATATCTACATTGTTGTTTAATACCAACAAGAAGGTTATGGATGGCAAAGACAACTGTGAAACACATGCAACACCCCTTTGATGTTAATTATATTATTAGGATATGATAGGTTAGACTTATTGAATGACTAATCATGTAGCTGATTTTCAATAGGGGTTGAGCACAAGGTTGAACAAGGGATGAGTATGTTCAATAATGTTTATTGTATTGTGAACATTTTCTTACCATGATAAGAACTTTGATTTTCATAAAAGTGATAAATTATCATTAATGATGTTTAAAAGCCCTAAAAACTGACTATAATTTCAGGACTGTTATTTCCACTATATTATCCACTGTTGATTCTATGAGAGCATTAACAATCCTCAGTAAATGTTAAAATATGAATAATTGCAGTCATCGTGTATAGTTTAGTGATACAAATTCCATTGTCAAGGCAGTTATGTCTTGAAGAAGTCTGTTTCAAAACCATCAATGTTCTTTTGAAAGCAACATTTGTGTTTGTGAGGCTTTCAAATCAGTCACATGCATCAAAGTTTTATATTTATTTAAAAAAGACTGGAAAGAAGTTGTTAATCATTTCTACATAGTGTTACAAAGTGCAAACATTAAAGCTATTTGAGTATGGTAATGAAGCAGTAAGGTATGTACAATTTTAACAGTGTATTTGATGATGGAGCAACTCCAACTTCTTATTCTTAATGATCTATCGTCAACATTGTGTTGGAAACACAACTCTGTACCAATATTCTATCTTTATAAATCTTTTTTTTGTTCTTTCAGTTCCACACTTATCCAAATGACAAAGAAAATCATGCGGCAGAATTGTTGCCTTTAGAAGATTGGTGTGAGAGAGAAAAAAGCAGAGAACTACCATGCTGCCTGTCCCTGATATGACGTACCTTACTGTGACTGTGACTACACACAGTCATGTGACATCCAGAGGGAAACAGCTCTGCTAATGCAGCAACTGTGTAGCTATGTTTAGCAAGTTTTTCAGACAGTTTTATATATATTTTGTTACTGCAGCAACAGGTCTGCAGCCAAACCAGAGCGATTCTAGCTCAACATGACATGTTCCCACTTGTGCTACGATGTAAAATACTTTGTCTAACATAAACGACTGCACAATAAAATCACTAATTTCAGTCAGCCCCCGTCACTTCCTCACCTCATCTGGTCTGTGAGATCACTTCTTCTGAGTGTCACCCTGATGTATATATATATATATATATATATATATATATATATATATATAGTTACATTGGTTGTGCATCTCTAATTACAAAGACTATAAAAGCTGCTTTAGGGGAGTAGCTCAGACTGTCCTACAATCTACTCTCTTTCCTGGACTTATAACACTTCACTGTCTGGCCAGATCTTTCACAGAGCCATTAATAATACATAGACATAGTATTTGGCAGGAAACCGAGTGGTGTCACAGTTAAAGGTTGCATTCCAATATGAGTGTGAGTTATGCTCTCACTGAGGTCATGTGACCCAAGCAGACAGAAAGTGCCAATTATATTTACTGCTGTTGACTTAGTGGTGGCAGATACCAGCAGGTGGACAAGAGATGATTAGTACTGTCATGCAGCACTGCAACAAGTCTAGAAGTCTTCTACCAAATATACCCAGCTGTATTTATCCACAAAAACAACAAAACAAACAAAAAAATATAAAACAATAAGGCAAGACTAAGATGCATACTGAAAACAACAGGTAAAAAAACCCTTAAAACTCAACCAGTCTGCTGGTGGATTAAGGTTTAGAGTAAGATGTTTAGATTTGGTCTTTTCTCTCAGGGGACAAAAGCCCTACTGAGACAATAAAAAATCTGAAAGCCTTGAAACATTCTCCTTGTAAAAGGTTGTATTTAAAAAATAAAAAGTAAGAAGAAGTGGTGGAGGATGAGGAAGCGAGCGGAGGGGAGGTGTTGGGTTTGGTTGATAGTGGCTTGAGAGGGAAGGTCATTAAACATGTTAAATCATAACAAAAGAGAATTGCTAAAGGCAAAGTCATGTTCTCTTGTTCTCTACCTATCTGCCATTGCCTTGTCCCCTTCATAATTCAGAGTTACTTAAACACCCACTTTTTGCTAAGGTTCCTGTTAAACATGTACTATAAAAATTCCACCATACTCTTAATTGCTTTGTTTTATATTGTTTTGATTAAAATTTAAGAGAACTTACATTCATATTTTATAAACCTATCTGTAGAATGCAATTTTGTCTGTTTACAAGAAACTAGGGACGTGCCGGCACTATTCTAAGTATCAGTTCAAGGTCAACATATTTGCTGGATAAGTTGGTCTAATGTTTGATTTTGTTAGTAGTGCCTTTTAATGAGCCTGTGGTTGTTTCTTTTTTCGTGGACTCTTTTAATGTGCAGGCCCTGCAAAACAAATAAACAATTACATATTTAAAATCATGAATATTACGTCTGGTATAAAACAAGGGCCAATTCTAGGGCCAAATTTTTTTATTGCTTATATTAATGACATATGCATCATATCTACACCACTGGTAATTTTACACCAGTTGTATTGTTTATTGGTGTAGAATTGCAGCAGAGCTATAAAGTAGTAAAAATACTTGCTTTTAGAAAATAGATGTTTTGAATTTAAGCAGAACCAATGTCTCGATGTTTGTGAATCATTATAGACATTAATTATGTATGGATAATTTAAATACAAAAAGAGTAAATAAAACTAAATCCATTTGTACCACCTTACGCTGTGTCCACACTGAACGCGAAAGGTGCACATTCGCATCTTGAAGATTGTACAAAGCGAACTGGTCGCGCTTAAAATATGGTATTTTCACACGCGAACTGGCCTTTGGCGGAGCTGGGGCCAGAGTGCATCTGCCGGTGAATTATGGACTGAGCTGACGGAGGACTGCGTGTTCGGCCCGGGCTTCAGCGGAGCTGGGGCCAGAGTGCATCTGCCGGTATATTATGGTCTCCGATCTGACGGAGGACAGAGTGGATTACGTGTTCGGCCTGGCCTCCGGTAGAGCTGGGACCGCTGCACTAGGGGTTTGGTGAGCTACAGATATAGTCTAGCCATGGCGGAGTAACCAATAAATACCACCAAGCACCCTCTCATAAATACCGGCTCCTCGCTGCCTGGAGAGCGTGACCTGCTTGCCCAATTTGTGCCGTGAAGGTCCAAGCTTCGCTTGCCGAAACACCAACTACATTTCTGAGCAGCTGTCCATCTGTTTGCGGTTCGTAAAAGATTATAATATTTGAGCAGCGTGGGACGTTGTGTGGGAGCTGCTACCAGGAAACCAGGTGAGGAGGCCGTTTCAAGGCTGACCTCTAGGCCGAGAGCTGCTTTTACAGCAACAACGGCTCTTTTAAAAGCCACCCACAAACCTCTTAAGAGCATTCCTGTCTAAATGGTTCATTTTTTTTATTTCTGTCTCTGTACTGAAAACAGCTTGTGTCATGTAGCTCGGGGTGATTAGCCACAATGTTTATCAGTATTTCCTCCATGTCCTGCTGAGGCTGTGACTCCATGACAGTCATAGAATCACTGAAACTCTGTCCCCTGATTGGTTGTCGCAGCGCGATTTGACGAGTTCAGATTTTTCGAACTCGAGCGATAGACGCCATGAGCGCGAATGCACAAATTGCACCACATGAAATGCAGTGCGAATTTTCCATCGCAACTGTAGCGCGAATTGTTCGCGCAAATCAGGCAGAGAAGCTTTTTCACAACGCAAATCTGCTTCTGAAGTGTCGCGGGACCCCAAGCCGCGCTTCATCGCGCTCCTCCATTGATTTTATATGTAAACCTGAAGCTCTAGTCGCTCCTATCACGTTCAGTGCACTGGAAAACCAAACAAGAAATATGTCAGAGTGGAGTTCGAATGGAAACTACAAGTCCTGGGAAGTACAAGAAAACAAAAAATAAATCACACTGTGCTGATTTTACCACATTTGTTACTGTGTAGAAGTGTGAGGAAATGCATACAAAAGTAATATAAAAGCAATACAACTATGGACAAAGGGTCTTTAGATGAATAGATATAGTGGTCTAAGTAGGCTTTACAATATAAAAGCTTTAAAATTTCACAATCCTTTCATTTTTTTGACAGGACAGTTAATATTCAGAGGCATGGGGGATATCATTAAAGAATTACTCAATTTAAATAGGCCATGCTTCAGGAGAACCTTGAAAGGTATTTTTTTTTCTCATATTCTGGAAAACAATAACAGTCTAATACATGATAGCATCAAAGACAAACAAAAACATAGATCTGTTAAAAAAGTATACCAAAAACATATTTTGAAAAAGCTAAAAATGTAGAACAGTTTAATCCAAGAAACACATAAAACTAAAAATAGAAAAACATTGTTGACTTGATGTTTTGCAATTAGAATAATAAATATTGCTTTGAAACTGTAAATAGTATAGATGATATAAAATGAAAGATAGCACAGTTGTTAAATCAAGTCATAAAATAAGGGTAGGGTAGTACACACATACTATATATCAGCCCATGAAAATTGTCCTTGAGGCTGTGCACATTATTTTATTGATTTAACAAGTCTGGGTTTACATTGACAAAGTGAGTTAACCCTTTAACCTGTGATAACAGTAAAGGAGAGAGAGTATTGAATGATAATATGTAAATGGTCTATGTAAAGAATGTGACCAGATCCGCAACTGGTACCACGACAGCAGTGCTTTAAGGAAACAAGCAGCAGAAACACTACTCATTAAAATTTAAGAGGCTCAAAGTAAAATTAAGAGAAAGAGAAAGATTTTAGATAGCTATGAAAAGCTTCAGGTTCTTAAGTTAATCTATATGCAATCACAGAGATAATGAAATACGTGCAAGGCTGTCATTTTAGTGTATTTAATTGTTTACTCTGATTATATGACACAATTATTTAGTTTACTATGGGATGTATGCAGTGAAAGCAACACCACAAAATGGTTCAACAGGACTGAAGAAATGCTATATCCAGAATCTCCATGTGTATTTAAAGAACATCGAAAGTTCTTAGTAACCTTGCAACACACAGTAGCTTTATATGGAGTCAAATATTAAATCAAATAAATGAAGACAATGTATCTGGGTACTTACTGAATTTCCAACATCATTTGAAAATGTAAATGTTTATTCTGTGAGTATTACATGAAACTAGCATGCTATTTATAAATTAATGTTAGACTTGCCTCCAGCAGGTACAGAGGCGATATCCTCCTCTTTCAAGCACAATTTACCAGGGGGCTCGTTAGATCCATATCAAGTTTGAGCCTGTCATAACTGAGCAGTGAGCACCTCCGCCACACTGGGGGCCTGGGGCCTTCCCTGTTTACCTCACACCTTGCTAATGGCCATCTGTGGTCATTATAGCCCACCTATGAGTCATACCCAGATGCCTTCATGAAACCTCTGTTTTCCCTGGTCCTCAGTAGTGAGTTTATCAGAACAACACTGCAACTACTGCTGTCGCTTTTGTCGCTGCTTATTTTGTTTGTTTGTTGTTGTTTCTCCTTTCTACCAGCCAAACATGCCATGCCTTACTAACTACTAAGATACTGTGCACAATATCAGTCAGTAAGGTGGATGAGATATAGACATACACAAAATGGAATCTCAAATAGAAGATCATCTAACTCTGTTTCCCCTCAGAGAGTATGTCCTATTATTTTTATCTCAATCCATTGCTTTTACTCTACATCTCTCCTGTTCAGACCCTTCAATCTATTGGTCTTTTTGCTTGCACACCAGTATATCACACAATGCCTGGGCCCAGCTGGATTAGATCACTGTGGGCAAGGCCACAGTAATGTTCCATCAGGACTTAGAATGCCAGGACGTTTCATCAAAAAACTAATTTCTCATGTGAGAACCGATGCACTGTGGGTGAAGACTTGACTGTGCCAGGGCCAGGATATGTGGATGCAACCACTGCTGCCCCCAGATAAAACCCCAGCAGCAAAATAAAAAAGAGCAACCCATAAAGGAATGCTGGGGGAAATTTATCGGCCTGCAGCTCGCTGCAATGGCAACTTTATCTGTTTGTGTGCAGGGGCGGACAGCTACATTTCCACAAAATGTGTCTACACGGCTCACTGTGTGAGGTTACATTTATGTCAGTGTTTTTCAGTTGGTGTGTGTGATTGTGTGTGTGTATGTGTGTGTCTATAATTTTCGAACATCAGTGCATGCACAATGATTTTTTTGTTCACTAAAGATTGGTCCATATCGGTTGTTTTCCTCTGGTCAGTGAGGTTAGCAAGTTGCGGTGTATATTTCAGTTCTGCCTCCCATTGGTGGTTAGGTTCCTGCCAGCTTTACACACACTTTGAAAATTTAGCTGGCTCCCTGGGTTTAAATAATTATACCACCCGTCAAGACAATGAGAGAAGATGAAAAACAATGAGTGAAGAAAGGAAGGACAACAAAGGTTTGAGAACAGCACGTATTCTGATATCTGTATGTGTCTGCAAATGTTTAATGTTCAAAAAGCTCAAAATTGTGAAACCAGCTAGAGAGAACCAAGTGAACAGCAAGAATATATAAATAAAATTACATACTATTCACTTGCAAGGAAACAAGACAAAATACTCCTGAAATGTAACTATCCATCATTTTTGCTTAACACCTATTAGGCCCACAGCCCCTCTCCAGCTCACTCTAGGGTTTCCGAAGGTGTTTGTACATATGAGCCATCCAGCAAGTGCTAGGCCTGCCCCAAATTTTCTTCCCAAGTGAGCTTCACCTGGGAAACCTCAGAAGAGGATGTTTAGGGGGTATCCTAAGCAGATCTCAAAGAGGCAGTAGCTCTACTTAAGGCTCTCCCAGGGACATCATTGCTATATACACTCACAGAAGACACTACCATTGAAATAAATTAACTAATTAGTCCAATGAGGGAAAAATGGAGCGGGAGATGGATAGATGGATGGATGGATGAACTAGTCCAATAACTGTCTATAGCTTACCTTAGATAAGTTACAGAAGTAAAAAGCCCAGAATCTGAATGAGCTCAACTCCCTGTCTTATTTAGGCTATTTCAAAAGGTTTCCCCTACCCAGAAGAGATATAAAGTGTTTCCAGTATGTTTATGTCTTTAGCCCAAGGACATTGCACTTAAAAAATACTAAATAAATATTAATCATTCTATCACTGTATTTGGACACAAGTGAAACAACAACAAAAAATGAAAAGTCAACTTATTTCAGTAATTATACTTACAAGGTGAAGCTAACATATATTAATTTGTTATATGAAAATATATATTTTAAGCCTTATATGTTAGAATTTTGATGATTATGTCTTAAAAATTATAACATTGTAAAAACGTTAAATATTTTTGGCTTTAAGTTTTACACTCTAATCAGAGCCACCACACAGATAGTGATGGGCTTCAAATGTCATATTCCTCTTGTGAAGTTGATATTGAATAACTCAGCTCAGTGTTCCAAAGTCCCCTTTTCTGAAGAGAGCAAATTTTGTATCTCATTTGGAAATTCATGCCCTGGAATCTGGAGGAAGAATGGAGAGGCACACAATCTCAGATGCTTTAAGTCCAATGGGAATGTTCCAAAGTGAGTGTTTGATTTAGGGAGCCATATCATCTGCTGATGTTGGTCCACTGTGCTTTATTAAGTCTGGAGTCAACACAGCCATCTACCAGGACATGTGGGAGCACTTCATGCTTCCTTTTACATTTAAATTTATGGAGATACTGACTTCATTTTCCAGCAGGACTCCGGCACCTGCCTACGCTGCCAAAAGTACCAAAACCTAGTTTAATGACCATGGGATTACTGTGTTTGATTGGCCAGCAAACACGCCTGAACTGAACCCCATAGAATCTATGGGGCATTGGTAAGAAAAGACAAGAGACATGAGATCGAACATTGCAAAAGGTCTGAAGGCTGCTATAGAAGCATCCTGGTCTTCCACAACACCACAGGCTTATAGCATCCATGCCATGCCGCATTGGGACAGTAACGGATGCAAAAGGGGTCCAAACCAAGTACTGGGTATATATTCATGATTAGCATGATTATATGTCTCAGAGGTCTAACACTTCTCTATTTCAAATCCTTGTTGTAATCAAATGTAATATTTAAATTTTCGGAGATTTTGAATTCAGTGTTTTTATAAGCTGTAAGTCATAATCATTAAAATTATAACAAATAAAGTATTAAAATATCTCACTTTGCTTTTAATGAGTCTATATCATACATTAGTTTCACCTTTTAAGCTGAATTGCAGAAATAAATTAACTTTTGCACGATATTCAAATGTTTTGAGTTTCACCTGTATGGTCCTGGAGACAACATGTCCATCAGAGATAGATATAATTTATTTCTCCCCAGCAAAGTTCTCCATCTTTAATCTATCTGAAAAAAGGAAAACTGAAATATACTGGTTCATACTCACAAAACAGACATATATCTTGTGATTATATTTGGGAGGAATAATAGACACCATTCGAAAACATTTTCTTAGTATAGTTTTCTCGCCTGAAAGTCTGAAAAATATTGTGGTGTTTGGACAACTTTTGACACTAAAGAAACAAACAGCTTTTACAGAAAATGGAGGATATATCTTGTATTTCTATTTAGTTCAGAGATGAACTATTTTTTTTTTTTGCTTCACAGGGGGAAGCAGAGGAAACCAGAGGAGAATGATGAGACAGCAATCACAGAAAATCTAGCTTTGCCAACTTCAAGCACCAAAGCCTTTTGGGAAAGTGAAGGATTCAACTGAAGTTTTCTCAGATAGCCCATTATCGTGACCAGATTCTCTAATTTTCAGAGCAGCACATGCAGTGATAGATCAATCCCAATGGGGAGATTGGAAGGCAGACAGAAAGTGAGACTTATAAAACTGAGAGAAAAATGAAAAATCTACATCAGTTTTTGGCAAAGGTTATATACAGAACAAGTCCTCTGTTTTCATTGATAAATGGCTGCAGAAAGAGTGAGTGGGCATAGTGCCTTACTCTATCATCCAAACAACAGTATCTCTCTCAGGGGAGTCCTTCCGTTTCCAAGCCACTCCTACTGGCTCTGGTTCTGTACAGATATGCCAAGCCTTCTATCCTTTAGCAGCCAAACACAGAATTAGCCATTGCCGGCTTGCTCTTTTCCTCATTCCCCCTTTTCTTTTCCCCATTTTCCTATGTCTTTGCTTCAGTGAAAAGAAGCCACTGATAGGCAGATGGGCAAATGGGGATTGACAGTGTTCCACAGGCCGAAAGCTAATTGGGAGAGACTGGGAAAGGATTTGGAACAACTGAATGGTCTTGACATGATGAGAAAATCAATGCACACTTCCAGTCTATTTGCATCTTGCTGAACTGAGAGGCCACAGTCTAATGCTGTCTCTACTGCACATCGTTAAGAGTTTTGTTTCAGTTATGACCCCTGAATGTGACAACCAAGCTTCAGACTAACTTCATCGACCTCAGATGGCTATGCTGTAGACAGAAAAGTAAGACAGACTTTGCTTCTGTGCATATCTTGTGACAGGCAAGTGCAAAACAGAACATAAGCAAAGCTGTAAGGAGTAATTTTAGCATTGAAAAAGCACTCATGTGACTTTACAGCTCTGAGAAAAACATTTTAGTTTAACTTGCCGATAGCGATAAGAATTCTGGCTGTATCAAGCCTTTTTTGTATAATATTTAGAGGGGAATGCATGAAATGGTTTTTATACATGTTTAAAAACTTAAGTGTATACTAAAGATATATTAATCTATGCATGAATAATTATACGCAGCTTTAATTATTTACATAATTTGTGCAATGTATGTTTTGTACAGTGGATGATTTGGTATAAATGCTTAAATATTTACGTTTATATGGCATTCAATAGCTTTAATTGGAGGACAATATAAACAAGATATATTGTTGTTTTACTTCTACAGTGACCAAGTTTGTACATAGTTTTTTTGTTTTTTACCTGAAACATTATTCAGATACTATCTGTATCACTGCCTTTTTGAATATATCTGTAAACAATCTTTATGTAAAATTTCAGACTTCCTCTGAAAATTAAGAAATATCACATTCTAAAATGAAAACTAGCCAATTCTTGCACTTGATAAGTACCAACAAATACTAATGTTTGTAAAAGCACAATAGTGTGCTTAATAAGTAGTTATTATTGATGTTTTTGCATTATGAACATGAATTGAGGATGGTTTTATATACCTTTACAGCTTAATTTCCGATCAATTTTGACCCTGAAAAAACTTTATTTATTTACAACAAATAAATGCACTATTTAGTTTATAATTAAATAATTTAGTTGTATTTAATTTATACAAAAATGATTGACAATATATTCATAACCCTTCCTGAAACTCTTCTAAACTGCTATTTTAAAATTTACGATGATGATTATGATTAATACTACACAGTTATTTCAGCTCAGACATGGCTTATGTAAAAAAACAAAGTGTACAACATTTAAAGATTAGTGGCAAAAGACACAAGTAAATTCTGAAAAAAAAAAAAAAAATCTTTATATTTTATTACAGAGTTGGTACTATTCAGTGGGGTATATTGAGGTACTCTTATAATTCATTCCAGTTCATGTGACTTATAATAACCTTAATGATTGACTCAGAGGTTGGGAAGCTTTGACTTATCATCCATCTCATGAGTTGTGCTGCTGGTCCTCCTCCCTCCCTTATCTGACTGGCTCACTGACCTTTATCACTATTGAAAACAAATATATATTTCTCAGAGATGACTCCAAAGCAAAAGGCAATACATTGATGTAGCACAAAATAAGGTGCTTCAGTGAAGGTGAATTGTACTTCTGTTATTATAAAAGTGCAGGCCCAATGTAAGTACAGCTTGAAAACAATGTATTCTGGTGCAGGTCTGGCCATACCTTTCAAAGGAGAGCCAGGGGAGAATATGAATCTACGCTCTGAAAAAGAGCCCACCTGCAGCTTCCAAAATGAGAGATGAAAGAACATAACATAAATGTACTGCTACAGAGCCTACAGGGGCCTGTCTCTCACTGCATGGAACAGATTGGCCTCATCATTTTCCAACTGTGTGACAATAGAAAAGTGGCCCCTGATTTTGCTTGGACTCCATTCTTCTTTCTGCATCAGCTTGATTGTGTACCAGCAAACAAATTTACAATACAATCCTCAGAAACTCTTCAGACTGTATATGTAATCACACAAAACATACTTTTACCAAAAGTAAGTCAACACTGTTGCTAACTCCATTTAGAAAGGTTACGTTACTCATCTCTGTGTTGCTCAAGTTACTATTTAGAGACAACATCGGTATATACTCAGATTATAATTTAGCAACATAGGAAGGGTACACAAACAACACATTCTGGTGTAGAATTCTAGTTTTAGTATGTGTATACTAAATATTTTGCGGATGTCAGCGTGTCAAAATGAGTGAAAGAAGGCTACTACAGTAGTCAGTTGATTGCTAAAGAAAGTCAACGAATGGGATAATGACAACTTGCTTCATTATAAGGGGGGATGTTAAACTGAAAGGACATTATACATTAGAGGGGCCATGGCAAAAGAGACCGTAAATTTAATCTAGCTGCCAGTACTTTATGTGCAACAAACTCATTGATAATCAACATATCCAAGCAGGATTAAGCTTTAGCATGAAGAAATAGATGAAATATTTCCATTGGTAGCTGGATGTGGGCAGAACAAGTTATTGTTGCTCTCATTTCTGTCCTCTGAAGGACAAGCACAAACTTGCTTAGGGACATAATTTCTTGCAGCACCTCTACACAAATCAGAAGAGTAGGTATCCCAGTTGTCATGGAAACATGCACTGTCCTGGCGACATCACCCTCATTGTGACAGACACTTCCTTTACAAACACAGGTGAAATGGTGAAATGAAAAACAGCCAGTTCTCATTCTCCACCAGTCACCCATTATATATGAATCCTGGTCTTTTCTTTCTATTTCCGTCAGCCAATGCTATCTTTTATTTGCTGCACCCATCCCAGAATGCCACCCCATCTTCTGTTCACTTAAAGAAAGCACAACACAAACTCTTGGAGGTTGTTTATAGTGCATAGACAGCTTCCTCCTGGGAATCGGGTGTCCCAGAAAGCCTCGTAAAAGCAGAGAGAGATTAGCTTTCTGAGATCTATTTTACTCAATCTTTTCTCTAAACTCTAAGATGCATGCAAATAAGCAGGTGATGTGCGGTGAAGTGTTGCAATTCTGTAAGTTACAGTTTTAAGGAGAAACATGACAGTTTTAAGAAAGTACACTCTATAGATAACGGCTCATAGTTTGTAAGGTCTGTCTATAGGTGTCTGTGTGGGGAGCTATTTTTTGGCGCTATGTTTTTAACTTCAGCATTACAAGAAAGGAGAAGGCTCACTAAACACTGAATCTAATATGCAAGTAAGGTGAACCTAGAGAGTCTGTGTAATGGACTGAATCTTAGCATATGTTTTCAGCTATTATAACCTCACAATAGGCATAGTTGAAAAAAAGACCAAGAATTTGGAGCAGGGATGCAGATTCCTCCCAAGTAGAAGAGTCATGAGTAGCCCATGCTTGACTGGACTTTGCTCTTTACAGCCTCATATTACATTTGAAAATATTTTATTTTTTTATGTTTGGAAATAGAACTAAGATGTCTGCTTTGGAGTGCATCCCATGCTGTAAACTTTAGGGTGTAATAAACTAGTCGGCTCTTCAAGTGGAAAATACTGTTTAATGGGTTAGTAGTCAACAAAGTCCACATTAAATTTAAATTGTTTACTCTTGAATAGCACCTTCTAAGACATTGTTTAAGAACCTATTAAGAACTTTACAGTTTGTTTCACCTCTTCGTGAAGACATTGAGAATTTGCTTTTTATTACATACATTAAATGGCAGTCCATACACTTATGGAAGTATTGACCGCCTTTCGCCTTTTTTTAGTCCTATGTCACATTAAAATGACAAACCTTTCTTTGATACCCTTAAATAAAATCTTCATCTCAAAGATTTGTTTGAGAATATTAGTTCAGAAACATTATTATGAACACCAACACTACACAAAAAAGTCAATGATAAAGGTGTGGAAATGATTAAAGCAGCCGTTATTTATAAAACATTAATTAAGGCATGTAAAATCTCGCAGAGCACTGTACAATCCATCAATTGACAGAAAAACTATGACACAACTCGAAACCTACCTAGGTATGACCATCTACCTGAATGGATAGACCAAGCAAAGAGAGCATTCTAAACAACAGACCTTTGGAGGAACAAAAATAAAACTGTTGTAAAAAAGGGATAAAAAGCAATGTAAATGTCATCTGCAAGTCGTGTAGGGGATACAATGATGAAAAAGAAGATGTTTTAATCAGACCCGTATGACCTACATGCAAAACGTTTTGTGTGACAAAAAGTGTACTCCATGTACTGGAGTGAAAGTTCTGATTTCAGAAGGAGCCAAAACATTAATCTAGAACCACAGTTCAGGAGTAGACAAACATGTAGTTCTGAACATGAGTGCTAAATGGGAAGGGGTGGGGGTATTTATTTACTATCCATTTCTCAATAATAAAATAGAAAATCCCAATACAATACATTGCAGTGTATGCCTTGTGAAAAATATTTACAGGGTTTAAATACTTTTGCATGACACTGCACAGTGTCCCTCCAGCAGGTTCTGAGTGTTCCCTGAAGTCTCTTCCTCTAGGCATGTGCCTAGAAACCCTGCAAAAGAGGGTACCCAGGAGGCATTCAAATCAGATGCTTGAAATATCTTAACTGACTCTTTTTGAAGCAATCTACTCTACTTCGAACTCCCTTAGGATAATGTAACTTATCTTATATCTAATGCTAAACCAATCATCATACATAGGAAGTTTATTTCACCAGCTTACATTTGGAATCTTATACTTTTGATCATGATCCACATCTTGTGACCATAGGTGAGGATCAGAAGGAGATGAACAGGAAAAGTAGGACTTTCACTAAACAGTTTTATTTCATTGTCACAACAGCATAGCCAGGCTAACTTTATCTACAAAGCACGTTAATAATAGCATGCACTGACCAAAGTCCTGGACAAAACAATATAATTCTAAACAAATAAAATAGTATTATAAGTAGCAACAAGAAAATATAACATAGACAATATCCGAAGCCAAAGAGAAGTACTTAGTCTTAAGGACAGATTTAAAAATGGCGAGTAATGGAGGATGGTCTGAGTGACTGAGCAGGCAAGTGCAGATGTAGAAGTTGAGAAGGGGGGATTTAAATCATCATAAAGAAATGAAAACTTTTAAAAAGAATTCTAAAATGGACAGGCGACTAATACAGAGGATAAAATGGGAATAATATGCTCTCATCTCCGTTTTCCAAAAGCAGTGCACAACATTTTTCCTCAACTGAAGCCACAATAGGTATGCCTTTCTAGCTCCAAGCTACAAGCAATTACAGTGATCCAGCCGAGTTTTAACAAAGGCATCAATTACTGTCACCTTTCATCAATATGTTTTTATTTTTTTATTTAACTTTACTTTAACCAGTTGTCTCAGGTAAATAAAAAGCTGAATTTTACAAACTGCTCATTCAGTTTAAAAAACCTATATATGAAACACACAAAAACAAAAACAAACAACCAAAAACTAAGGTTTGTCACAACAGACTGTCTGTAATCTGCCTGGCTGTCTAATCAAGTAAAAAAAAAAAAAAAGAAGCTGGTAGCAACATTTGGACAAAAAATAATCACCAACAGACCAGAGGAGAAGTCACAATATATCAGAAAACGCCACAGTAAGACTACCCATCACCTTCGTCATCCTATCATGTCCTATGAACAAGACACCATGATACATAGGGCCTGATTTATCAAAGGTCAGTTAAAACAAGTGTCAACTGCGAACGCTGAAAAAGCGCTATACAAATGCAGGCCATTTACCATCTAATATTCTAAAATCATTTATTAAATGTAAGAGATGCTCTCTAGACAGCATATTGCTGTAGGAGGCGTGTGTTCGCAGATTTTTACTTTAATTTTATACATTTAATGGGAGCCGTGATAAAGTGTTGTGCATTTCAACATTATGACTAGAACATGGACATTTCAGGACTGCGAGCAGCCTTGTTCTGGACAAGCAGCACCTTTGAAATATGCTTGCATGGAGCAGGAGAATACATTATGTTTGTTAATGACAACCAAAAAATATAATTCACAGACATTGTAGCCTAATAGTACCATCATTTTTTTTCTCTTTTTTTACCAAAGACACATCATGAATTCCTGTGCCATTCAGCCTTTCTTTGACTGTGGCACAGTGCATGGGACAGAAAGGCTGGCACACACAGCAGTGGACACAAAGTTTTAATTTGAATATTGCTCCTTGTGCCTGTAATGAATTGTGCATGCAATCTTAGTATATCACCCAGAAATGAAGGACAACCCATTGTTGCAAAGTTTTTGCATTGCATGCAATTTTGCACTCTTTATTTGGAATTTTGATCAATCAGGCCCTTAAAGTCCTTGATTTTTTAGGCAGAGATAAATTGTGGACTATTAGAGGATGCTGATTCTCATTTTGAAGGCTATGTCTTCAAAATGCCAGCAGGACCATGTTCCCTGAAAGAAGCAAGGTGAGACCCTGAGATTAACTCAACAGATAACCACTAACAACAGCTTGAAATTATTTCCCTGGACACCACAAGCAGGACCAGTGACAAGCATGAACTTCAGCAGAGACCAACCTCTACTAAAAGCAGGCTTTACATTTTTGCAAAGAGTGTGGCCACAGCTGCTGATTTAAATATATCAAAAATCATCCCCACCATCACATACTTTTACAGTAAACCATGCAAAATGCATTGATGGACGATGTCATAAGATTGCCTGAGGTGCTCAAAACATGCAGACCAGACAACAAAATTTTAATAACTCTTTAAATAAACAATAAACAAATAAGACCAATAAATTGCTGAATAAAATTATGAACCAATAAGATTCATTTATAAGAAGACATTGCAAGCTTTGTAATGTACTGTATTTTCAAAAATCCTTGAACGGACAGGCAGTCAATGATGGTATACCAGGCATTGTTCAGATCAGGTCTTTAGTGAAACAGTTCAAGCTGGATAGCCCAATGTTAGCCACGGCAAGGGGGGTATTTACTGCTCAAGTGTCTGCTTGTGGGTATTAACAAAACCACACACTGCAGAAAGTAGACCATGAAAATTATGCCGAGCTGGCCTTGGGATAGAAAAATCTAAAGAAATAAAGACACAGAGAGAACCAAAAACACTCAGAAAGAGAAACAATGAGCCACACTGAATTGACTGAAAACATATATATAAATAAAAAACATAAGCCACTGAATCACAAGATCAACTAAAGTAATGTGGGAGAAAGGAGCTAAACTGGAGAAGACTAAACATGGATATTTGCTTGCCGCTCAAGGGATATGTGATGGTTAGCAGACTGCGGTGAGTCACTACAGACACCAGTAAGTGTTCCAGATCTCATTCCCACACATTCTTGGAGTATCTTGGGATTATGGAGAGTGTTAAGGAGAACCATACAAAACTTGCGTAACACTTGCAACCACATTTTGTATCCTGCCGTTTTTGCTGGCCATCGGTTTCCAAATAGCACTGGGTGGATTGCTGAAAGTCCACTGGAAACTCAAAGATCTAACCTGCTGTCTCAAACAAAGGGATTTCTTTTTTAGTTCATCTGGAATTATATTCACTTCCAAATGCCAGCCTAAATTGTTATCTAATATGGTGAAAGCAATCATCGCTGTTTGACATGTAAAGCATGGAATAGAGAGTTCCAGCAACCTGGTTTCTGTTTTTTAAATATAATCTCTAACTTTTGAAGCAAACATTTAAAAAGAAGAAAAAAACGTGCTGTACAAAATAGGAGGTGAGTAACAAAGAAATGAGCTAAGAAGATGAACGAAAAAACTATGCAGAGTTCATTGAGATGCAAGGATACATGATAATGCTTCACAGGCATGAAAGGGGAAGAGATGAAAAGTCATCCCTCAGGATATTCATCACGTCATGGCTCATTGGAAATAAGACAGATCTGATTCTCATAATTATCACCTTCTATTCCATCATTTTTCATCATCTGCTTTATGTACCGGGAGTTAATGTAGTGAATGAAATCACTCCTAAAATACATTCACAACATTCAATCAAAAAAACAAAAAATGACAAAACACTACCATTTTTAATCTTCTAACACCCAGATCAAACTTAAATAATCTCTACAGGATGTAACAGGCAATACAAAATAGTAAAATTATGCTATGATTATATAGGTCAGTGTTTTTCTTTTTCTTTTTTGTTTTTTTAATGACATATGTTCAGACTAAAGAGTGAGTTTGTTCAATTAATATATCGTTAGCATTTTCCCTGCTAAATGGTCATCATGAGCTAGTATAGAGTTTACGTTTACACTTTGACCAAAGAATTGGCCATCGAGTCAACACACATAAAGGCCAACCGCTATGTACAATTTTTTTCTATATCGGGAGTCGGCCGAAATTTGTTTTAAAAATTTGATTTAAAAAAAAAGAATAGGCACCTGTGTGGCCAGCTTCACTCACTACTTGGCTGAAAGAAGGACCCCCATACACTCCGGGCCACGGTGAGCCAGCCCACTCATATTTTACTCTTAAGTTTGGTGTTTAATCTTTGACTGCACTATTTTAGATTTTATCATTTCCTACCATGTGGTAGTGGGCTCTACTTTGTGGTGATTTTTCTTTGATACTGTAAGTCCAGTTTCTACCTCAACTAGATATTTACACCATTATGCTGGTTACTGTTTGAATTTATTTTATTTTGTATGCATAAAGAAACCTGAATATGTTTTATTTTGTATTGCTCTGAAACCATTGGCACTAAGGTTACTGTTTTGAGGTTGTTTTTATATTGTCTATTATTTGAAGTTCAATAAGTATTTAAAGAGTTTTATTGACTTTTTAATTTATATCGCACATAGTGAGTGTTCATTTGTCTTTCAAAATCAATGTGCTTCCAAAAACTATATATATATATATATCAGCTTTGGATATCAGTCTTTAAAGTCGTCTTTAGATATCGGCCGTCGGCGATCATATTTTCTAAAAATCTGTATCGACACTGGCCTTTAAAAAACCCATATCGGTCAGCCTCTAAACATCCATATTCAGGTTAGAACTAATAGTTGTAGCCTGATTATTTTTCACGGACAGCCATTTGAACTTTATAACAACCACATTAGGCTTCAATGAACAACAACTTTAATCTAAATCTATTAATGAGCATAGCTATAGTCAAGAATTTATTAGCTAAAATTAACCTTTTGAATAACAACACAAGCTGTACAGATGTACAAATTTCCCATTGTATGCAAAAACCTGGAAATACTGCAATTATATTAATGTTAGTATCAATAGTTCACTAAATGTTAGATGCTCAGTATAAATTTTTCATCTAAAATATCTAATTATAATTATGTCTTTATAACAAAATTGAAATTTTGTAAAATGTTAAGGTATAATTA
Source organism: Apricaphanius iberus (assembly GCA_028564705.1). Taxonomy (NCBI): domain Eukaryota; kingdom Metazoa; phylum Chordata; class Actinopteri; order Cyprinodontiformes; family Aphaniidae; genus Apricaphanius; species Apricaphanius iberus. Next base: position 1,035,085 of record JAPXFQ010002068.1, read on the forward strand.
ATTTAAAATGTTAAAATGTGTTATTGATTTGTCATTGCAGGTGGGTTTGTATTTTATTTATTGAAAATATTACAGAGGGGAAGAAAATCAATTAAAAAGATAAAAGGCCCCAGAACTTGGTCCTGAGGAACGTCTGAAGTAACACAAAACGAATATGATTTCAATGAATTCAACCGAATGAACTGAATTCAACATGAGAGGTAGGGTTTAAACCAGTGTAAGGGAGTATGTGTTATTCCAACAGAAGACATTCTATTGTGGACGGTGGTGTGACAGATGGTGTCAAAGGCCGCACTCAGATCAAGGAGGATAAGAATGGCAAGGAGTCCAGTATCAGCTGCCATAAAGAGCTAATTAGTGATTTTTACCAGTTCAGTTTATGTGCTGTGGAGGGGACCAAAATCAGACTGGAACTGTTCATAGTTATGTTGAGAAAAATGGAAGTAAAGTTGAGTTGCAACAGCTTTTTTTAGATTTTGGAAATGAAAAGTGGATTTCAGAAGGCAGCAAAAGTTATTGAAGTTAGAGATTTCTTTAGGACTGCAGTTTTAAAGCTTTGGGGGACGGTTCTAGTGGAGAGAGAGGAGTGAATAATGGCAGTGATGAGAGGCCTCAGCATCATATATCAGTTTTAGCACAGTTAGTGAGTAAAGCATTAGTAAAAGTTGTTGGAACAATAAAAAAAATGCTTTTCCAGACCTTTATAGAAACACAGCAGTTCCTGCTCAATCAATCACGTACAGCAAAACACATATTTGCATTTCTAATCCATTCATAAGCATTGCACAGCTGCCAGTAGAAGGTCACAAGACAGATGTAAGGAAAAAGAAAGAGAAGAGTCAGACACAAATATTTCTCACAGAATGTCAGATATGAAACATCCATAAATGACAAATAATATGATCACAAAGAAGGTCAGAAATTGAATCCCAGAAAATTACTTTTTTCAAGACAGAGAAATAATACATTAAATACATTTAAACTTTTATCTACTTTTAAAAGAATAAAACAGAGCAACTTTGCGGACATCTTGTTAAATGTCTCGCTCTGTGACATTCTGAAGGAACTGGAGGCATATTTTCACATGTAAATTGTTTATTTCTCGGTCCATCTGAAAATGACATAAATTTGAGTTCTAAAATTTGACAGTTTTTGGTTTATTTTATTTTTTTACTCCGGTCTCTTAAAAAAATACAATTATTGTTGATTGGGCTGTTTTGTACAAATGATCAGTGGCAAAATAAAAAATAAAAAAGCTACATGTAAAAATAGAACCCAACTGCAAACACAATACCAATCAAATGGTGAAAAAGAAACTATTTCAGTTTGTTTCCCTTCAAATAGCTTCCATTGAAATACGTCATCTCCCTTGCAAACAACACAAACAAACCCTGATGAGTTAATCATGTGGCTCATTATCCAACCAGCATGGTGTTCGAATATGTCAACAGTTAGTCTTGATCAGTATTCTCTATGCAGCCATTCTGAATGGCCACTGGTGGAATTACCACCTCATTATTTTTCGGCACAGAGTGAGTAGGTTGGGCTTGGTCGCCCACCATCATTAAAGTCAGTATTTTTTAGCATAAAGAGTTTGGCCTCAGATACACTCATTGCTACATCCTTTTATCCAGCCAGGATGGAAGGAGGCATCCAGCTTTTGGAAGACAACTGTAATGATCTGCAACCAGTGGGTGCAGTGCTTGGGGACATTGTGCCATGCAAACCACACTGCGACCACCTGCATTGTGAAATGCTACATATCTCTAAAGGCAATGTGGTGCAGACACTCTCTGCTGCCTACAGCTGGGCTTTTGTCTGGTTTTCGTATGGTGACATGAGCAGCAGCGGAAAAATCCATTGCTTTGCCTAAGCTGGCCTCTGCAGCAGCTTGGGCTTGTTTATCACCTCAGAACATATTGTCACCATTCACTCAAGGCAGATTCAAGATGGTAAGCCAGACATAGTAAGAAAGAACAGGAGAAAGACACACAAATCTGGATGAAAAGATGAAAAAAATATAACTGGAAAGCTACTGGGAAAAGCCAAGAATTGGGGAGAAGGTAAAATGAGCATGTGAATACTGTTGAGAGCATAATGGACAGGAGTGTGAGTAATTAAGGGAGCCTGGATTAATTATGCCTCCAGTCTCCAAGCGTCTTCTACTCCCTGAGAGCATCACAAAAGTACAGGCCATAAACTAACTCCCAAATGCTAGCTCTGCTACTGTTACACAGATTAGTGTAACAAATGATCAAGACATGCCACCATGAGTTTAAAATTTACACTGTAAAACAGTCAGTTTAATTAAATTTAATTAAAAACAAACACATAAAATTACTTGTTCCGACTGCACAGCCGTGGGTAAAGTATTACTCTACTGTAAACATTTGGTTTGGTAGTACAAGGCTAGAGACTGTCAAGTTAAAGTATGTAGTCTGAAATAAGAATGAGTTAGGCCTGGGCGATAATTCGATAGCAATATATATCGACGATATATGTGTGGTGCGATAGAAAAAAAAGTGTGTCGATAAAAAAGTTCGATAGAAAAAAAAAGTTCCCCCTCGATTTTTCATTATACCCTATCAGGCAGCGTAATACAACGATCATTACTTATTCCAAACGAATCATTAACAATGGCCCACGCAGCTCTGTCAGCCACTCTCTCTCCTTTCAAACCACAAAAAGGATGAAATGATTTGAGCTTAAACAGAATTTAACCGTAGCTTCGGCACGCTCAGACGTAACAACAAAGAAGCAGCAGAGGACGTTGTCCCTCGATGCACTAAAACACTAAATGTAGCAATAATGAACAAAATATAAAACTACGGTCAGCTGTTTTAAGCAGGACTCCCGTCTCCAGCTCGCTACGAATCTCTTACAGAGACACAGGAAACGTACCCAGGTCGCGTCGCGTTGCTAACATCTGTGGCATTTAAAATCTCCCCTCGGTTCTGCTCCCGCTCCTCAGAAGCGAAAAAAACGCTTAAAAAAACACAACAGGGGTTGGATAGACCTGCTGTCTTCAGCTCTCAGTGACTGAGCTGCAGTGTTGGAGCCCATCAACACTGGTGAGTAGCTACTTAGCTTTAGCCTACAGCTGAAGAGAATTTGACTAAACTTTATTGACAAATTACTTTAAGGGTTTCATCCATTAATATTATAAAGTGTCATACATTTTTAAAATATTAAAAACAATAAAAATAAGCCTTTAATTTAAATTACTAACATGATTAAAAAAATATATATATATAGATAGATATAATATTACTTTTCTTTGTATTTACTGATGTTACTCAGGTCTCTTGGTTTGTTTCTGTCTTACAAACTTACTTATGATAAAAAGAAGTGTTTGAAAATTTAATTAATTTATTTTTTAGTTAAAATTAGTTCAATGAAGAATAACAAGATGACTGGGCACTTAAAATATAGTTTTTACATTATGTGATTTTTTTTATCGATAATTATTTATATCGATCAATATGACTATTTTTTTTATCGATTAGCTTTTTTACTATATCGCCCAGCCCTAGAATGAGTCTACTGCATGCAGAGACACATAACGTGTTACTTTTAAAAAGCAAAAAAAAAGCATAGTTCTCCCTAGCACAAGCAATCACATTTTGAAATGCTAAAGAAAAATGTAAAAAAGATTTGGTAATATACCACTTGATATTTGTAAAAAAAAAAAAAAATCTATTAAGTTTATTTATATAGCAGCAATTCCAAACACATGTCATCTCAAGACACTTTACAAGAAATGTCCTTTTAATTCAATGCTACAAACATTCCAAAAGGTTTTCCATGTAAGGAATCCCTGCTAATTGCATCAAGTGATTGACTTGAGGTTGTGCCCCGTTCATGCATATTTCAACCACAACCAAGATTTTTTTTTAATTTAAAAAATGAGACACTTCAAATGTGTGATATGCAAACAGACTTGACTTAGAAATGGCATTTCCAGAAAAGTAAATCAACTTCACAGCATCAGTGGCAGAAATAGACCCCACGCCATTCTGATGAGCATGTGTGTAAACTGTTTAAACAGAAGAAGACTAGAGTAAATCAATACAAGGATAAATATGATAAGATCCTGTTTATAAATATGACACCTATGTTTACAGCCTATTTTCCTGCAGGAACCCAACATTATACACACTGATACACTTAATCCACTGATACCCAGGTTGAAGTAATGCATGTTCACCAGTCAGCCAAAGGAGCAGTTTGGCTGTTAAGCAACCAGGGTGGTTTATCTATAGAACAGGACCTCCAATAGTGTCAGACATTGTTCAAGAATCCTTGCACACAGTTTAATAAGTCAAGGGAATGGATTTCAAATCCATGTGCATGGTTTATTAAACCGAGGGAACAGTTTCTTAACCCTCAAAACCATTTCTGCACCTGACCCCTGCCGTGTCCTGTAAAATATAAAAAATACTATGAGGAAAAAAAATGTACAGTTAAATCATTGATCCTTTTCCATCAATAAATACATTTTGACAGAAAAATGAAAAATATCTTATACTAATAAGCTAAAAATTTTATATAATTTGAGACTGAGACTACTTCTGTGTTGTCATAGAGGTCTATTTTTTATATTCTTGGCCATAATTTGATTGTTGGAGGGCCCAGTTCTGAGCACCCCTTCTACCATGGGCTTGGGTTAAACGTCAGCAGCCATAATAGTGAAAGGAGATATGTTTTGTCCACAGTTGCATAGTGCACACACAGCATGCTCATTTCATTTTGTCAGTTGCAGTAAGAAAAAGACAGTAGTTTAATTTAATTGTTATTAAATTATTATTAGTTCAATGTTGATGTTGAGGGCCACAGACAGGCCTCCACCTGCATGCATCCCAAAAAATATATACATTTTCTTTTTAAAGGGGCAGGTGCCCAAGTGTCCCCTACCCCCCATCCCAAACACACACACACACACACACATGCCTGTTAATAGGTGCAAATAAACTTGACATATAAGCTTTCCTTCCATGTCCCTTCTCCCCTTTCCTGAGTTAATTAATTCAGCCTCCCCTCTTCATGGTGAAGAGGGTAAAGTAACAGAAGAGGGCCCTCCATCTTGGAAGGACAGAACAGAAATCCCTCTGCTTCATTCCACACAATACCTCTCAATGACTCTTTCAATTTTCTGCGTGATTGAAATCGAGTGAAAAGACTTAGGAGACGATAGGGGATAAGTGTCAGTGTTCATTTCAATCTGTATAAAAAACACCTAAGGAAACAAGAGTCCCATTTACAAATCCTTTAAATTTAATAGGGAACACAAAAAAAGACCTGTTAAAATCCAAATTCCTAGGTTGCTGTGGTGGTAGTGGATACCAACTGTGGAATAAAGTATGGTGTTGACAACAACACACTTGAATATGTAAAAGCACAAAATAATAATAATAATTACTGAACCCAGCTTTTAGCTATCTTACTCAGTTTTCCTGTTTCACCCCAAAAGATGAAAGTCAATATATTTATTGTGGCTCCTCTGCTGCAGAGAAAGCCTGGAGAACAACAGAGTGGAAAAGCTGGTCTGATCGACGCTCCCGCTTGCAGCAAGTAATTCATTCTGAGAGGGGGCCACAAGTGCCCCACTCCTTTTCCCAGCACAATTTTATGATAATCCTAATAAATTATGATTCTCTGCACAGACATTAAAAACTTTGATTGGCTGTACATCAAAAAGGCTTTGCCTCTCAGGTCAGTGAGAACTGGGATCATGTGTGTGTGTGCGCCTGGCTCTCCTTTCCAACTATCATTTTTTCTTAATCTTTAAACCCTACATCATTCTGTGTCCATCTACTCATTTATTTCCCCTCATGCCTTATGTTTATTCTTGTGTTTGGACTTGGTTTGTAATTTTCCTTTCCGTGCCCTTTCGGTACCTGTCTCTTCACCTGACCTAATAGATTTTGGGCTGCAACATTCCTGCACACACACACACACAAATTTATACAAAACTTTAGGTTTTAGAGTGTTTCAGTCTTTCACACAGGCTAGAGTCCAAATATATATACCTGTAGCATCTGGGACTCTTTAAAATAGAAAACATGCAGCTAGTACTGGATGGAAGGGAGTGAGTCCAATGACAGGGGTTTAACAGTCTGCTATTTTAATTACAGCTGGAACACTATAAAGATAATATGATTTTAAAAAATCATTATACTGATTCTATAAAATCATTACAGTGCAAAAAACTAAAAAAACAATCTATCTACATTGTCGCAAGATATTCCATTTTTGATTAAAGCAGCATGAAGTTACCTTAGTGTTAATGTCCAAAAAAATTTAGAAAGCCTTTCCATTTACAAACCTATTTATTTATTGATTGCATTGTCTTTGTGTTTTTTGTTTTTTTAATTTTATTTATGCTTTGCAAAAAAATATTAAAACACCATGAGCGTTGCTCACATTTTGTCACTCTATAACTGAAAACCTACATATTTTTTTTTTGCATGAATGTCACAACAGTAGACCTTGGACTTGATTCACCCAAGTAAGCTGGATCTCTACAAATTCACTAGGAAGCAATATCAGCCTCTTGGCTTTCTCTCTGATTACTCATCTCCTTGTCAGTTTGGATGGATAGCCTTGGTATGGTAATTGGCAAATGGCCTGTATTTGTATAGCGCTTTACTAGTCCCTACGGACCCCAAATAGCTTTACACTACATTCAGTCCATTCACACACACATTCACACACTGGTACGTTTTCAATGTTGCCATTTTTTTATTCTCTTGTAATAACCTTTGTTCAGTAATATTTTCCAACAGCGCTGCCGGGTCTTCACAGAATAGCGGTTATGTTAAGATGAAATTCACTCAGGTTGAGTGCACTTACATTAGGCAAACAAAGGACTAAACTCAAATTCAAATCAGACACCTCAGATGTTTATTTTAGGGATGCACCGATCTATAGTATAGGTATAGGTATGGGTATGGTATAGGTATCGGGACTTTTTCAGTCCCGATACCTATACCAATATCTGGATTTTGTGTATCTGTCGATACCCGATACCGATCCGATACTATTTGTGATAGTGTGGAGGTCCTGTCACTATGGCTCCGATAGATCATGTGCCCTGGCTGCTTGGCCACAGGTATTAAAGGCACCAGACTTTACAAACTAAACATAACTGAGACAAAATAACAGATGTAAAATATAAAATTACCACAAAAATAAAATTTCAAGTGAAAAATGTATCTTTTTTGGTGAATATATTGCAGATTTTCGCCATTTTGAGTATTGGTTCATGGTATTGGTTAAGTTTAACCAATACCGATACCAGTACATTAGGCAGTATCGGGGCGGATACCCGATACCAATATCAGTATCGGTGCATCCCTAGTTTATTTGTGATTTTTTTCAAATACTTTTGGTAATAATATGATAAGACGTGAAATGCTGAATGGCTTCATTTACTTTTGCAAGGCACGGTATTTTGATATTAATTTAATTTCACTTTGGCATGTTACTTATGTGTCTATGCTTTACACCAGTGTGTGAATCTGTGTATACATGAGTAATTGCAGTGTAAAGTACTTAAAGTTTTTATAAAATATAATACAATACAGGCTATTTAACATTTGCAAGATTAAAATACAATTATCTTTAAAATAGATTTAATTGTATGTTTTTGTTTTATAATTTTGTTGCATTTACTTCTGACAGTTATATACATATTGCTCCATTACATTTTTTCTTTGATATTTTTTTTCAGTTCTGATCTTTGATCTGTTTTTCAATATGATACAGCATTTTTATTTATCATAACATAGAGCATTGCATTTACTTTTCTTTTTGCCAATGGTTTGATTCACAGCTCAATGGATAACCAGATTGACACAAAGGGTTTAATCTTACTCGCGCACTCTGTGGATTGTTTTACCTTCATCAAGCAGAAAGTTCATAGGTCAAAAACATCAATTTGTTGACGTAAATCCGGTTAGCCTGATGATGATTACTGACCCACACTGCCCTTTATTATTAGAAGATTGAAAAATCCCCATACCTTGATTAAAAAGAGCTGGCATGAAAAAAAAATGCTTAACTGTTTCATTCGAAAGTAGCTGATCACTTAAGAAAAATATGGGAATGCAAAAATTCCATTAGGTTCAGGATACCTTTACTACAGCTCTTTGTCAGATATAAAATACTTTTTTAGAAAAAAAGGTATTGGTGATGTCACAGAAGAAAAGCTGATTAGGCATGTATTTTCTGAGGTGAACTGTTCAATAGATCAGAAGTGCGTTGGGGGAGAATGTGATTAAAATGTTCTTTTTGCATTGACTGTCACACCACTTTAGAAAACGTCCCAATTTAAGTGTTCACTTTACAAGGTGAGTGCATGAAGAGAATTGTATTTGATGATGAATGATGTAATTTGTCGGCCACTGACCCCATCCATTAAGACTGACTGCTTTTAAATGGTTATATTCAGTGGCAAGATGGTGTTATGGATCTTACTTTACTTGCAAGATTGCATATCAGTTAAGAAGACTCTGTATGTATTAAACTCAAAATGTTACAGGGCAAAGTAGATGCCTTTAGTGTCTGCTTGCAAATGAGAAATTAAATCAAAATTTGTATTTTAAGACCAAATTAGATAATGTCCAGCTGAAAAGTCTGTCTTCAAAACATAATGCAATTTTAAGGATGGTTTTGTAAGCTTAATGCAAAAAAAAAACTGAAATTCGTTCATATGTTCAAGAACATCCTGGAATAGAAATTTGGTATGTTATGCGCATCGTTTACCTCTCTAAGAAATGCCACTTGATAAAATGTGTAGACTTTTGAAAAAAAAAGACATTTTAGTTTTTTGGTATATTAAAGCAGCCTAGAAATCGGCATTCTCTATCATTTAAAAGCATTTTAATTTATGTAAAATTAGGAGCACATCGCATGTTGATCTCATGGCATAGCATCTTGCAATATGAAAAAAGCATAACATTTCTCGTCAAAGTTAAATCTGTCTCACAAAGAGCTACATATAATTGCTGTATCAACATAACCTGGTCTGGTAAAATAGGTTTAAGCTATTGTTTCATTGGGGTAAGACTGGAAAGTGAGTACTTTAAACTTGACCTACCATATCAAAGTTGGCCCTTAGGTCATCAAATGGTCTTTAGATGTTTTAGAATAGACCATGTGAAAACTGTAAAATCAAAATTGCATCAAGTGTTGAATCAACACATTTTCAAAAAGCCTTTGAGGCCTTAGTGGCCTTTATCTGACAGTGGATAACACAGAAATGGGGAGAGAATTTGGGGATTGCATGCAGCAAAGGTCCAGAAGAATAGGACTCGGGAAAAACACTTCAAGGGCTGAGGCCACTGTAAATGGGTTGTCCACTTTAACTACTATGCCAAGCGAGTGCCCTTGATTCTGCATACTCAAAAAAAGGGGCTTTTCTGATGTAACAGGTTTTTTATTTTATTTTATTTTTTAATTGTTTTAATTTTATTTTATCTTTTGCTGATTTCAGTAGTGTAGGTACCCCAGTACAGACGTTTTGAAGCAGCCAATTGCGAGCAAGCTCTGCACTGGTAAACAAACAGAATTATGCTAGTTTCTCAAATATCAGCTCAAGATGAACAATGTACTTGTTTCTACATCCTTTTTTTCAAGAATTAAAAGTTCAGTTTAGATTTGTTAGACTAAACATGTTGTGAAATATAAGGACACAGTTTTTTTTATCATTTTTTGTGAAAGATTATATTATGTTTAAGCTGTCGGTATGGTGGGTCATATTTTACTATTCAGCTGCATTGTGTACTGTTCCCAGAAGCTAAAATCTATAGTTTATTGTAAACTATTAAAAACTGTTCAGCATTTTCGCTTCAAATTGCTGTTTTCCCTTAAATATTGTAACATTTATCTCTATTGAAACCCTCATTGTAATTCATCTCCAGTCATTTTAAACAAAAAAAACACTTTAATATAATGTTAAATCTGTACTGTATAATGTGCATTTCCTTTAAATTTGGACCAAATAAATCTTGAACTACACATATGGTATTTCATGCTACTGAAATATTTTTTATCCTTTATATATTTTCTACATTGATATGGGGACAATTTTGTATACTGGTGTCAGGCTGCCATAATAGTTTTGAAAGCCATTTGTATAACAGATACGAGGCTCAGGTGGGTTTTGTTCTTGTTTTATGATTATCATTATCTGCAATCATTTTCCCATCCTAGGAAATGGCTGCTGTCTATGGAGTTTGTCCCTCGACTTTGAGTAGCCTCACTGGGTTCATGGCACAATCAATGCACAATGTATTCATTGTCAGTTGTGTCAATACAGTGCTTTTATTACCCCTTTAATCCAATCAATTGGAGATACTGTTCTATTTTACTGTTAAAGATGCCCTATGTTTTTATCACAGCTTTTACTTCTGTCTTGTTATATTCTAAGGCAAGACTGTCTGAAGCAGGCTGTTAAGAAATGTAGATAAAACATTAAATACCAAGCATTTTCCTTCTGTTTTTGTAAGTTCTGCTGATAGTTCCTGCTGTCTAACATATAAAACATGTATGATAACATGGTTGATGCATATTTATTCTCCGTTATATATATATATATATATATTTATATATATATATATATTTTTTTTTTTTCTTGGAAGTTAGTATTAGAATCATCACAACACTAAGGCAAAGCTTCTGAAGAAGAGGTGTCATCGGTCATGCAAGGTACATATTTCCTGCAACTGAAGTCAACTTACAGTAGATAAGGTCTATGCAGTGAGACCACAGTGAGTGGGATGTAGGATAGTCAGAGACAAGTAATTAACTTAAAATAATACATGGTTAACTCAGCAGAGAAAATTTCTTTAGAAAAAAAAAGAAAACACGGCAGAATAAAACCTTCAGGTTTAGACTGGAGGCCAGAGAGATGATTTTTATCCTGTGTGCTGGTCAGAAAGAGTGAACATAGAGCGTGTTTTGACGCATAGTAATATATGTAAATATATGAGTGTGTGTGAGCATGCAGGTGTAATTTGTGAGATCTCATGCAATATTTCTCATCAGTTGAGTGGTATTATTTTTTTTTTTATTGTGTGACTTGATCTGAATTGTGAGACATTACCATTGGACCCAGATAGGACAGGGAGTGTTCTAATCTTGACTGTATAAGACACATGTGTTTGCTGCTGTTACTTGGAAGTAAGAAAGGAACTAGTTCTAAAATTGTGCTGAAGTGACTGAGTTTGAGTGAATGTATTCTCATTTCTGTGACAAACAACTCTCAGTTACAAAGTCAGAGAAGAAGCCTCTCCACTTTTAAACTGTTAATCATACTCGCGTTTTGGGTACTTGGTAGAAAAAGACATATTGTAAAAAACATGGTACCAATAATCTGGCAGCACTATGAGATTTCCTCAAATGGCTAAATTCACTATGCTTAAATCGTTGCAAAAGTAAAGCCCCTACTGATGCTAAAATTATATCTGCTTCAAAGATCACTATTTGAGCTAAAGTACAAGGCAATTTCACCATTGCTTTTATGTGTCTTGGCTATACTTGAATAGCTTAGCTTAGTTGATTTGAAATAATTTGACTTTTCAAACTTAAAATAAATTTTAAAAAAATGGAAGAGAGTTCTAATAGTATATTATAAATTATAAGTTTATTATATAAAAAAAAATACATTTCTGTCCTCAAAACTGACAGGTTGAGACAAGCATCTAAAGCCCATTGTACAGACTGGCTTAACCTTGAGTGAAGTATTCTACAGTGATTAAGGATTCTTTAAAACAAAAATTCTTAATCTTGGCTTCCCCAATGTAATGTTAAAATGTTTTATTGTTTTAATTTTGTAAACCAAGTATTATGTATCATCTCATCTTGTGACCTGGATATATTATTGCAGGCCTATAACACCATGATCTGACTGGGTATAGACTAGTTAAGGTATCTAAGATACATCAGTATTTTTTTTAAATATGGCTTTTTTATCATTGGAGGCATGTATGCTAAACAGTTGACTGCAAAACTGATAACTACTGTAAACATGTAGCCTGATTGATAAAACAGCTTATATCAGCTTTTTTATACTCCTGTTACTTTGTAACGAGCAGATGGAAAAAAGGTGTAACATTCTCCACACTAGGCACTTGAAAACAATTGCTAAAATTAACAAATTTGCTTTACCGTGTCTCAAAATCAGAATAATAAATATAGATTATTGATATCATCATTATACTTGTAACCAGACAAAAATTCTATAGTGCTTTTTTGGTCATAATGTCAACTCAAAATTATTTGAACTAGAGTCTAATTGAGCAAATCAAACTGACAAACATGCATACATGTAGGGGTAAGTGCTTTGCAAAGAGGTACACCAACACCCAACACATGGTAAAACAAAGCACAACTTCCACATTACAAGACAATAACTTTACCCACTGTGCCACAGTTGTCCCATTTACCTATAATAATTAATCATATTTAATCAGAAAAAGATTCTGGTTTAAATTATGGAAATATGATGCAATACCTTTCTCATTTTATCCACCCTGATAGTAGCATTATAGATTTTAATTTGACTCAAGGTTACCATACTGGAAGAATCTGATACTGATCCACATCTATGGTATATCCGGCCTCTAGGATTTGCTAGGATCCTCTGACAAATTACTTTATATCATGATGAATTACTACTTAAATAAATTAAGATCAATTTATAAATAAGGTTTTGAGTCTTTTGAGAAATATATGCAGAGAAAGGCGAGAGTGTGTGTGTTTTTTTGGGCAGACACTTCCCAACCTGACCTCCCAGCTGACAAGCCTGTATGACCACCTGATTCTTCTTCCTTTCTCCTTCTTGCCTGTCGACTACTTAATCTTGTTGAAGCCTCACTAGCAGGTGTTTTCCTTTCAACGTGTCTTACTCCCCTTCAACTCACATTGGCTGTCTGAAACTTTTGCCTCCTAAATGTGCAGGACAGGTTGACTTAAATACTGTCAAAACCAATGGAAGCACAAACAATTCACAGTTCTGGTAATGGTTGACATTTGCCTTGGGTTAACATAAAATTCCAATGCAGAAGTTTTATCAATTTGAAGATACATAAAATATCCTGCAAAAAACATATATATTTTTTATCTATAAGCAAATGTTTAGTAAATAGAAGAGCTATTACCGAAAAGCAGCTTAAAATATCCAAACATCTTGCTCTGTAGGGCCTCTGTCCACCTACACATAATTCAAAAGACAAGCCTTCTAAATGTCTTATTTTTTTCTAACGTGAACTAGGATCTCTGTTTTGCAATAGTCATACATTTTACGTAACATCTTTAACATAAATTTCCTGAAATTATTGAAACAATATTCAGAATGGACAAACGTTTCCCTCTGATGGCACTACTATGCACATGTATGAAATTATATTAAATACCGTATTAAATATCTATTAACATTAGGGAATTCTGCTAATGCTTAGCATTGGTGTTTCTTGAGCCTGGTTTTAAATGGGGGGCACACTTTACCTTTTACAGTAATGGTTTGAGTGTTTTTTCTTCATTCTACATCACTGCAACATTACACATATGTGCTGAAATGAGAACAGTATGCTTAGATGCTGAAAAATCAATGACTCATATTCGCCTTTCTTAGTGCTCTGCAGTGTGATTGAGGACAAAGTGGGAGTACCACTGTTATACTGAGAGTGATCATCCTAGTAAGGATTAAAACAGAGCATTGTTTTCTCCTTTTTTTCGTGTCCTGTCTGGTAGTGTGGTACTCGGAATTGGTAAAACCTCAACAGATTTACTTTCTCAAGCAGCGCATTACAGCTTTTGCTTTAGTTCTCCACTTGATATGTATGTGTGAAATATATTTAATAGATATTGCTGTGGGTTTAATTTCACGAAGCTAGGGACACAGAAACTTTTAACTGTCCTGTTAATTCATAACCAACTGAAGAAACATGTTTCTGTCTATTTTCAAATACACAAAACAATTGCAATAGGTTCCATTTTCTTTTGAAAATAAAGAGTAAAGTCTGCTATTTTATAACATTTTACAGAGAACCAGAAATACTAAATATGGCTTTACTGTAACTAAATATCATGTTTCCCAACAATACAGGCATCTCCAAGCCCTGATTAATTGATTATGAACTTTATAACTACTCAAAACAGACTATATTGCAACAAATTTGAAAATTTAATTTGATTATGTCATGATGCTTGAGCAGTTTTCAAAATTTCCAGGTAGATTTTTTTTCCAGTTCCATTACCAGTTATCCTAACACAACACACCTCCATAATTATCACATCTGCATTAGTATATTATCTATGGGGTTTCCTCAGAAATAAAAGATGACCATGTCCCTCAACCATTTGTTCTATTTTTTTAACAACAGCATGAGAGAAACCATGGCCACAACATCGCATGAGCTGCTGCTTACTCTCTTTATGCTTTCTCAATTGAACTCATCACTAAATATGTTGTCAGGGTTTCCCTTTGGCAACGTACAAAAAAAAAAGAAAGAAAAAAAACAAACATTTTGCATTTGAACTGCAGCTTATAGAATATCCTACAGTTTCCCAGGAATCAGCCTGCACCATTTGTGAGTATGTATGCTATCCCCAGCTGGGAGCCCAATTTCAAGAGGAATTCTTAGCACATACTCATCTAAATGAGCAATGTATCGGAACATGCAATGGTGTTTATCTGCATTGTGCAATGCATCCAGGCCATGTCATGAAGAGTATTACAATGAATTGCTTCGATCAATGGAGGAGGGGTTTTATCTGGACAATAGATGTAAATGTCTGTTTGGTCTGCTTCACCTGCTTTCTACAGTTAAAAGCTAAGGACTGGTGATGCATTATTTAGCGAAAGAGTCAAAATGTTCACAAAAACTTTAATAAAAACAAACATATTTACTACTTTGTTTATTGTTCAGATGCTTCTAAAGCAATCATTTTTCAAAAGCTGTTATAAACAATTCAATGTTACTACTTTGCTGGGACAGTGATAGCTGTAAAATATCAGAACATGTTTATAATTGCAGCCTTTGTGCATATGTGAACAGATTGTTAACATAAGTACACTGGAACCACAAGTCTCTAAAAGGTGCGGCTCAAGTTTGATATTATACCTCACCTTTTATTCTCTCTCAAAGGACGCTGGTTTATCCACTTATACGTAGCCGCATTAAGTTAAACTACTTTCCTCATCCATATGGAAGGATTTAGGAGAGAAGCACTTCAAAAGCAAATATAGAAGATGTCTCGTAATAAAACAGAAAAGGGACCTCTGTTTAACAAGCAGGAAGACCTTTGAAAAACTACTTTGAAACAGGAAATGGGAAAGGGGGGGTTATTTCTAGGTGAGTGGATAGAAAATGCAGAAGGATACAAAAACAAACATGTCAGTGATTGAATGATTTTATAATCAGAATCACTGGGCAGAAGAAAACAAAGAATATGTACATTACAAAGCTTAGCACTGACAATGCACTTCGGCTGCGTTACACAACGCTATGAGCAAAAGGAATTACTCTTGCCTCTTTTCTAGGTAATGTAATTGCTACATTAGTGATCTTCCACCCTCGTTAAGCATGGATCAAACAGCAGTGTAGAAAGCAGCAGCATGGAACGGGAGTGTGAAACAGACAGGATTAGCGGATAAGAGAGATGTTTTCCCACAATCGGCACAGTACATGTTAAGGACTCCCACTTGGCTTATTATAGACTGAAGACACTAGTATGGTGAAGTTTAACCTCTCCACTGAATTACATGTTGCTAATTCAGCCTTGGCGAGTGTATCAGTGTTTGTTTTGACTTTAAGTTGTTAATAACCTCAAACCATAGATTTTTAATTTATTTTTAATTTTTTTTTTTTATTGTATTGTTTTTTGTGGGTGAGTGTTATTGGCTGGTGGAATATTGTAAATGTTAGTTTATGGACAATACATGTTATGTTAATTTAAAGTGAAATTCATATTGTACGGGACTATTCTTAAATTCCCAACAGTCATTTTACAATTTGCAATACTCTCTTGCAAATTTCCACTTATTTATTTGTAAAAAAAAATTATTCTACATACAGATTTACCAAAATTCTTAATATGTCTGACATAATCTTTTCAGGTAATCTCTTAATTTGACCATCATGTTTTGTCTGACTGGAAGTAATAAAAGACCAACAAAAAAAAATCCTAAATTAAGTCTGTTACATCTGTCCTGATTCAAATATTATTAGATTTTCACTGCATTGTTAAAGTTTTTTAATCAAAATATATGTAACACATAGAGTTGCATTCCCTTGCCTATATGATAAGCTCTATTTTTCTATTACACTCTCCAATGTTACATTTCATATATTGTATTTTATGTATATATTTGTTTTAACCCCAATTGAAATCAACTGCATGACAGGTTAAACACAGGCATTTTGTGTGGGTGTATAGGAATAATTATTTATACAATGCAGAACATTTGTTCAGATTTTTCTGTTGGATATTACTAATCAGATTTGTCATGTTTTGGCATTACTATAATTAAAATAGTCAAAAAATGTGCATAAAGTAATATATTTGTTCTCACAAATGCTTATAAACAAAGCATATTCTGGTAGGCTATATTAAGAGCATAAAAAAGAAACTGCAATTGATTTGTGATTAATTTCAAGGTAACTATAGAAACTCAAACAAATAATCACAATTAAGTATTTTAGTCAATTAACAGGCCTAAAGTATTTGTATTTTAACCTATTAAACATGAATATAGGATAGTGTCAGATACCTAAACTGAAAGACTTTTGTAACTAGAATCGATCTGTAAATAATTTAAAGGAAAAAACTCTGGTTGTCAAGTTTGTTTGTTTTTTTGCTACCTTTAGGTTGTTATGTTCAGTATCAAGTTTCATTTTATGATGTCAAAATATAAAATCAGCAAGTTTTTCAGCACTATTTTTATTTATTTTGTTCATCCCTATCAACCTTGCAGTAGTTTCGTTCCCCTTACCAATCAAAGAAGCGGTTTGACCGCAGATAAAGCTTCTGACACTTCTGCCTGGAGTATAGAAACAAAACAACACCTGTCTGCCCCTATTCTCAGGGTCCAGCAGCTTCCATCACTTTCACATATATAAACTAAACCCTATATTATAAGTTATGTTGTTGTAAGGTGCTTTCAAAGTTTTCTGCTTGTGTCCCTTTTTAGCTTTGAGCAACTGCCCTTGACTAGGGAGTAAAATGTTATAATGGCTGAAAGAAAATCTTTACTATAAAAACTTTTCTTTTTTTTACTAAAATGTCACTGTGCAGCTATGAGAAGTACTTTAAAATGCTTATTTGCAGGACTTTTAAAAAGCTAGGTGTCATGTACTTATCAGGTTCTGTGGTTCAGGTAGTAGTTAACTCGGCTTTGAAAATTGTCAGCAGCAGTATCACAGAAAGTTGGTGTGGTCAAAAGGACAAATACAAATCTAACAAAAAGAAAAAAGAAGGTGTTGTAGACATGGTTTTGAAAGGAAAAGCTTACATTAACCTGAAAAAGAGGGGGCAAAATTTCAGCCTTTTTTAATCAACCTCATATTTCCTGGTTATAAAACACAATGGATATAATAATAATAATAATAATAATAATAATAATAATAATAATAATAATAATAATAATAATAATTACTACTAATATAGAAAAAATATAGAATATAATTATTGCAGAAAGAATGTATACATTTATTTATTTATTTTTTAAGTTTCCTGTCTAGCAGTTTGCTACTCAGAATTGGTGTCTGAGTACCAAGTACAAGCCCAACAGATTTACTATCCAAAGCAGAGTATTACAGCTTTGCAGAATATTACAGTTTTGCTGTAATACTCCACATGATGTATATGTATGAAATAAACTTTATTAGTAATTACTGTGGGTTCAATTTCCTGAAGGCATGGACATGAAACCGAGACAAGAAGGAAGAAAGGAAGAAGGTGAAGAAGAGAAACAGGACCAGCAGAAGCGTGAACCGACGACACAAGACAGGGAGGCAAACAAAGAACACACGAAAACATCCCAGTCCTCCGCCTCTGCCGGACGGCAGAGAAGCGGTAAAACAAAACAAACAAAAACAACGAACTGAACAGAACAACGGCAATAGTTCAGATCCAGTAATAAAAACTAAGAATTATACATTCACTACACACAAGCATGGATTAATGAACACAATGCTAACGTTTCTGGTAAGCTCCTGGTAACAACTAACTAATGACGATAACCTCAGCTCAAGATATGTCCGTCTTCACCAATGTCCCCATACCTATGTGTGTGTGTGAGCATGCAGGTGTGAATAAGGTTTACCTATTGAAGGCATGTAAGAGAAAAGCTATGTGTATTTTTTTCATTTTTATGGCTATTTGCTCCTCTTCCTTATTTTAATTGGAAAGCCTAAAGAAAAAAAGCCTGATTCATATCATAGACGCAGCCCACGCTGTAAGTAACTGCAGCCATCCACAAAAAAACAAAACAAAAAAAACCTCTTCACAGTGAAATACTACTAGACCACTGTGTACATACATCGAAATCACGAAAACAATCACCGTGAATTTTGAGTGAAGAGTACAATCCTCCTTAGGGCAGAAATATCTCCACAGATTTTTTGAGCACTCAAATATTTCAGCGAGGGAAACAGACACTCCAATGAAATAAAGGAAATGAGCAATGTAAGCATCTGTTTTCAGTCCCAAATCTTGTTGAAGCAGCCTCCATTTGTCAATCACGTATCCAATATATTTTTCAGGTTCCTCCCCGACTTTTATCATATTTTGCTTTTGCCACTAATAACATCTTCTTCTTCTTAGTGCCACTTTTAGTGGGCTTTGAGTGGTGCTACGCTTTTAGCCGGTTGCAGGAGAATCCATTCCCACAGGTGAATCAACCGCAACCGTTTCCTCTCCAGTTTTAAATCTGTTGAGAATGTGAAAGCAGTGTTGATTGACGTCACATTAGTAGACAGCGTGGGAAATTCAGGCCTTTCAAGAAAATGGAACAATACGTGTGTGGCTGGATTTATTTTTTGTTTAGAGTGCTTTATAATCTCATTGTATTACAAAACTGGACACACATATTTATTTTTTTTATAAATCCTGCAAACAGTCCTTTAAAGGCACAGTGTGTAATTTTCGGCAAGTAGTGGGCAGTGCATACCTAAATTATCACAAGAATGCAGTATCTGTATCTTCAAGTAAGAAACTCAACAATGGAGGTCCAACTAGTGCTGTTTTCAAACGCTCAAGTCCCTGAGACTTATTTATTTGCAGCAACATGACGAGCACATCAGTCTCTCTTTCATCGCTTGGAACTAGCAAAGAGGTAAAAATGTATTTATGGCTAAAAAATTTTACATTTTGAGGGTAAATCAATGTTTTAATAGAGGGTGTGTTCCTTGCGCTTTGTCCGTCCAGGCTCTTGTAGAAGTAAAGACGTCATCTAATATGGCTTTCCCCTGAAAAGAGGACCCACGGCTATGTATTTTAAAACAGATTTTTAGAGTCATATTTTACAATATTGCAAATATTTTGCAATTAATGTGCTTTACATAATAAATATTACATAATATTTAAATGGCTATTTTCAAAGATGTACTGCAAAACCTACACACTGTCACTTTAACAAGAAAACAAATTCCAAGACACCCCATCTCATGCATGTATCAGCTGCATTTATATGACAAAGAGACACAACTCAGTTTTGGAAAATGTAACAACCATTTTGCTAAACCCCATCGCTATTTGACAAAATGAAAAGGCACAAAAATAAAGTGATAGAGGGAGAAGACTGCATACGTTTTGATGTATTGTTGCCAGATTACAAAAGTGCATGGTGAACAAAAGTGCCAGGAGGCATAAAATGATTTTCTGACACATAAAAGAGGTGACATCAAACATAAAATCAGGTGAAGTCCACTGTGCAACTCAGGAGAGCAGCTACAGTGGAACAGATCAAAGAAAAATCAAAATGAAATGATGGTGTGTGTGTGTGGGGGGGGGGGGGGGTCTGTTCTGATTGAAGTGACACAGGAAAATGAGGATTCCACTATCTTCTGATATTTCACTAAAAAGGTTGCCAATAACCAAGGCAAGTGGACCTGAGAGAGAGCAAAGAGAGTAATGTGAAGAGGGATATATATGCTATGGTACAAAATCCAGATAGAAAAGAATGGCGAGTGACAGAGGAGGAATAAGGAATAAGAAAAAAAAAAATCTGCTCAGGTGTGAATGAACATAAGCTGCTACATGCCTAACTGCAAGAAGTAGAAGCAATGCTGCAAGGTGGGCAGAGTGCTGCAAGCGCTGCCATGTTCTGTCCAGTGATTTATGTCTACGCCAAGGCAACAAAATGTAGAAACAAGATCAGAGCACATTCTGAGATGAACTGAGGACTTTGTGGACTGCTGATGGATAGCTTCTGTCTCACCATTCCACCATTTTTTTAAGGTGAGAGGGAAGGACAGATAAGGAAAGACAAGGTGTATTTTCAAGAATATCTGCAAAATACAAGATGGGGTAGGGCCAGACTATAAAATGGAAGGTTAAGGTGAGTTAGGAAGTTTATTATGAGTGTCCCTCATTTATCTTTAAAACATAGTTTGTATTAGCCTACAGAAGGGTCTAAATGTACATCCTGTACTTAAAAACTTCCCAAATATCTAATAAGAGTGTATAATTTAGTGCAGATATTAGACATTCTCCTTCAGGTTTTTCTACCTTGCTTGTTTTAACACATCCAAGTTAGAAGGCCCCTGTAGAACTTGGTGAGCCCTACTAGACTGGTTATTTAAAGTAGTTTTTTGGAGTTAAGAGATAGTTAAAACAGGCTGGACTGCAGCCCTTTAGGACCAGAGTTACCCAAGTATTTCATTGTAAATTGGTAAGTGCTGATTATGACAAAAGTGGATTCAAAACCAGAAGAGACAACATTCTCAGTGTGCACAGCCAAGAGCCTGAATGCACAATATATAAGATACAAGTGGTGAACTTTCGGGGATGAAGTCAAGTAGGTTATTCATGAGGACATACAATGTATTTTGTAACCCCACAATATGGACCAATACCCTGCAAAAGTACAGCTTGACTCAGTCTGTTAGCTTTAAATATGGCTGTTTGATTGGACTGAATTGACTATATATTTCTATATGTTAATATATATTTTTATTAAGTGCTTTCAGATTACATTTTATTGCATTGGTGTTATAAATTAAACTGTAATGATCTTTTTGCTAAATGTCTCAAGCTCCATAAGACTGAATGAATAGTGTTTTTTATGTCAATTTTCTGCACAGGTTTTCTATTAGATTTAGGTCTAGGCTTTTACAACCTAAATCACAGCAAGTAAACAAGTAATTAGATATAGGATTGATTTGGCTCACTGTTTCGGGGGGTGCGAGGGTATTTTACAGTTTGGGATTTCATCAGATTTGATAATGGCAATTTTAAAATATTATTTTTAGAGACCTTAAAATACCAAATCTAAAATAAAGCCTATTTTTCTGTCCATGACTTGCAAAAGTGCATAGTAGGTTTTCTACTTTATTTTTTTTTGCAGACAGGTCTTTTTTTCTGTGTGGATTTAGGCATTCATTTTTTACCTCACAATGATGTTCAGAGTTGAAAGAGACACTGGATTGGGTACTGACTATCCTTTTCTGTGTGTATAATGTAGATTGACTGTGGTTGTACATTGCTAGTTGTCCAAGTAGTGGAGAGCTGCAGAGTCAGTTAAGTAGTCATTAAACTTTACAGCGTTCAAAGCAAAGTCCTTATTTTATGAAGCAGGTGAACAACTTCTTCTGTAAGATTTGTCAATCCAGTACAAGGACTGTACAGTATATTTTTATATATTAAATATGAACAAGTGATATCAAAATAGAGAGCAAACATATTTACAACAGCCCAGCACTTCAGAAAACTGCCTTGCATTAATAATGACCGAAAATTTTCAAGACTGCTGCTGTATATAGCCATTCACAGATCTTTAAGGTCACACCTTCTCATGAAATTACACTGGTTTTTCAAACCTAGTTAACCCTATGTTTTACCAGCATATTGAGGATGGACAGCAAAAACTATGGTAGTTGCTTTCAGAATAAATAGACGAAGAAACCCCATATCATACTTAGTATGGGAGTTAAGTGTACGATAATCACAATGCTAATTTTCATTTATTTAATTGTTTATTTGACAGGGACAGTACAGGAAAACATTGCCAGCTCAGTGGCCGATGTTATGTATATAATGCGTCTAGCCATAGGCTAATTTGCAGCCCCCGT
Organism: Apricaphanius iberus; assembly: GCA_028564705.1. Lineage (NCBI taxonomy): Eukaryota > Metazoa > Chordata > Actinopteri > Cyprinodontiformes > Aphaniidae > Apricaphanius > Apricaphanius iberus. Next base: position 1,057,383 of record JAPXFQ010002068.1, read on the forward strand.
CCCTGGTTAGGCTTTTCAAAAGGGTTTAAAACAGAACAGAAAGATAAAAAATCAGTAAAAGGCATCAAACAATACAACAATAAAAAGAAATACGAGAAGACATATCTGGGCATTTCCCATCCCAAGTGCAGCCAAACTTTTCAGTGCTCACACTTTTGTTTGTTTTTTAGCCATAGCTTCAGCTTTTGTGAGAAAAGTCTCAGGTCCATTTGGGACTTTAGCTCCATTGGCAAAGAGTTCCATAACTGTGTCCCTTTTACTGAGAACGCAGACCGACCCAGAGCAGTTTTACAAAACTTCACTCTGCAGTTCCCGCTGACTCCAGCTCTGGTGCTCACTCGTTGATTAATGTATTTTTGTACTAATTGACACATTACAGATGGAGCAAGACCATTAAGACACTTGAATATATTTTTTATAAAAGAGAAACTGATGAAGCAATCGAATGTCATAATTTTATATTTTTGAACAATAGTGAAGTGATGCCACTTCATTGGTTTTTGATCAAACACTTTAAGTGTCTGCTTGTAGAGTGATGTTAAAGGCTTTAGGACAGATTGTGAGGCCTGGCCCCAAACGATTGAACAATACGACATATGAGATAAAATCATAGCATGTAGATATACTCGAGCCGTCTGAGTTGATACACAAGACCTAATCAAACGGAAACTATTTAAATTTGTCTTGATGGTCTTAGACATTTTTCTAACATGGGCATCAAACTTCATTTTAGAATATATAATAACCCCCAAATACTTAAACTCATCAACCCGCTCGATTTTATTTTTGTAATGTGGACAACATAACTCTGATGACATGTAGAGTGTAACATGAAAAATCGGTGGTAAGTACTTCTTGGAATAAGAGGTTTACCCTTTCCTTTTACTGTGTGTCAAGTACACAAGAGGATGGTAAGTGAAAGCAAGTGGAGAAATGTGTTATTCCAGCATTGATGTGGTGTGTAAATACTTTCTTGAAGAAAATCACTTGCCTGCGTGTAAAACATTTCAAAGGATTCTTACTCCTTTAAGGACTATCAAAGACCGCTTCTGTCTGTGTGCGACAAATACTCCCCCCCCACCCCTGTGAATGTGAATTTAAGTGTCAACGGCCAGTGAAAGTATTCATTTCAGTTTATGCTTGACTAATCAATTAGGCAAGTGAGCAAACAAGTGAGTAACTGCAGCCATAGTATAAATGGACAGGGGGGAAAAGAAGCCGAAAGGCAATGCTGTTGGGGGACTGCACAGCTTTTCAACAACTATCTTGAGTCATAGCTGTGTCAAGAAAAAGTGTGAAGTCATTTGCTCTGAGGAAGCTCCATTTAGTGAAAAAAAAAGAGTACTACTATCAGTCGCATCCAGCATCTAGGTGTAATCCTTTAGCTTTTATGCTGGCAAAAAACAGTTCTTTAAAAATACAGAAAAAAAAATATACAAGCACAAAGGAAAAGCTTATGACATCCAAGCAAGAAAATAAACTAAACAAACAAAACTAGGAATCAAATAGAATAATTCCAAAAATATATAGTTTGGCAATACCTTTCATTTATCTGCATTTCCATGCAGTTCTGTGACAAAAGCAAACATTGCATAGAAGAAGAGAATAGGCTTTGGTGATATACCCATTTTAAAACAAGAAGTATTTCGTTTTGAGTAAAATAAATTGCTCAACACATTCTTTTTTTTTCTAATAATTTGTGTGTAGTAGAAGTAGTGTGAGTCATACCTCGCATTCTCGGGAGCCTGAGATGGTGTAGGTGCATGGTCCAGTTCCATTGACAAGCACATCCATGGCCTCAGAATTGTTGGGCTTGTAGTCCACATAGTACTCCTGCAGAGGAGAGCTAAGGGTGCGCTCTGTCTCTCGAGGTTTCTTGCGGCGCTTTCGTGCTGCGGCTGAGTGCTCCTGGAGCTGTTTGACACTGTTAGGGTAGCGCTTCCAGGAAACATAAATTACCAAGAGGATCATTGCAACGGACAGGAACAGGGCAACACTTCCAGCCACAATCTTATGGAATGAAACAGGTTCCAAGTCTTGCTCTGGTGGGAGGGCAACAGGCGGGGTGACTGCTAATGATGTAGGACCCCAGAGAGATCCCTCAGCCCTATTTCCAGAGCTAGTTGGTGAAGCCAGAACAGATGGGTTATGTTCCGTCTGCACCGGGACACTGGATAGCTTTGGAATAATGCTCATTGTGAGTGTTGTCCCTTGGTTTGATTGGCAAACCTTAAAAGCTTCAACCGCATCCATCACTTTCTCTCCCTGAGCTTTCTTAGGTGAGGCACAAATCATTGTGGTCTCTTTTGCCCCTCTAAAGTTTCTCAGCCAAGCCACAAGAGGACAGATGGCAGGGCTACAGTCCCAAACATTTCCTGCTAAACTAATCATGGTAAGTGAGACCCAAGCATCAACAACCTCCTGAGACACATTGGTCAGCTTATTAGAGTCTAAATTGAGTGTCTGCAGGTTCGGTAGGCATTGGTAAATTACGGCATCTACTTCTGTCAGTTCATTACCTGACAGATCCAGTTTCTGCACAGAGGCCCAAGTCCAAGTCAGGCCTTGGCTCATCGACCGAATGCGATTCCACTGCAGGTAAAGAGCTCGTAGATTGTAGAGTCGAGGAAAATGAGAGAAATTGATTTTGGAGAACTGATTGTGCTCCAAATGCAACTCACTGAGTTTGACTAGGCCCGAAAGTGCGTTCCGAGTTATACTCCGCAGGCGGTTGTAACCAAGATCAAGGAATTCAAGGTTCCTGCAATCTTGAAAGAGACGCATTGGGAGAGTTTTTAGTGAATTTGACCGTATGTGAAGGCTGAGAAGTTTACGTAAACCTTGGAATTGCCCAGGCTGCAAAGCTTGTAGTTTATTGTAAGACAAGTCCAAATTCCGCAAATTAGGGACTGGGTGAAATGTTGTATTATGGAGCGATGTGATCTTGTTGGAACTTAGAATCAGTTCTTTGAGCCTGCGGACCCCCTGGAATGCCATTGCATCCACAGAAGCAATGTAATTGTGATCCAAGTAGAGCCAAATAAGGTGATTGAGTCCAACAAACTGGCCTGTGCGAAGACTGGAGAGGCTGTTGTATCGCAACGACAGGCCCTCACAGCCCCCTGAGAGGTTCTTGGGGACATCACGAAAGGCGCTTGACTCACAGTAGACAATTTTTCCATCACAGCGACAACTTTTTGGGCAGTGGCGCTCACTCAAGGATGGATTTGCCGCCAGCCACACCTGCATCAGGAGTTGGAACAATAGCCAGCGACGCTGCAGAGCAGAGCCTAAAAAAGAAATTGAGAAAATAAAAAAGGTTAGAAAATAAGATAGATTTTTACATTCCAAATCTCTTTTGGATTGAAAAAGCAGTATTTATTTAACAAATACGTTTGCGATCAAGTGTTCGTTATTTAGAAATTCACTTGATGGCAAACACTTGCCACTGTGACCTTGTAAAGAACAGACATCACCATGAAACAATAAGCCAGGCATCTTAGTGCCATTGGTATGCTCTGGTGATGTTTGTCAGTAGAAGGTACAAAATCAATTGAATAAATTTAGTTGAATTTTTCGTTGCAGGGGATAAAAACAAAAAAAAAAGTAAATTGAGTTTTTGTGTAATGGCAAATGTTCAGCTCCTCTGAGCTTCCATACTGGAATTGGTATGGGAGCAGCACAACAAACCTATTCCAACATATGAAACACAGGCACCCAGCTAAATATGAAAAAAATACCAGTCTCTCTGAGACAAACAAAACCACAGTGACCAACAAACCTTATTTAAAAAACTGATAACTATACCAACACTTTTGCAGAAGTCATCTGTCGTTTTTACTTATTGTTTTTCTTAATAAGTTGGGGGGGGGGAATACGAAAAAAATCATACATCGAATTAAAACAAATAAAATTGGAGGTATTACTTTTAGGCCACATCGCAGAGCCCTAGCAGATGGCTTGTAAAAGATGCAAGAAAACAATCCCAACCACTAAAGTAACACAAAACTACTTCAAAGACAACAAGGGGAGTGTTGCAGAGCCTGTAAAATGATATACCAGATCTAAAGACAATCAATTCATTTTCTAAAGGGGGATCGAGGAAAATTACTGTTTTCAGCTGTGTCAGCCTGACTGGGGAATGTTTATGCAGACTCAATGCTGTGATTGGAGCCTATGGTACATTTAAATGACCTGAAGGGATTCAGTATACATTTATAGACACCTTTCCATAAAATATGGCTCTTTTTTCACAGGTTGCACTGCCAAAGATTTTGTTTTTAAACATAATGAAAGGTTAAAACATCCAGCTAAAAAATATTTTTAATTACAACTATATTTAGATCAGGATATCCATGCGGTTTGTTCTCCTGCATTATAGGGCTTGTATTGCTGCTACAGTAATAACACAAAAATTCACACAAAAAAAGAATGAACACATTTAGAAATAAAAAGCTAAATGTAATAGAAATTCTATTACAGAAACTTTGAGCATATTTAAAATGTTTTAATGTTTAAAAAATACATCAAAGACTTGTTTTAATTTTGAAATTTGTCATTCCTTTATATTTTTATATTTAAAACTTTATTACCATGCTTTATATTTAGATTATTTAGCTTAGCTTTAACAGAATGTTTCACGAATGCAGAAAAAAAGACAAGAACGCACTACTCTCTTACTGAACTGCATTCTCAAACTAATCCACAAAACTAGCTTTGAGGTAGTTGTTTGATGCCTCAGAGAGGTGTTGTGAAATTCCATTCCTTTGGCGCAACAGTGATGTTTTTCGACCAGTCAAAAACAAAAAGTCATGATTCAGACTGAATATGTTCTGCTTTGGTTTGGTTAAACACAAAATGACTGGAGTCTAAATTGAAACGCCTCCAGGACTGCAGACAGAACTATCACTTCTTTCATGGTTATTTTTTCACGCGCAGAGTAAATCTCACTCTCCATAACTGATCTGCTTCTGCAGTTGGAGCAGTGATTGCTTTTGGAAAGACTAACTCCAGATATCGATAAAGATAGGACTCTGGAAACGTTATGCTGTATGGATTGCCAGGCTTTATTCACTGCAGAGGACATAATTGGAACCGTGAATGCAATGGAATTTGGGGAAAGGGGTTTAAAAGAAAATACGTTTTCATTTCCAATACTTCTTAAAAAACCTATTTTATACTATTGATTTTGTTCCAATAAAGTGCACTTCTCAGAAAAGTCCTGATACTCAAACTTAAAATAACTGTTAAGGATACATTAAATAGAACTGCTAAGAGATGACTGCAGTGCTTCTGTGAAAACGTATACTGTTCAGGATACTTTTATTTATTAGTATTTAGTACTTGGTTCTCCTTTAGCATAAATTTCTGTATTAATTTAGTGTGGCATGGCAGTACTAAGGAAGGTCAGGCACTTTAATAGTGTCCTTCAGCTAGTTTGCATTGTTGGGTGTGGTATTTCTCATCTTTTTCCAAAACAATACCCTATAAATTCACTATGGTCGATAGGTCAGGCCAGTTTGTTGAACAACCAACACTCTGTTCGTTAATCCAGTTACTGATCATTTTGGCATTGAAAGGTGGGTAAAAAAGCATTTTAAAAAAGTACTTTAATACAATACCTTGCCTGTTTCCATGATTTTGTGCTACACACTGATTGTCTGCTTTAACGGTTATTTGAGGAAGCTAGTGTACAGTTGTTCTTTATTAGGACCAGCTACATTATACACTGTGGTTGCTGCACCTGCAGTTACCAAAGAAGGGTTTAGGATTCATGGTGTGATAAAGTACCATCAAGTGCACTCTTCATAAAAATTCTGCAATTTAACAAAACTGTAGGAATAATGAACACGAGCCGCTTGCAAAGATATAGTGTTAGCGCTAGGCATGACAAATCTGGACTCTGAAATTCAAGAGTGTGAATTACTTTTATTAAACTTCTGCCATGACAGTGAAACTGATGAAGAAACCAGGAAATATGGACTGAGGGTGTTCATCATCTTTAAGGTTAGTTGTAGGATTATTTCTAAGATTAATTAAATATTTAGGACTTGAAAGATAAATCCAGCAGCGATAGACTTACAGTAGAAAGGGGAGGAAACTTGAATGTAAATCTGAGCTTCCTTTTGGGTCGGGGTTGGGAGCAAGGGAACACATAATCACAGAGATAAAATGCCAACAAGATACAGTACCTTCCATAAGTATTCCAACCCCTTACATTTTTCTACATTGTAACACAGTACAACCCAAAACTTTAGTAGATTCAGTAGGATTTTATGTTTTGGACAAAAACAAAGTAGCACATAATGGTGAAGTGTAATGACGATAATACAGGAAATTTAATATATATTTTTTGCTGAAAACCCTTGCTGAAAAGTGTGGTGTAAATTTATATCCAGCCCCTTTTAATATGAAATCCCCAAAGAAGTTAAACCTAAGGCCTTCAGAATCCCAGGGACTATCTGTGTGTAATTTGATTTCAGTATACAGCAGCCGTTCTGTGAAGGCATCAGAGGTTTGCTACAGAACATGAGAGAACAAACAGCATCCTGAAGAATGAAGAACACAGCATACAGGACAAGGGGGTAAGGTCTTGGGGAACTGCAAAGGCAGCATCACACTGTAGGAATGAGAAACTTTTTCTAAGCTTTTTACAAATAAAAATAACTGCTAACCAAGGTATGTAAACAGCTGAAATACAAACTAATTGGATGGGTTTTGGAGGCAAACAGTATGAATTTAGTTAGGTGTTTCAAAGTAAAAAGTATTTTAATGTCTTTATTAGTGAGGCAATATTCCCTTGAAAATCATGTTGCAAGTGCTACTTTATGTGCCTTGTTGGTCTATTAAATTTCTGTAGGTCTATCATTTAAAAAGCCTATAAAATGAACTAAGGTTTGCCGGGTTAAAGTAAAAAAAAAAACGAAAAATTTTGGCAAGGTATACAAACAATGATTTGTGGTATAAAGATAAAGCAAAGCGGTCAATAACTTCCTTCAGTAAACCCTCATTTTGCTTAGGTTGGAGTGAGTTGTTTCCATTTAAAATTCTCCCCTTTACCAAGCAACTAATGATCCATCATTAAGATACATCGATTTCTCCTGGAATAGATAGTAAGAGGGAACGCTCAGCACAGTCTGTTTCTCAAGGCAATATCATCAAGTATGAAATTTATTACCATGATCAGACAGAGATAAGATTAATACATCCAGATAGAAACGCTACATATTTTAATTAGATCACAATATGATGACAGGTACTACCGTGATTCCACCTTTTCATTAAACTGAATGTGCCATATGTTTAGTATGTTACACTGATGAGGAACCTCACTTTGAAACATGGAAATCTGAAGACATCGAGAATACATCTATTGCAGTCAAGGCATAATTTAGATTTTGTGGAATCTCAATAATCTTCCCGGGATTTGTCAGATGTAAGTGGTTGACATAGTGTTTCTGAGGGACATCATACAGCATATGGTGTCTAACATAGCCATTTAGTTGACTGCCAAGCATCTGCCGATCCCATATGGGGATTCTATGTGTATTTGTCTGGCTTGCAGTGCGGTTGAAAGAGAAACACTTAGTGTTTGTTTTCCGAAGATTCTTTCATCATCCCATACAGATGGCGGGAACTGTGGAGCCGCACAGATAATTTGTGCTGGCTATTGATTATAGCAACAACTCCATCCATCATATTTCTTCATTATGGGTCCAACAATTGTGCTATTTTAACATACACACTGTAGAGCTTGAAAGATGGCGATCACAAGGTTTGTGAAACTAGCCAATTTATTGTTGTCTAAGGGGAACGATGCATGTCAGAGAGGAGAAAATGTAGGAAAAGTGCTGTAGATGAACACCACAGCATAATCTTCTAGGTCGATTTAAAATAATTAATACCCAGAACATGTTCAGGAGTGGACTAAAATATGTGGGCTGTTTCGGCTAAACATAAAAGTGAATTTTGTCCTTGAATTGTATCCCAGGAGGATGCACCAACAACACTCATCTGTGTATTTTTCCCATTTACAAAATATGCTTGCTTTATTAGAAGTGCCTTCTGGATCACCTATTGTGGCTGGCTCTCAAAACAGCGTTTTGCTTCTGACTGACATTGCACGCAGTCTGATGAGACATCTATGAGCGAAGGCCTCTGTAGGCCATCCTCTTCCCGGCTCCTTCCTCTAATTTTATTTGCAAAGCACCAAAAGTCGTCCTCCGTGGTGTCCCTCAAAGGGTTTGTGTCTTTATTTCCTCCCACCTCAAGATGTTTTCATCATTAGTGGGGGTTTTTTGCAAAGAAATGTTTGCTTCCATCTACCACACATTAAAATGTACCATGTCCTTTAACCGCATAGTCCACATAATGTTTTTTTTTCCGGAAAAAATATTTTCAAACAGGAATTCAAAAACATCTCCATCTTTTAGAAACTTTTGTTTCCTCCCATTTACATTCTTTATCTAGATTGCCTAAGAAAAGCTTCCCTAATTTTGCCAACCTCCAAAATCAATTTATTGTGTTGTATTGTGCTCTGGGGGTAAAAGTTAGATGTAAAATTGCAGATGGTTTTTAACATTTTTTGTTCCACAAATAAAATCAATGTGCAATAATATTTGGCCCCCTTTACTCTTATACCCTGACATGTGACAATATGCAATGTCTTCCTGTATTGAATTTTATCTTATATTCAATTTAATTCACAGAATCTATGGGTTTGCATTCTGTCTACACAATAAATTGTAGTTGAAAACTGAAATGTTAAAACACATGCTTAAATATTTCTGTTGTTGTTTACATGTGTTTTCAAGGTTGTAGGAGCTGATGACCACACCAGTCCTGATTTTTAAAGTTTCCATTTAAACTTAATTTTGACCTGACCAATGTGCAAGAAAATCAAATTTTGAAAGAAATAATTAATGGCTAAAAACCTTAAAAAGACTCAACATACATGTCCATAGAGATACAGGTTTTGTAAAGACCACCCTGACAGTGAAACATAATATGACAGCATTGTACTGTGGGATTTTTAAATTTTCTTTTTTTTCATAGATTACTGAAGCTGGTTAGAGTTAACAGGAAGGTGGAGCTAAATACATCAACATCGGGGAAGACAATGTAAGAATCTGCAAAAAACTGGAGGCTGGGTTGAAGATTTATAAGCCAAAACTTACAGAGCTACAGTGGAATGGCCCAGATAAAAAAAAAAAAAAAACTATTGAAGTAGTAGAATGATCAGGTAACAATCAGGAACTCAACCCAATTAAGAATTTGTGCCAAGACGTATCCTATGCAGTCATATAAGCTATCTATCTCACTGAGTTTGAGCTGCTTTGAATAAAGAATGGTCAATGGTTTAAATTTCCGATTCGCACATGTAATGTGCAGTAAAACATGAAGGGATGCCAAAGCACAATGAGCTTTTCAGATTTTATTTTTGTTTGCAGAACATATATGCACTACTCTGCATTGATCTATCACAAAAAATATCTACAGAATACATTCCAGTACTATACTGCAGCATAAATTCAGGAGTTATTAATGTTTGTAGAAAGTGATTTACATTTCCCCTTCTTTCTTTTGTTAAAACACGCATTTTATGTTTAATATTTTAAGAACTATATGAATCAATGCTTATTAATTTACAGTTTTAGTTTCTGCAGCTATTTCTTGCACTCTAATGCTTTCTGGGCATAGATAAGAAAAGGCTTAAGTTTGTCTGAAGGCATGAGCGCAATGCTTTGTTATGGAGCAGACAGCCCCGCTGTCCTCAGCAGCACAAGATGGGTATTTCTGCCTCTCAACCCTAACACATAGAAAGAGTAAGTGCACTTTACTGCTGACCTAAAATAAAACCAAATGCAGCTTAATAACTTGGGAAATGGACTCACTAACTGGTGCACTTTGAGCGCACATGAGTGGCTCATTGCTATTTGCTGCCTGTCATTGACAAAACTGCAACCAGCTTCAGTCTTGACTCCACAGAGGCTGGACAGCAGCCTAAAACATAAGGACGGATGTCCCCAAATCAGTCTAACCCAACTCATTAGTCTCCGATTATCTGTGGGATCATACCTAATCCAGCAAAGATAGATCAAATATTACAAAAGCTAGAAAATACTGTAATTTTTGTTGCTTTCTGCACTGTATGGATTATGATCATGATGACTGTACATAACTGTGCTCAGGTTGCATTGTTGCCAAAGTTCATCTGATAATAGCACAGTTATACAAGAGGAACATAGCATTAATGCCACCTCAAGTGACTCCACACTCCATTATTAGTGACTTTAGCACAAGCCCACTGTTGTTTAGCAAGGACAGAAAATATATAATGACAAAGAAGTTGTTTTGTTACTGCATAGGAACTAACATGTATTCAGGAACATCTACAAATGAAGTCACATTATCAAGCAGGGTTTAAACAAACAGTGCAATGAGACAGCTGTGTTCCAATTACCTGAATTTTGTAACTATAGTAATCTCTTTCTCAATCTGCTATTCAGAGCGTAAATTAGAGAAATCGCTGCCATTTCTACATGGTTGCCTGGTTACTAACATGCTTTACAGTTCAGTCCAAATTTGTTTTGATAAGAGAGACACTGTCAGGACTTCACATCAACCAGGTTTGCATATTACTTCTGATGAACACATAAAATCTTAATTACTTCTAGTAAATATATATTTTTCCCAGTTCTCTCATTTCTGGCCCAAATGTAACACTCATGAACAGACTCTGGCCTGGTAGGTAGAGGGAATGCACCTAAATTTCCTTTGCCACCCATGAAGCATGTGAACAGGATGTATTGATTATTGCAATCACAGGCAATTTAAGCCTACTCTATTACCTCAATGCAAAACATGCTGCAGTGACCAGGGACATCAGAGCTTCTGTTACCTACAACTTCCCTGGTAAAGGATCATTCCAAAAGTACATATGCGTACATCTGAGCTGACTGCTAAACTATCCATTTATTGGTTCTCCTTTCAACCACAGTTTTTCACAGAAAAAGAAAGACCAATTATGTAATATATTGCTATTTGAAAAAAGAGTGATGAATCTAGATTATAGATTCAAGGGCTGGGCGATGTGGCTTGAAATCTATATTGAGATACAATATAAAGCATGTGCGATAAGGATATGTATTGCAGTTGGTTTAGAAATCTGACTTATAATATTTGATTGGTAATAAATTAACTTAAATAAAAGGACGAGAAGATTCCTTTTGTGCTCCAAGAGTATTTAATTTGGCTTGTTAATTAACAAGGAGTGTCAGCACATACCAAGCATGGCATGAACTGACCTGAACAACCGAAATCAAAACAGACTTTTATAAAGATGAGTAAACGACCAGGGTCAGACTGTTGTAATTCACAGACAAAACAAAATGCATCTGTCGAAAAACTACCCTTGAAGAATTCTGCAACCGTTCACCTAGTCTGGGGCACAGGTGTGTTCACATGAACCAGTCTTGGTGGGACAGAGATCTCAGTGGCTTCTTAACAGCACATCCTCAAAACCTGTTCCACTCTGTGGGAGCATGAGGGAATGAAGACATAATATAAAACATAACCAGGTTGTTATTCTATCATAAATCCCTAACATAAGGAGTAGAAAAAAATTATTCCACAGCATGGTATATTATTTTGTTTATTTATATATCTCAAACTAATTGCTTATGAACCGTCTCACTATCCAGAAGCATTGCAGCAGAACTTCAAAAAGGTTTAGAATGCAATTTAAAATACATTTATTGTGCAAAATGTACGGTATAAAAATTTCAATTATTTTTTCCAAAATAATGCAAACAAAAAATATGTTGTGAAGATATTTTAAATACCATAAAAGCTAAATTGTATGAATGTTCAAAATTATCTGCTTTCCTGTTTAACTATATATCACACAAAAAGAAACCACCATATATTTGAATTAAAAATGCTGAAAAGATTTATTTTTCATTAAAAACAAAACAAAAAACTTAAAACGTTCATCTAGTGTAAAGTGAAACACTGAACATCGGTATCCTTGTGTATCATGTAGAAAGTATGTAGGAACAGCTTGATGACCTTATCAAAATGCATAACCACAGTATGATGGTATAGTTCAAATGTAAATCTTTGGCTAAATTTACAGTACAGACCAAAAGTTTGGACACACCTTCTCATTTAATGAGTTTCCTTTCTTTTCATGACTACATTGTAGATTCTCAATTAAGGGTATCATAACAATGAATGAACACATAACGTATGAAATTATTATATGTACTTAAACAAAAATGGTGAACTAACTGAATACATGTGTTATATTTTAGATTCCTCAAAGTAGCCACCCTTTGCTCTGATTACTGCTTTGCATTCTCTTGAGCTTTAAGAGGTAGTCACCCAAAATGGTTTTTGAACAGTCTTGAAGGAGTTCCCAGAGAAGCTTATTACTTGTTGGCCCTTTTGCCTTCACTCTGCGGTTCAGCTCACCCCAAATCATCTCGATTGGGTTCAGGTCCAGTGACTTTGGAGGCCAGATTATTTCACACTTTTTTGTAAAAGTACTACATCATTCTGTATTTGTTCATTCATAGTTTTGATGCCTTCAGTGAGAATCTACAGTGTCAATTGTCATGAAAAGAAAGGAAACCCATCGAATGAGAAGGTGTGTCCAAACCTTTGGTCTGTACTGTATATAATTTCTACCTTACTGTATATATTTGTATTGCGCTCTAGTAATAGATTCAACATTTTAAATAGGTACAACTTAAATTTTTATATTTCATTTTCTTTTGATTCTTGATGTCACACATAAAGCAAAGGCTTCAAAAAATCTGTAATACATTTCCAGTCATTCACTCCAGGTTTGACCTGTCTATGTAATAGAAAGTTCTTGCTTGTCCTAATTTGGGGTTGTCATTGTGCCAAAAAAGCACTAGAAGTATTTTTTGTGTGTTTTCAGTAAATAAGAGTTAATGTATCTCAAACTATGCTTCAAAGAAGCTTACTCCTATATTCCACAAGACGCGTAATACACAGCTGATAGCCGCCGTTATTTTCCGTTCCCACCGGGGCGTGAATCATTGTGAATCGGACACATTTCAGAAGCGTTATGTCACGGCCCACTCCTAGATTTAAACGGTAGGTCTATTTCTGAGCTCAATGCTTCTAAAATATGTAAAGCTCAGCAGTTGAGATTGGGCCAGACAGGAAATCAGACACTGGAGCAGTGTAAAGCTGCACGTATAAAAAGCCACTACAGATTACACCTAACTATAAGAAAATAAGATGATAAGGGTGATCTAAAAAAATACCAAAAATTAAAACTATGATGGTGTCATTCGCTATTCAAGAGAATCCATAAGGATAGTGTCTGAGATAACAGAATAAAAAATAAAATTAAAATAAAAAGATTTCATAGCTACCATCTACTGGTCTGCTGAAATCAAATAAATCAAATTACTAACATAACATGTTGGTTCAGATTGGAGAAATTAGGTTGTTCAGATACAAAGAAATAGTTCAAAATTGGTGCTGGAATGGTTTGACTCACCAACCTCAAATGTATGAAAAAATACTGCCTGATTTGGAAAACTCCTATTTAAGTTCCTCACAAGCAGCTGATTTTTTTTTTTTTAAAGTAAACAGAGGGGGGAGATATTGGCCTCAAAGGGCTAGTTGATATCCACTGTGCACCTGCTTCACCTGACATTTGTAGAGTGCTGCCTGTGTGATGCTAGAAGGCCAGCAGAAAGCCATCTGTTGATACTATTGAGGTACTCTGCACATAGAAACAAGTCAGTGTCTCTATGTCCAACGAAGAGTGGTCAGTGTTCCCTAGTTTTTTCACAGCAAACATATTATGTTTAGATGCTAAGAGGTTGTGTAAAATGTCATTTGCATCTAAATTCATCTCTGAGCTTTCTACTCTCTCTCTCTCTCCACTTTAACATCCTCCTCCTGTGAGGCCCATCTCTAATGACATGGTCCATGAAACATAAGTGCATTGCACGCTGTTAATGAAGAGGCTCGCGATCAGCTATTCTGGCAAAAAAATGAAGACTAAAACACTGTGCAATCATCAAATACTTGTGCACACTGTCGTGCAAATACACAACAGTGTGTTGCATTGACAGTTTTGGATTTTACAATTAAAATATTGTGTTTTTGTGTGTTTGAGACCCACAGCTGTACTCACTCCACATCAGATATGTTAAAATTTCCAGTATGCATTCACCAGACACTTTTTCTATACAATAGCTTGTTAACACAAACAGCTCATCAGCCAATCACCTGGCAGCAATTTAGCATGTTTAGGCATCAAGACTTCGAGAAAGCAACTTGCTGGCGATCAAATCAGAAACATAAAATGGTCAAACAATTTTGTGTAGGTAGGTAGTCTGACTATTACGAAAACAATTGCTATTATACTTAGATATTCATAGACAATTATCCCTCCAGTTTACAGAGGATGTTGTGAAAATAAGAATATAGCAAGTAAGCGGCAGTGGGATATGATCAGTAATGAGGTGTAAAACATGTAAAACCTTGCATCAAATGGGCTACAGCAGCTGATCATCCTGCTAGGTATCATTCCTGTCAGCTAATAACATGAAAGGGAAGCTAAAATCCTCACAGGCTTACTAAAACTAGAAAACAGACTGGTTTTAGCTGCATTATACAGCTGGTATGGTAATGCCTGATTCACACCAAGTGTGAATCGGATGCGCTTTGGCTTCCGTATGGCTTTGGTTATGGACTGTCATTCTCACCAACTGTGGTTCCAATGCAGAACATTTCTGGAAAATAATGAACGTTTTGCAATAGTTTGCCAAACACTGAAGATTTGACATAAAACTTTTAAAGATTTGCCTGTAAAAATAATGTGAACTATCATACACTGTAAACTGATTTCCCTGTCATTTATAATGAAAGAAAAAGTAGAAAAAGAAATACAAGGCAGGCTTTATGTTAAACTTTCTAAAGCTCCACATCCGGATCTACACCGCAATCTGTGAAAATGCTTTGATTGTACACAATGTTTTTTTGTCTTTGCAGAAGCCGTACGGTGTGAATCAGGCATTAGAGCTTGGCATAAATTAAATAAAAGCATGAATTAGCCCAGTCCCGCCTGCTGCTGCTAGTGTTGTAATTGTATTGGGGATTTATGTATTTTTATGGCACACTTAAGCCTCTGTCTACCTTCTAAACATAATGTAGTGCAAACTCCAAAGTATTGGTCGCTGACCACGATGAACCCATCTTCTAATGATGATTTCAATCAGGAAAACGAACCATGCCACAAAGCACAAATCATCAGTTTCGAAAATATATATTATATATTTTCAAAATTAATGTGCAAAAGCATAATGTCATAGTCCCACCTAATCTTTGACTCCAAATATCAAATCTAACAACATTAAGCTTAAAGTGTTTTCCTTTACTTAATTATTGTTTTTGATGTATGTTATGTTGTATCACCACATAACATTTACGGCAATTTGTTTCCATAATTAATGCAAGTACAACAAAAAATAAACTGATGTTGCGTCGTTTAACCTTATGTGGAAAAAATGGTTTGTCTACATGTATAAAAAAGGACCAAGAGGAGATGAAATGGCAATGTGTAGGTACAAAATTGGTCTATGAAAGGTGATAGGGTGTGTATGTGTGCATGGAAGGTCCCGTTGATATCTGTTGCCCTTTGATGGATTGTCAAACTGTCCAAGGTGTTCTCCACTTCTTCACTCCTGACTGATAGGTGGTGAGGAATATGCAGCTATAGAATTTGGATGGATGAAAAAGTAAAAGAAAGATGTGTGTGCAAAGCACAGAAAACAAGTTTAAGCCTACAGGATCTCATATCCTCTTAAGCCCAGCACTGTGAAGGAATTGCATCTCCTATGGCCAGTAGTGTGGGCCTACTGGTATGTACAGTTCATATTGATGTGGTGCAGTAACCTACTGTGGATCGATATATCATGCTGTTCTATAATTAATGGCAAAGTCCCCCTATTAAACTTGAGAAACTGGTTAGGACTGGAGCAAAAAAGGCTAAATCATTCAGAGAAAACGTCAAACTCTGCTGTAAAACCTGGGAAATTTTTCTTTCTTTTGTTATTTTTTTGTTTTGTTTGCATTTTCAGCTGAAGCTTGAGGTGCCCAGTGGGCAAGTAATAGTACGCACACGTGAGGGTAACAGAAGGGGCAAATGGTAAATACTAATTAGAAGTGAAAGTAAGATTGGGTAGGGAAGATAGTCGCATAATAGCCCGTTTCATTGCCACAGAACACACACACACACGGTTTATACTCCTTAATCTCAAATCTTAGGAGTTTGCCGGTAGCAGGTGCAGAACACGATGGGGTTTGCCGAATGAAAAATCAATCTGATAAAGCAAGTCCTGCACGACTGGTCCTCTAAGACCCTTGCTGCGATGGTGTGAAGCAGGACAGCAGGATCTGTGCGATGCGCCTACAAACAGGACAATAAATGATTATGCAGAGGCACGCTTTATAAAGTTGACTGGCTTCCAAAATGAGCCGCGCATTTGCATTCCGATCCATATCAATCAGTGCATCCGTGCACTCGAACTATTCAGGAGAAAAACACGGGGGTGTTCTTTAATTAAAGCAAGCAGGCGGATTTGCTTTGTGTATATTTTATAGGCGGGAGATCTAATTGCAGTATTTGAGCATGTAATTTCAAAACGGGTTTTCTAATATAGCAAATGACAGAGAAAAGAAGATCAGAAAAAAACAAAAAACATATTGCAGCTCTGCGACTTACTGGCAGCCACATTCCAGGAGTTTTTTTTCCCCAATCACTTAAATGATAATAATAATAATAACAATCTAAAGTGACAACGGTTCTCTGAAGTGGAATTTTGACGCAATCATCTGGTTTTCCTCAGATTCTACTAAGCAGAGCAGAAACAATTTGATCTGCATTATCAGACATGGAGGCAACAACCTACCATAAGAAGAGTGATGAAAAGACACAAACTTACCCATATCCGCTGATCTGTTTTCGCTCCAGCCTACAGGTTTTAATGGCTCATTGTGCGCGACATCCGAGTCCGCATGATGCGCTCTCCACAGCACACGCAGGTACCGTCCTAATCTACCGGTCCGCTCTCCGCTCTCTCCGCGCAGTCGCCGTCTCCAAAGCGCACCTGCACTTTTACACTCTCCCGGACCTGCGATGCTTTATCCGGTTTAGCTCTGCACCTGCACCCGTCCCAGCGAACCGGGGCGAATGTCATTTACTTCCAGACTCCAGATTAAAGGCGAGCAAAATCCGGCTTCAGAAGTCTGTATCCATGTCTCAGAAGAAAAACGAAGGATCAGCTTCTTCTTTTTTTTTTTTTTTAAGAAACAGCCAGAAAGAGCACTGCAGCTGACGCAGGCGGTAAAAATGTCACATCCAAGTAAGTCATGCCAGTCTACATGCGCAATGAAATTCCGCGAAAATCCCGTCTGGAACTTCACACATACGTCAGCTTGATATTTTAAAAAAACAGGCCGTTGGTTCCCGCAAATAATTGTGGTAAAATACCTTGTTTGTCTGTGTTCTGCGCGGCACACAGAAAAAAAGTAAGCAGCAGGTTTATTCCCAAGTGAGTGTGAAGCGCTGTCAACGAGTCTCTTGGGAAAGTCATCCAAACATCCCCCCTTTCTTTTCTTTTCTTTTTTCCCCCCTGCTCAATCGTTCCCTTCCCTCTCGCTGCTGCTATGTTTGAAATACAGCATGACGCCGCCGTTAATCACGTCTGCATGTCAAACCAACTTTGTCAGGCAGAAGCGGAATGCCCTCTTCTGGCCAGACTGCGATCACGTATCACGTCCGAAGGCTTCATCATGCACTAAACGTTAGGGAGCGGGAGGTACGGTCAACACAGAAGACCCTCGCCCATAGAGTGAAGATACCATTACTTAACGAATCTGTTTGCAGCACTATTGAGAGATATCACAATGATATCTAATTTAGAATATTAGTAAAGGATATTTTTTCGTGCACCGTGACAAACAGACACACACAGACACACACACACACACACACACATATATATATATATATATATATATATATATATATATATATATATATATATATATATACATATATACATATGCAAATGATCAAGATAAAACTTTTAGCTGGGTGCAACTAATGGAGCCTTTTCTTTGTTTTCAAGGGCTTGTGACACCCCCTGGCAGAGGGATGTCCTGGGCATGGAGCCATATTCTCCATATATTTAGTTTGTTTACATTCAGTTTATTTACGACGGCTGCCATCTGCTTTATAACTTCAGACGATTAACAGGTCCAGTTTCTAGGATATGTATATATATATATATGTATATATATATATATATATATGTATATATATATATATATATATATATATATATATATATATGTATATATATATATATATATATATATATATATATATATATAAATGTGATTATAGGATGTGTGATGCTGGAGTGTGTCGTGTTTGACTTGTATTAACTACAGTGACCCCTGTATTTTAGTTAGGAAATTAACAAGAAGTTGTCGGACAAATGAGACAAAGGCAGAAGTGCACTACAAAGAGCTGTCCATGGTACTGAAATGCTGCAGTTTGGATGACTGACTTTGTTCAGACAAATCTTTTGATACCCCAAAAAACAAGTAAGGCGACAGTTGCACAGGAGTTGGGAGTTTGTCTTGTAAACGAAAGGTTGCCAGTTCAAACCCGACTGTCTCTGCCATTGTGTCCTTGGGTAAGACACTTCACCCATTGCCCACTGGTGGTGATCAGAGGGCCCGGTTGCACCAGAGTCTGTCAGCCTCGCCTCTGTCAGTGTACCCCAGGGCGATGTGGCTAAAACGTAGCTTGCATTCACCAGTTGGTGAATGACTGAATGTAGTGTAAAGTGCTTTGGAGTCCATACGGAGTAAGTAAGTAAAGCACTATACAAATACAGGTCATTTACCATTTATCCCCCCAGAAAATGTGCAAGAAGTCCTAAAGATAAATTTTCTTTAAATTGCAGTATTAAAACCTTGCTATAAAAGTGTAAAAAAAAAAGTTCCACCTTTGATTTGAGTATATATATATATATATATATATATATATATATATAATATATATATAATATATATATATATATATATATATTTATTTATTAGGGGATTTTCACAATATGATTTTTTTTCAGCCTCTTTTGTTATATTCCCCTCTATTTAAATCTCTTCCATAAACCTCTATTTGGGTGTGAATATTAAGCTCTGGGACCTGAAATGGTCATGGCAGAAGGTTGATTATGTGTTTGAAGCATCGCTTTGTTAACTTCAGCACATTCGGTGGATCATTATCCATCCTAAAGTCACAGTCAGAGCCCATTTTAAATGTTCAGGCAAAAAAATTAGATCTTATTGATAATCCACTTGCATTTTCTGAAAGGTCATAATGTCACACATGCTAACAAGTCTTTGAGGACCTTTGAAAAAGAAGCAAAGCCACAACATCAGAGCTCCAACATTGTGATTAACTCTGATAACTTTAAAGAGAGTAAGAAGAACTAACATAAAATGCTTTAATGATCATTTTTCAAGGGGTTTATATGTACCAATAAAGGTATGTGACAATAATTGCACACCTGGTAAATTTTTGATTGACAATTAATTATTACTAGACAATACATTCAAATTAAATGTCAGATTGCTAAAAAATACTAATATTAATAATAACAATTTAATTTTACTTCTGCACTACTTAATATTCTGCAGAAACTTGCATTATAAATGCAATGCCTCCCACCGAGTCAGCCGTGGCGCTTTTTAAAGGATGAAATAGGCAGCTGAATTTTTTTTGTGTGTTGTATCAGCTCTGGTTTACCAATTCATGTCTCCCCCTGTTTTCAGTTGGGTAACAAATTGAGAAATAATATAATTAAATGTGAAAATAAAATAATAAGGAATGGAAAGAAGAATTAATTAATGTAGATGTCTCCCCACAGGTGCATCCCTTGGTCCCATTAAACAACGTTTTATTAAGAAAGTGAAAAGCAAAAATATGTTGCTTTAAAGATGGTTCTGTGTTTGGGACACAAATTGGAATATTTGTATTTGTGAAAGTATGCTTACCAGGGGGCTTGAATGACAAAACAAACAAATAAAACATTAAACCTACATCATAGAATGCACAAGAAAATCTGTAACTCATTTTGGTGAATTTATACACAGCAATGTTGCAAGTTTTTTCTGTTTTATTTTTAGTTTCTTTTATAATTTTAAATTCATGGAAAAGTAAGATTTTGTTCAATGACTGATAACATCTGAACAAGGGAAAACTGGTGATCTCTAAGCAATCAATTTTGGAGTTAATTGAACTTCTTGTAATACATTAAACTGTGACAAAATTCAAATTATATAGTTTTTTAGGTACTGCAATTTACAGTTTTTTCTTCTAAAACTGTGCTTATTTTTCATTGCTACCTTTTCTTTGTTTAATGTGTCATTTTTTTAAATTATACATTAACAGTTTTTTTAGTGTGATTGCAAATTCATATTATCCAAAGATCATTGTGAAGAACGCCTACACAAACTCAAATTCAAACTTCAACTTATTTCAGACTTATCACTTTTCAAAAGAGTTAATTAACATTTAACAGTTAATAAAACTTTGTGAAACAGTTTTGATTTTTGTAATGGATTCTACTGCAATAAATATTAGAACACAACCTCCACCTTTTTTTTTTCACACCTTCACTTGGCCAAATGGAAAACTGTATTTTGAAAGGTTAAACCATGGCATAGATCACGATTGAGACAGGAGTGTCTAATATGAGTCAAAGAGGGCTGTTCCCTTGGCGACTGGCTTTATGTTTTCTTACAGTAAGCTTTTCTTAATAATTACCAATTAGTTGTAGAATACCTGCCCGCTGAGCATTGATCATACTTTTGTTTCATGCTTTAGTTGCTTTTCACGTGTTAACAGAGCCCATTTAAAAAGAACCAGACATAGACTGTCTTAGGATTCAACATCCTTTCACTGCAGCTCAGCATCTGTTTCAGCTCCCATGCAATTTAGCTGATGACTTTACTTCTGGATTGAGTTCAACAAGCAGGGGCCATTCTGCTGACGGCGGTGAAACAATTAATACTGTGTGAAGTTTTGGAAAGACACACTATGCTAGCCTCCGGGCAACAACACTGGTTTCTCTTATATCCTATATCCAAAAGATATAACTGTACAGCATTGTCCTGCCATTGAACCTATTGTTGGTTTAAGAGTCTGTGGTACTTGTGTGTCAGCACATTGCAAAGGTTTTCTCATTAACATTTTGTCTTGTTACATACAAAGAATACAAATACACACAACTACAACTCTATATGGTCAAGAGGCCTGTGGTAACTCTGAGATCTACAGCTCATGTGAAGGAATCAGATATGAGCTTTTTGGCCTTATTGCAAGTAGGAAGCCATTGTTGAACCATTAAACATGACAGTGGAAGCAACATGATGTGACAATGACTTTTTTCAGCAAGAACATTACCAAATGTGACACATTTTAAAGGAATATGAATACTTTTGCAATACAAAAAATTCTTACATGAGGAAAAGGAAAGACAGGGTCTTGGTGGACAAAAATGTTTTACCATGCTTGGGTGTAAATATTACTTAATGTTCGGAAATGTACACTAACTAGGTAAATAGTATATTTTTTTCATTATGAATTCTGGAAAATAAGGAATGTTTCAGAAATAACACCTGATATTCCTATTTCACTATAAATATGCCTGTTGCCAGGAAACTTACATAATGTTGAATAAGCTTTCAGGTTGCAACTGTAGAGGCATTGTGTGATTCAATGCCACTGCTGATAATCTGCTGCGGGAGTTTTCTAATCTTGTAGATCTTGTGTGATGTGTGGACTGCAAACGTAAACATAAAAAAAACTAAACAAAACAACAAAATGAAGAGTTGGAAAAGGCTGGTGTATGCTGTGTTCATCCATTAATTTGTGTGTATGACATATAGCTTCCTGATACTACATGCGAATAAGCTACTTTCCATATTATTCTAACCACTGTAATGCCTGAAACATATTAAAAATTAAACGGTATTTCTTGAAAACACATAAATAAACTACAGAAATAGGTGATGATAAATGTTTGGAAAAAAAAAAAACAAAAGAAAGAAATAGGTTAAATATTTAGGGGAAAATAGAGCTTTGTGTAAAATTAATAATATATGATCTATTCTGCAAAAAGACATCAGAAGTTATTTTCAAGTAATCTCCTGGGCTGAGAGACAGTTGTGTTGTTTCCCACCTGTGCTCACATTAGGACTTAGTGTTCCTGGAGTTTATTTTCATCCCCTTTGATCCCGATGCGCCTTGAGGCAGTTTTCAACTCAAGTTTTGCAGGATCTCATGAGAATATGAATGATCAGACAAACATCCAGATCCAGCTTAGTTGGTGATTTCTAAAGCATTTGAAAGAGTAAGAAGAAAAATATATATATATATATATATATATATATATATATATATATATATATATATATATTGTGCCCCCTACAAAATAATATTGGCATATTAGCTAAAGGTGTGTAAAAATAGCTTTAAAATAAATGCAAGTTATATTGCTGTAGTATAATCGCACATTTTACAAATGTAGAAAAAATCTTAACTTTAATGAGTAAATGCAATCAGTGGAAAAAATAAAATAAAATATACAACACGGAATGGTTGGTCTGGTTTTAGTTATAGTCTATGAGGAACTGAAGTTTTTTATTATTATTATTCAATTACTTTTTTCTTAAGTTGATCTTAAAAGTGAATTTATTTAGTCAAGTATGATTTAATATTTACTTTGGGAATAAACAAACTCTGAAAGAGATACCATTCTAAGCCTCTCTTTAAACTAGGAATGAACAGAGCACATGACATTACAGTAAGGCAAATGACCATTGGTCTTTGTATGTCAGGAACTAGTAACAGAGAAATAGCAAATGGATTTGAATTTGGCATAAATACAGAACAATCATAAACAATCATTTAAAAAATCTAAAACAACTGAAATCCTGAATGAGCTGGGATTTGTAAGTGTATGCTACCAGAAGAAACATTAATTCATATTCATATTAATTGTTCCAGTCATGACAATTAATTCCCTATAAGTGATGTTTTTCTCCGATAGTAAACCTATTCATAATATCTACTTTTAGGAGTGTTCACACTAGAGAAAAAAAAAAAAGGAAAAAAAAAAAAAAAAAAAAAAATATATATATTATATATATATATATATAATATATATATATATATATATATATATATATATATATATATATATATATATTTGTTTTGCTATTTTTAAATATCTTTACCAAGGTTAACAATAATTGTGGAGGACGATGCTAATAAATAAATGAATGAATAAACCCTGGGGTTTCCATAGCAGCTGTGGTAGTTGTAAGTCTCCCTTTTGCAGGTCGCTTCCATTAACCTTTACCCCAAGCTGCTTTACAATCTGGAGTGTTGTGTTTCATATAGTGTTGCTCAGGTTGGAGGGAGGTTGTCTGGATTTACAGAGTCTCAGACATAATGAGGACATGAAGGGTGCAAAAGACTTGAGGTTTGGAAGGAGTTTTATTTCACATCAGCAACCATAAACATACAGCCAAATGTAGAATGGATTTAAAGCATATATGTGCCTTACAATGTCTCAGTCAAAGAACAGAACTGCATTTAATTAAAAAAAGCAGTTGCAAGAACTTAAAATCATTGTTCAGAGATCCTGTTCTTCCAAACTGACTGAGTCAAATTACTTTCACAATATGGGCAGAGAATTATTTCTCTAGACATCCAAAACTAGTAGCAACACAGCCCCAAACATTAACAGTAATGATTTCAACCAAAGGAAGTTTTACAAAGCATATACTCAGCGGGGCTGAATATCTTGTACAAATGACATACTGAATGATGAATAAATTACTTAATTAAAATTGAATAATAATAATTAGTAATGGATTATCAAGAGCTCTTTTGAGAATTAGTTGAAGAGATTACAATTCTCTAGTTTAGCTTCTATTCATGAGCTACCTGCAAAATCTTGGCTGTAACTGTGTTCTTTCCAGATAGAAGAATGATAATGACCAACTTACTTAAGACCGTATGCTTCTATGCTATCTATAGAGGGTGATTTGCTGTCAGCCTGCAGGGTTAACTTTGTGTTTTATATATAGAAATAGAGTCTGTTTGAAGGGTATTAAAACCTTCAGCAAAACTGCTATGGTATTAAACCAAAAATGTAAAACAGAAATGTATAGCATGATATACAGTAACTGTGGGCTGTACAGTGGAGCAGCCATTAGCACCAGTGCATCACAAAAAAATAAAATAAATAAAAAATAACTAAACAAAAAAATTAAAACAACAGCCAAGGTTGTTCTCCTGTAACTCTTCGCTCCAACCAGCCAAAAGCAATTCATTTTAGGTTAATCAGCCACTTGGAATTGTTATGGGCTGGTTTAGTGCAACATATGTGTCTGTCACTTTGTGTGTCTGTGTGTCACAGACTTTTGATATGTTTAAATGGTCCCTTCTGACCACTGAAAACTGACTGCACCCCTTGCCACCCTGCCATAATGATTTTTTTTTAAATTTAACTTGAAACATTCCTGTCGTAACTTTGCTCTACTAAAGTATATGTTTTTAAATCTAACACCACTGAACCATCAAATATTACAAATACAAAATCTGTTAAAAGCTACATTTCTGGTTAATTATATCCGTTATTGTTTCTTTGTTTAAAATCACCATTGTTCGCCCGGTTATTCAGATCCTTAATTCCCACAGATACCAGCCAAGCACTTCCTGTACATCTAGGTTCATGATGTCATTGATAGCATCAGTGGGTTAAATTGAACTTTCAAATGAAATATATATATATATATATATATATATATATATATATATATATATTTCATCTTTTTGATAACTGGTACGAGTCTTTTGTATTTGACTGGTGGTTTACTTGACACCCAAAGGCTGAAAAAAGGTGAGTGGTAATTGTTGCTTGATAGGTTAGTCTACAGTAATTGACATTGTGTCTCACATGTTGTTTAATTTCTTTAGATTTAAGCTAAATATGATTCTTTTTCTAGATCTCTTATCCTGCTTCATGCTTCATGCTTTGCCTTTAGTTATTTCTGACACTACTCAGGACTGAGTAAGGTAACAGTGGGATAAAAAAAAGAAAAACGTGTTGTTAACATTTGCTATTGCTCTTTGTAGTTGCTTAGGTTACACCTCTCTAATGTTGAAATAACTTGAAATAAGTACTGCAATGTACATAAATACATATGCAATAAACATGCTATATATATATGGAACTTGGAATTGGGAGGCCAAAAATCAGTGTTAGTCTTATAGCTGGTGATCAAATTGCCCATGCTGAAATGTAAGCTGCATAGAAGAGTGATGCCAGAGTATTATCTACACAAAGCTGCACATCTGTCCACACCTCTGATAGCCAACGTAGATTTGCAAAAGGGCTGAATATATTTTGGAATAGCCTAATTTGCCTGATTTATAATTGAGGGAAAGGTGACTCACTGGCAGCACAGAAGCAACAAGTCGGGGGGGGGGGGGGGGGGGGGGGGGGGTAGGACAATACAATATTGTATTTCTGTTATTATGGCTATGTGCCGCTTGGAAAAATGTTGGTCACTCTGGCATCTCATTAAAACTATTTCAAAAATCTTCCAAAGCTTTGTCTTTGTGAAACTTCAACTTTTACTGTTCAAATGGTGCAATCCATGCCTAGCTTCATATATTTTTTTAAGTAAGTAAACATCATTCCGTTTTTTAGACTAATGTTGCTGTTGGTAATTAACATTGCTAATGTTAAAGTTATGGCTAGCTTTAGTGACTCCGAGCTATCTCTTTAGATGTAGTGTGACAGAGGTGTAGGCCAATGGAAACTATCAAAGGAGTATCTTATCCTCTCCCCAGTTTCTCCTGTTTTCTCACCATATCTATGTTGTGTTTTTTCATTAAGTTTATATTTTCTTCTTTCTGTTTTCTTTAGTATATTATGCATAACATCCAGGGGCTTCCTTGTTTCATTGCATAACTGTGTTGTGCTTTCAACCCCCAACCGGTCAAAACAGATGGCCAGTCTTTATGTGCTTGGTCTTTCTGTGAGTCTCTTCCTTTTAAAGGGAAGGTCTTCCCTTGCGCTGTAGCTTGCCACATCTTGCGTGGATAGGGTAACCTATTAAGTGAAAATAGTAAATTAAAGTGCAATAATACAATGGATTGCTGGACTGAACATACTGGACGTTACTGAAGTAATTTGGACCGTGTGTCTTTAAATTCAAATATGAATGTAATGAACTGTATTGAAATGAAATAAGAATGTCAATTACGAAATGTTACATTTAATGAATTAAAACAATCAGATACAAAGATGCGAGTCATTTATAGTAGTACATTTTGTAACACATTCCTACAAATAAGATTAAGAATTTTGCTGAAAACGTCCAATTTTCTTTATGTAGTTTGTTTTTGTGTAAAGTATTTCTCCTTTAATTTTCTCCTTATAAAACTACTTGGTCTCAAGCCTGCTTCATGTGTTTTGTCTTGGCAAAGATTTGAGAAATAAGAGGTGGGCATCTGTGAATGGCGGTGCCTTGCCATCTGTCAACTGCCCATGGGTTCTCTGTGGACATAAGCTCACATGGGTACAACATGGGTAGGATAAGAGTCTCTTGTTTAGTTCAACAATGTCTGACAGAAATTCTAACAACCAAAGCAAATTATGAAAGCAAATAAAAAACAAAAAAACAATGAATTTATACTGATATTCGAACAGACTTTACAGTATGACAAGAACCTTTTTGGAAAAAAAACTCTCAGGGTCAAAAACAGACAGAAGAGAGTCCACTAATCCTATTGTGAGAGAGAATAATTTACATAATGTGAGATGATAAAGATCTTTAAACTCTGCAGATCAATGAGGTGCAATTATAAGCCACTGGAGTTTCTTATCTGGCTCAGTACAACTTTTTGCTGCCTCTGGTCTTCCACTTTGATTAAAAAGCTCAATGTGATTAGGCCATTTGATTGGCAGAGTTGAAGATTATCACACAATGCAATCTCTGTTTGCCTCCTTATTTTTGTGTTCAAAGACACTGGAAAAGTATCCTCAAGGACACAATTTATGATACCGGCAAATAGCTTTCCTTGTTGCTGCCGTTATTTGTATCTCATATTTTCTGTAATTCGAGCAATGTTAATGTCTCTTTTTGCTTATGACCTTTTTTAAATGGGTGCATGCAACTGTTTAATAGGGGGCAATTACCATGTTTTATATTTCTCCTTAATCTGGCACACTTTTTTTTTAAGAGGTGGGGGGTGGGTCCGTAGGGAGAACTGTGAGTTGCGGGTCTGCACATTTGTTAAAGTGCATACACCTGTGAGAGGGTCAAAACTACCTAACACTGTTACCAGATAATGTAGAGGGAAAACAAGCTTTTAAGCAAACACTACACACAAAGACACAATGCCAGCCATGTTTTATTGGCACCTTTAATAATGTGTAAAGATCTTTCAAATAAATACATCTTTTATTAATGTTCTTTTGTTTGCTATCACAGATATGTATTTAAAAAGTTCAACATTTATTTTTGAATATATTAATTCAGCCCAACTTTGCTTGAATCAACATAATCTCAGGCCTTCAGACTTTTGAAAGCCATAAACTTTTTATGAGTGAAGATTCGTCTTTAGGAATAGGGATACATGTCACTCAAGCAATTTGGGGCCAGGACACCAGCAAATCAAACTAATGTTTTTCACATATCTAAAAGGGGCTTAAAATAACTTTTATTTCGCCATCAACAGCAATTTTAGGGTTCTCTCTTAAGCTCTCCCAGTTTTCATATGTTAAAGTGTTTAGATATGGGGATTTTGCCTTCTAACTGTCTCGGAAGTGCATCTTGCATCTCTATAGCCGCAGTTAATTTGTTAGCTTTCTGCCACACAACCACTCCCGCATGCACACAAAGACATCAACGAAGTTCCTCCTATAACTGGTTGGCTTAAGTAGTTCTATAGTGGTGTGGTTTGGAGTGAAAACACCACTCAGATCTTGGGACTTTTCAGATCACACTAACCTGATTTTTTTCTTTCTCAAAAACTTATCTTTATCAAACACCGAAAATCCTTCTAAATTCCCAGTAGAGCTCACATGTTTAAGGTTGTGATGGTAGGATAGAGAATATTTTTACATAGACAGATATATATATATATATATATATATATATATATATATATTTTTTTTTTTTACTTGATCAGCCCAATCTAATTAGAGAGTCTGAGGACAAGCGATTAAAACAAAAAAATTAAAGCAGTGAAGTTATGCTCCTGTAAGAAAAAGTTAATTTAGTTAAAATCTTTCTGACATATTTGTAAGGTGCAAATACACTCAACAAAACTATAAATGCAACACCTTTGTTTCTGCTCCCATTTTTCATGAGAGGGACTTAAAGATCTAAAATTCATTCCAGATACACAATATTACCATTTCTCTCAAACATTATTCACAAATCAGTCTAAATGTGTGATAATTAGTACTTCTGCTTTGCTGAGATAATCCATCCCACCTCACAGGTGTGCCATATCAAGATGCTGATCTGACATCATGATAAGTGCACAGGTGTACCTTATACTGCCCACAATAAAAGGCCACCCTGGAATGTGCAGGTTTTTGCTTTATTGGGGGTCTGGGGACTCCGAACTGGTCAGTATCTGGTGTGACCACCATTTGTCTCATGCAGTGCAACACATCTTCTTCACATAGAGTTGATCAGATTGTCAATTGTGGTCTGTGGAATGTTGGTCCACTCCTCTTCAATGGCTGTGCGAAGTTGTTGGATATTAGTGGGAACTGGTACACGCAGTCGCACGCGCCGGTCAAGTACATCCCAAACATGCTCAATGGGTGACATGTCCGGTGAGTATGCTGGCCATGCAAGAACTGGGACATTTTCAGCTTCCAAGAATTGTGTACAGATCCTTGCAACATGGGGCCGTGCATTATCGTGCTGAAACATGAGGTGATGTTCATGGATGTATGGCACAACAATGGGCCTCAGGATCTCATCACGGTTTCTCTGTGCACTCAAAATGCCGTCAATAAAATGCACCTGTGTTCTTCGTCCATAACAGATGCCTGCCCATACCATAACCCCACCACCACCATGGGCCACTCGATCCACAACACTGACATCAGCAAGGCGCTCACCCACACAACCCACAAACGCTGTCTGCCATCTGCCCTGAACAATGTAAAGCAATATTCATCCGTGAAGAAAACACCTCTCCAACGTGCCAGACGCCATCGAATGTGAGCATTTGCCCACTCAGGTCTGTTACGACGACGAGCTGGAGTCAGGTCAAGACCCCGAAGGGGACGACGAGCATGCAGTTGAGCTTCCCTGAGACGGTTTCTGACAGTTTGTGCAGAAATTGTTTGGTTATGCAAACCAATTGTTTCAGCAGCTGTCTGAGTGGCTGGTCTCAGAGGTGAACCTGCTGGATGTGGAGGTCCTGGGCTGGTGTGGTTACACGTGGTCTGCGGTTGTGAGGCCGGTTGGATGTACTGCCATATTATCTGAAATGCATTTGGAGATGGCTTATGGTGGAGAAATGAATATTCAATGCACGAGCAACAGATCTGGTTGGCCTTTGATGCTGTCAGCATGCCAATTGCACGCTCTTTCAATGCTTGTGGCACCTGTGCACCAATCATGATGTCAGATCAGCATCTTGATGTGGCACACCTGAGAGGTGGGATGGATTATCTCAGCAAAGCAGAAGTGCTCACTATCAAACATTTAGACTGATTTGTGAACAATGTTTGAGAGAAATGATAATATTGTGTATCTGGAATTAATATTAGATCTTTAAGTCCATCTCATGAAAAATGGGAGCAGAAACAAAGGTGTTGCATTTATATTTTTGTTGAGTGTAAATATGGGCACATACTGTACTCTTCAAAATTCTACAATACAATGGTTTCATTATTTATTTTTTATATCAAAGCGATTTTGCTGTCAAATCCTTTCCTCTTTGATTTGTTCATCGATATGTCATTGGCTTTGATCAAAGCTAAATGAAAAGCATTTTTACAACAGCAAGGGAAAAAATCAATCCCTCCCACCAGCTGATTGCAGACTCGGTGCAAAGATCCCTTTCTGGTATGAGAGAGGAAGTCGAAAATGTCCCACATGTAGTGTTTATCATGTCTTGGTGACACAGCAGAGCCTCACTGATTAGTAAGGCGCACAGGATTACTTCTATATGACTCAGCAGGTTAGGCCAATCACGCAGCATGCTACCTGCTCCATTTCCCTCAACAAGTCCATTTTGTGCCATATACCAACCATAGCGGTGTCTCGTTTGAATGTGTACTAGCTCCCCACAACCACCCCCATCCCGTTCTCTCTCCTCCTCCCTCTATTTTTGGTATCAGGCATTCTGGGCACGTAGGCCTCAGCACAATGTAAATTATTCAGCCTGGCTTGCCAGAGGCTGGGAGCGAATCATAAATCGCAGATGGTCTCAGGCTATTTCATGCGGGTGACTGTGGTTAAACACCAATGCACAGAATCATTTTCAAACCCACACAAATATAAGGTTTCATTACTTGTAGCTCAGTGAGAAAGTGTTTTGATTTTGAGCTCATGCAGTCAGGCTTTTTGTTGGGTTCAGATTGGCTCTGTTCAGCTCATAGCATGTGACATGTTCAGCACCTCTGATTTCTTGCTCAGCTTCAAAGAACATTTTGGCAGAGGTTAAATCACGGCCAATAAATGCAAAACATGTCAAATCTCTCCCAACACCTTTATCACTTGCTGTTTTCCTCTGCCCATCTTCCTCTCTGTAAATACAAGTACAATTCAAAGCATCAAACTGTGAATTTGTAGGACTTGAAGTGAAGGGCCTTATTAAAATCATTTTTAGGCTGCATTGATGATACCTGCAGCTCAGGTTGGCAAAACAGAGGTAGGAGAAAATTATTACCCAGGATGCCTTTTATTGGAATACAAAACAGTTGCCTTTTTTTAACTCAAACTTCACAAAACTGTGAAGTGTGTATTTCCAAGGCCTTGCAAAAGTATTCCTACCCCTTGAAGTATTATCTGCGTTGGCTTTTTATAACCATAAACTGTTATGTATTTTTCAGTCATGACAGATATGCAGATTAGTGCATATAATGCATTGCAAAAATATATTTTTTAAAGGAATTCAATAGAAAATACAAATAGAAATCTAAAAATGTGGATTCATGCAATACAACCAATCTGTTACAGACATCATATAATTACTCATGAGATAGATGTTTTGTGGTTAAAGCAGTACTGCTGCTTCATTAGTGTGTGGCTGCATCATGCTGCGGAATGTTCATCTTCAGCGGGCCTAGTCAAGGTGGTCAGTCTTGATAAAGGATTCAATTCTACTCAGTTTATTAACATAGTGTCAATCCAGTTAGATTTGTATCATCAAACAGCATCTCATCTTTGTTTGTTTCTTCCTTGACAGTGTGAAGAGTTCCTTGAAAAAGTAACATGGTCCTGGTCTCAAACAGATGCCAGTGCAAGGAGCTGCTCAGCAAGGCATTAGAATGTTTAGTGAGGCAGTATTCTGTTTAATTACATGCTGTGGGAGTCACCTTGCTCAGGCCGAGTAGTTGACACTTGAATACGGAGGGCACCACAGTCAGATTTCTATGACCTCAATCTGGATAGTCTGAAAATAGATAGCATTGGTTTACCAAGACATCAAGATGCAGCAGTTTTATTGATCAAATATAAAATCACACACTGACCTAAAGCAGAATGATCATATGCCAGATACCTTTAGTTAGTAATAATTAGGTTTTAAAATGTTTTAACATCTTTAAACTGTAGGAATGGGATGCCTAAAAAATAAAGTGGCTTTTAAAAAGATGCCAAAATGAGCCCAAGTGTTCTCCTGTTCTGTGGAGCACAAATGCACGTACTGCTGCCTGATCCCCACCTGTTACTGCATTTTTCCAACATTAATGGAAAAGACAAATTCAACTATTGGGCTGCTACTGACATGGTGTTAAAACTAAAGGTGGAGCACACATCAGTTGCAGTAATCATATTATTTAAAGGTGGGGTAGATGAAGTTGGGGAGCTGTACATTAAGCTGTATTTTGAAAAAAAAAAAAAATAAAATAAAGAAAGGTTAATCCCCTTTCTTCAGATCCTTACCTAACCTATGGCTCTGAAATACAGGAATGTTCAAGGCTTATTTCTGAGGGTTCATGCGCCGACCTGCACTTCACAGCTTTGATTGTCTAAACATTTTATGGTTCGTACACGAGTAATAAAAAAATCATACATTACTATTAACATAAACAACGAATGTGATTGTTGTTTAAAGGTATATTTATCTGTATATTACATTGCAAGCTACACTTGCAGCAATCGTTGGCTGTCAAGAACAGCTGGCTGTAGTTATACTGATGTCAATTTAGCAGCCCAATTTAGCTGTAGTATCAAAAGTTTATATATATATATATATATATATATATATATATGTAGCTTTTATGATGAGAGCCTTCCAGGCTCAGATTTTAATATACTTCGGATCAGTCCACATTCAGAAGACAACCCCATCTTAAATTCGGCGGAGCACTGAGGAAGAGGAGACAGGACACACCGATATTAGCCAGGGAGTTTAGGTAAAGAAGACATCTGAAGAGTTGAAGAGCTACAAGCCTAGAAAATTCCTGATCAGAATCTAATTATATATATATATATATATATATATATATATATATATATATATATCTTGCCTCTCACAAAATGAAAAAAATGTCTCTAAATATAGTTAGGTCAGTGGCTAGAAGTGGTGGATTCACATTCAGGAGCGTTGGGAGTGGGCCGCTCAACAACACAACAGCTCGGCGACTGGTCTGCTCGGCAATTGCAGGCGGTCAGGTTGGGTGCATAGACTGTATGTTAGGTGGTCCGATGGCGCTTGGATTTTAAATAAAATAAATCTGTCCTGTGGCTCATTAGGGCATCTGCCCCACTGAACATTGGCACAACAATTGCAGGATACCCTTAAGGACATGTCCCCCACATTTTCTGTGTCTGTGCCTGCTATTCCCTACACTCTTTTCACCCATTTCATCCATTATTATATGGTGACATAGTTTTCTGAGCTGACTATAAACGCACCTTAAGAATAGACAAGCAAACTCAAGCAGCATGTTCAAATCCATTCAGATCCAACAAAAAGCAAAAACTTTAGACCATTTTTGTCCAAACAAGCTGTAGGATGACTTATGATGTTGCATGCAGATAATGTTAACTAAATGGTTACTAGTTAATAAATATCAACAGATGTATATCATACTAAGTTAACAATAGTAATGCTACCTATTTTACAGGCATCAGTTCATTCTAGGAATAAACCCAATTCTTTTTCATTTCCGTGCAAAGTTTACTTCTTTACTTATATTTGAAATATGTATTTGTCACAAAAGACAGCAGGGTCAGGATGCATGGCAAAAAAAGAAAAAAAAAAAGAAGTGGCTGACAAAAAAAAAAAATCTATGGTACAAAAGGTATTCTGAGGCTAACTTTCACAGTAATTTCACTGCTATTCATCCTAATTCTATTTCCAAAATTTGTCTTACACATTCCCATATATTTATTGCCACAATGGAAAATTCCACATCAGGAAGGGGAAAGGAGACTAGAGGGCAGCAGCAGGACAGAAGACACATGATTTTATTCCTGCTCCAAAATATACAGTATTTTTATGTATTTTAATAGATAATCCAGGCATATGGGCATCCTTTCTATCATTATTTTACACTCACATCATTAGGTGCCCAACCTAACTCACTTTTGGTCGTTTACATTAATTGGGTGGTGGTAGCCTGGGATGGTATCAAATTCCTGGTCTGAATTATTGTCACACATGATAGTTCAAGTACAGAACACATGTTGTTTAGTGTCTCTGTTACTTTCCAGGCCAGGATTCAATCACTAAATGTACAATTATCATGTACTGGCAAACAGCTTGAATCATGACCTCAGTCTGATGTTTAAACTGCTATATCTGACATCTGGTTCCTCTCCATCAGACCTCCCAGCTGTAGGTCAACCCACCCGATGTGTCTGTATAAACTTCCAGGAGATGCCCACCTGATGTAGAAAGGATATGTTGTGGGCAAGTAGTATTGTTCAAAAATACAGATGCAATACATATATGTTCAGTTCAAATAATTGTCTAATGTGTAATTCTGCATCAGCAATTTAATTGTTTCCCTTTTTTTTATGAAATATCTTTTAAGACAAGTAACTTATGATCATAACTATGAAAAATGTGCTCACAGCTGATCATATTGGTCAGTGATGGATGGAAGGTCGGGCCCATGCTGCAGCACAGCAGAGTCTAGTCTTTTATACCAAATCTGAAATCAGAGTTGGAATAAAAAAAAAATCTGAGATTAAATTTTTAAGCCATATCACCCAAGTGTTTCTGAAAATATTCATCCTCTATTCTGAACCTTGACTCCTGTAAAGTAAGAGGGTTTTGGCCCTTGTTTAATAATGTTAGCCAGGGGAATCCTATTTTGGTAAATGGCCTGCATGGTAAATGGCCTGCATATGTATAGCGCTTTATCCAGTCCCTACAGACCCCAAAGCGCTTTACACTACATTCAGTCATCCACCCATTCACGCACACATTCACACACTGATGATGGCAAGCTACGTTGTAGCCACAGCTGCCCTGAGCAGCACTGACAGAGGCGAGGCTGACGGACACTGGCGCCACCGGGCCCTCTGACCACCACCAGTAGGCAACGGGTGAAGTGTCTTGCCCAAGGACACAACGACTGAGACCGTCAGAGCTGGGCCTTGAACCGGCAACCTTGTCGCCTTGATTGACACAAAAATAAATAGAAGGAATAGTGCAAATCTCAAATTAAAAGTACTTTTCTGCCATTAAAATTGTGTTTTTGTTTTCATTTATTGAAACACAAAATCAAAAACAAACCTGAAACCATTTAAAAATAAAATATAAATATTTTTGAAAACAAATCTAGCAAAAGTATTTTCTGAAACCAGGAAGAATATCTGTGAACTTGAACGTAATGTGAAAAAGACTTCACCAGTAGCAGGACACAAACCTGGACCTACCAAACAGGAGCCAACAACACTAACCACTCAGCCAACATGAAAAGTTGGTGAAATTCATGGATTCAATAGTCTATATACTGATAAGATCCCCACGTTGTTTAAAACGTGTATAATTTGCTATTCATGCCGATTTCTTTTTAATTTTAGGCTGTTTGCTGTTAACAGCAGTGTTCTGCTTATTTGAAACTTTAAGATATAGCTTACTCTGAGACAACTGCTGCTGCATAGGAGTGAGAAGGATATCATGTTACCGGACCAATCAGTCCATAGGTGGGCGTTTCGGTACGCTTGGAACCAGTGCAGAGGTAGTCCGAAAAAAGGGGTCGGCTGGGGTTGGTTTTGGAACGGACGCAGGTCCCGTTCCATACCGTACTGGGACTAGTGGAAATGGGGCACGTGTTTCACAGTAGGTATAGTGTTCTTTGGATGCAACTCAGTATTCTTTCTGAGTTTTTACCACAAGATTCGATTTTTGTTTCCTCTGACTATGCAACATTGTTCCAATCCTGTTCTGGATCATCCATTAGGTTTGTGGCAAACGGAAAACAGACCTGGACATGTACTGGCTTGACCTTGAGCACTGCAGGATTTTGATCCATCAAGACGTAGTGTGTTACTCAGAGTAGCCTTTGTTACTTTGTTCCCAGCTCTCTGCAGGTCCTTCACTAGGTACCCGTGTCTGGTTCTGGAATTTTTGCTCAGAGTTCTCGTGATCACTTTGATCCCACAGGGTAAAATCTTGCCTGGAGCTCCAGATCAAGGGAGATTTGTATTGGTCTTCTATGTCTTCCATTGTCTAATATTTGCTCCCACAGTTGATTTTTTTCAGACCAAAAGAAAGATTCAGATTTAGTCTTCCCAGCCTGGTACAGGTTTACAATGTTGTTTCTAGTGTCTTCTCACATCTCTGCGGTCTTGGTCATAGATAAGTTTGGAGCGTAACTGTCAGAGGTGTGGGCAGTAGTCTTTTATATTGATAACGAGTTCAAACAGGTGCCAATAATACACGTAATGAGTGGACGACAGAGGAGCATCTTACAGAATAAGTTACAGCTTTGTGAGAGCCAGAAATCTGGCTTGTTTGTATATGACCAAATACTTATTTTCCACCATGATTTTTAAATAAATTCTTTAAAATCAGACCAGGTGATTTTCTGTTGGGTTTTTTTCCCTTTTTTTCTCATTTTGTCTATCATACCAGAGGTGATATATACTAGAGGTGGTATATTATGAAAATTACAGGCCTATCTCATCTTTTTAAGTGGAAGAACTTGCACAACTGCTGGTTGACTAAATACATTTTGCCCCACTGTAGAGATTTAGTCTACTCCTTTTTTCTTGAATGCACAGAAAAAAAGAAAACTGAATTCAAAAAGCCACAATTAAACAAATTGTGGTGATTCTGGGAAGGTGCCTTTAAATGGCAAGTTGTGAAATGGCACTATATAAATAGGCTGCATTAAACTGAAACTGAGTTTAGTTAGCCTATGCTCAAGATAACGTTTAGTTGTGTTATTTATACATGCTATTTAATGAAGCCTTCTACCATCTGGTCTTTTCAATTCAATGAAATTTTTTTATTAAATTAAGTTCAGTTTTTTTATATATCACCAACTGACAACAGATGTAATATCAAGGCACTTGACAAAAAAAATAATTTCAAGAATTGCACAGACATTCCAATAGTAAAACGTTTTCTATAAAGCTCCAGGAGATGACATCACACAGGCAGAATAAACTGTAAACCAGCTACAACCGGCTATTCAAGGGTTTTCCAGCTTCTTGAAAATGGTTAACTCATGTGGTGTCCCTGGGAGCACAAACCAACTAGGTCAAGCTATAAACAGAGCCTTTTATGGCATTCCAAAAGATTTACCTTGGAGAGAAAGTTGGATTTCTGCAATAAAACAAGTTTAGAGCATGATGAAATAAACTGCGCTTTGGAACCCGTCTCTCAATGTATTTGGCTTGTGTAGAGACCATTTCATTCAGGTAACTTCACCCAAACACATAATTTAAAGTTCACTCTTACATTAGTATTTCTTACAATTGTAATTAAATATGTGTGCATAGTTTTAATGATAATGGCTTATGAATGCTGAAAAGTTATCTGTGGCATTGAAACAAAAAGGCAGAGCAATAAACTAAACAAATTTTGCTTTTATTAAGATCCTTAGCAGATTTCCTACAGTTATTTTGCCTTGGCTTTTTCTGTCTTGTTGCTCACATATCAACAAGCATCACGTAAAACTTTTTTACAATCATAACAATCTTTGTGATGTCTTCATGCTACTGTTTACAATGTATTGAACACAGCGAGAACTAAGGTGTCATTTGTTTATTTATTTATTTTCGAAGCAATGATTGATTAATGGCCAGGTATTGACACACATAACAAGCACAGTGACATAACCTAGCTGCTTGTTGCTCCACTTACTGAAGGATTTTAATCTTTATTCTATTTAAACCTTAACTCTATAAATTCCATGCGTTTTCATTTTTATCAGAGAGGAGACGAGAGCAATTTAATTTTCTTACGATTTTAATACAATAAATCAAATACTAGATCACAGCGTTCCTTAAAACAGATCAAATAGTAGTTTACAGAATTTCTTAAAACAGATTAGATATTTAGCTTACACAGTGGTATAAATTACCCTCTCTGGGTTACCCTACCAAGGAATGACAGAGTATATAACAGAAACATGAAGTTTTATATTTTAACACAAAGTTAGAGAAACTCCCCTCTACCTTTACAAAACATGATTGGTTCATTCAAACTTTTGCCAAGACCAGCCTCCTTACAACCATGCATGCATAATTAATTACCTTCCTGTCATTCCACTTAAATTGTAACATAACTGACACTCTCTTCTATACATCAGAGGATAATCACAAGACGAGTCATGAGGCAGTAATGGATGTTTCACTTCACTAGTCAGCAGTAAACAATCAGGAGATAGTTTCACTGGATATAGATAACATAAGGGACACTTTGTATAATGCTGAGAAAGACATTCACATGATCTGTCACAAGTGTAACACCAGATGTTTACATACAATTGGTTCTTGTTTGTATCTTAGAAAATCAGTATAACATTTTATCTAGACATGAGTTACACAGTCAGAATTAAAAAGGCATCAGCACTAATTCAAATAAGAACTATCTATGTAATAAAATAATGCTTACAATAAAGATTCCCACTACATCATTAACACTAATTCACATAAGAAGTAACTTTATCTAAGACGTAGAGAAGGCAACAAATTTCAACATTACAAAGCTCTAACTCGATTTTCCACTGACCGTTATTTATAAAATGCTTCCATTGTCACTTGTATGGTATTGCTATCTGCCTGTCCTTTCCTGCTCAATGTCCTGTTTTTCTGTGACTCAAACAAGAGCTGACTCTGCAAACAATCTTAAAAGTATAATTACAAAGTATGGAAACTAAAACACCTTAATCAAACATTAATAGACGTATAATATATTTCATTACCCAGGAAATTGTATGTCAGGGTATCCCAGGTATCGAAGGGACATGGTAAGGGTGGGCGATGTTTAACCTTTTTTAATTCCCCAGTATAAAATAATATCTTCCGTTTTAAAATGGATAGTAAACTCCAATTGCGTAAAATATTGATATGTGTTTTTATATTGAATGGTTTGTGGTTTGTAAAACTGCATGTGTTGGTTTTAGATTTTTATCTAAGAATTTTATTTTGTAAGTGTTCTGCTAGACCAGGAGTCACCAACACTGGTCCGTGACAGCTTCTGCCCTGCATATGATAGAGGTATGCCTGTTCTAACACAGCTGAATCGAATGACTTGTTACAATATCTTTGTAAAACATGATCGCAGTTGAAGAGGCATAATCATTTGATTTGCCTCTTTTTGTGCCGAGTTGTCTGTAAAAACTGCAGGACCTAGATCTGGAGGACCAGCGTTGGTGACACCTGTGGCCACATAGTACTGTACGTCTAAGAAAAAGGACTAAATCTGCTGTTATATTCCCAGGTATGAAACACATCAAGTGACATCTACTCCTAAGAAGAGAGAGGCAGAAAAACAAGCACCACCACCTGTATCAAGTGTTACAGAGGGTTCTGGGTATTTTTTTTTAATCAATTGTTATGTTTATTTTAAAACATAGGATAATAATAATGTGAATTATCAATATGTCTTTGTCATAATAATTGAAGTTTATTTAATGTTGCAGTTTATGTCTCTCTATTACATTCATGTTTCCACAAATACATTTTTGTTCTAACAGTTTATGATATTTATGTGGTGCTACAATGATATGTTGCCAACGCAGGTGCATCAATCCAAAGAAAATCCACACATGCGTAAGACATGCAATTAACATTTTTTTTTTTTCCTTATTAGAGTTGAAAGGGTTCAGGAGTTGCTTCCTGAAAAAGAAGTAGATGTGTTAGAATCCAGGTCAGTGTTACTTCCACTGGAGACAAAATCTAAACCATTTTTTGTTTTTAGATTGTGAACTTTACATGTTGCAGTGTACACTCCTTGAGTATTGCTCAAGAAGAGCAGCAACACTCATTGGATGAAGAGCAGCTGAATGATTTGAGGAACAGCATGTAAGTGTTCATCTCGCCTTTTATTCCTTGACTTTATGTTGGTTTGTTTTCTCTAACAGTTGTAACTTTCGATAAAAAATGTTAAGATCGACAGATGCTGTAAGGATCCGGGGAAAGGAATACCAGAAGATGGAGACAGGTCGGATGAACATTTCTTTCCACACCTTTATCCACGGTGTGTAATAGTTATTCAGTGCTTTTCAGAAAACACATTCTTTTACAAAGACATTCTCTAAGTGAATATTTCTGTAATTTATTTATTTTTTTCTACTAGACCAAGCCTTCCCAAATCCAAACAGCTCATT
Organism: Apricaphanius iberus; assembly: GCA_028564705.1. Taxonomy (NCBI): domain Eukaryota; kingdom Metazoa; phylum Chordata; class Actinopteri; order Cyprinodontiformes; family Aphaniidae; genus Apricaphanius; species Apricaphanius iberus. The sequence continues at coordinate 1,097,528 of JAPXFQ010002068.1, forward strand.
TCACAACTGCATGACATCTGTTTAGATGAAGCTGTTTTTGTGAGGATTGTGTGTGTGTGTGTTTGCTGTTTTCTGTCCAAGGGAAGCAGAATGGTGATTAGGTTCCTGCATCTGGTGCCATTCAGCCTGATTGGGGAGGAGCGTTTAAAAGGAGATTGCCAACCTGGAGCAGACGCCAGATGGTTAACCCACATCATGTGGTAACAAGCCACTTTCTCTGGTTTTCGCCTGTTAGTGATTTGCTCTGTGTGAGATCCTTACCTCCTTGCCTTTTCCCTCCAGTCATTCTGTGGTTCCGGATCTGCTGGTTGGTCTGCAGCCTGGGCGTCTGCTCCTTCCCGGCATGCTGGCTTCCTCCCCATGGTACCTGGCTGAGTTTTAAGCGTCTCCTCTGCCTGTCCACCCTCTCTCTGCTCCCTGGAGTCAAACACCCTGAGTCGGTTCCTCTTCCACGCACCCAGGATCAAATCCTCTCCAATTCCTCCCCAGTAGGATCCGCATCATCGACAAGTAAGAACCCACAAACTTCTGTTTTCTCCTCCTGCCAAGTACCATCATAAGATCACTCACCCACTTCTCCTGTCTCCAGTGGTTGTCCTCCAAGTTCCTCGTGATTCCAAATTTTCTGAGTTCCTGTGTTTCTGGACCCCTCGAGCAAAGAAGGAAAATAAAATATTCTTACAAACTTACCCTCCAGTCTCACTGAGCCGTTTGTGTGTCTGCGCTAGTGTCCAAAGGCTAAAATCATGACAGAACCATCTGGCCAGCCGGACTCTGCGACACACCTACGCTCAGCTGTTTCGGAGCAGGGCATACTGCTGGGCCGCCATGAGGCTGCTCTCCAACATATGATGCAGCAGCAGACCTCCCTCCTCCAAAGTTTAGATCAATTAACTATTATTATTAATAGTTAATTGATATATATTAACTATTAACTATTCAATGATCTTGCCTCCAGGATCCCTTCCCAGACGCCTCGCCCTGCGGTCTCCGCCTCATCATCCACTGAGGCTCCTGCGACCCAAGCCTTCCGCGAGGTCGCCTCCCCACCTCCAGAGCCGTTCACGGGTGACTTATCTAAGAACTGTGGTTTTCTTCTGCAGTGCACATTAGCCTTCGAGCGAACGCCCCAAACCTTCCGGGAAGACGCTAATAAGATCTCGTACATGATCGCCCTCTTCAGAGGTAAGGCCCTGCAGTGTGCGCAAGCTCTGTTGGGTCTAAATAATTGCACCTACACTCAATTCATTGAGAAATTCAAACAAACCTTTCGCGTAAAGCGCGGGGAGGAACAATCCGCTAAGCTCCTCTGGAATCTAAGGCAGGGTAATCGTGCCGTTGCTGAACTTGCTATTGAGTTCCGCACGCTTGGCTGGAACAGCCCGGCGCTTAAAGCAGCTTTTCTACACTCTTTAGACGAGAAGATCAAGGACGAACTCGCTTACCGAGACGAGCCCGATTCCCTGGATGAGCTGATAGACCTGGCTATCAAGATCGATAATAGGCTCCGGGAGAGATCAAGAGCCAGGTTAACTGCTTCCTCATTCCCTCAAACATTCGCCACAGCTGGTCCCGCTCTGTCTACTTCCGCCTCTTCCCCACCTTCACCCTCTCCACAGCCGATGCAGGGCTCGGCTTTCTCCGGCCGAGCATCAGCGCCGTATGGAAAGCGGTTGTTGCCTTTATTGCAGCGTTCCCGGGCATTTTATTTCTTCCTGTCCAGTCCGCCCAAAAGCTCTGGCCCGCCAGTAAATCTGGGGATACTGTCGGGCGTTACCTCCCTTAACCAGCCCCGGTTAACATTACCAGCAGTAATTTTAAATCAAAGAGAGCACATTTCCAAACTCCATGCACTAATTGACTCAGGGTCATAACAAAATTTAATAAACCCTGACTTATTTAAAAAGTTTAACCTTCCGGTGGAAGCGCTTTTAGTTCCCTTAGAAGTTTCAGCCCTTGATGGTAGCCCTCTGGCTGTTATAACCCATCGGACCCTACCCCTGAACTTGTTGCTTTCAGGCAATCATCAGGAGCGAACCCAGTTTTATGTTTTCCCCACCCGGGACGCTCCTTTAGTGCTGGGATACCCATGGTTGGCCACACACAGTCCCATTATTAACTGGACTGAGGCCAGAATTGAGGCCTGGAGCAGCTACTGCCATCAACGTTGCCTCCGGTCAGCTGTTCCCCCTGTCTCAGACACCACCCCCTCAGGTCCTGACCATCCAGACATGTCAAAGGTTCCTACAGAGTATCACGACCTTTACAAGGTTTTTAGCAAGACCCAGGCTCTCTCTCTCCCTCCTCATAGGCCCTAGGATTGTGCCATCAACCTTCTCCCAGGTGCTCCACTGCCCTCGGGTCGCCTCTTTAACCTGTCAGCCAAGGAGAGAGCAGCTATGGAATCATATATTAACGACTCCCTCGCAGCTCGCATAATTCGCCCATCTACTTCCCCAGTGGGCGCAGGTTTCTTTTTTGTGGAGAAGAAAGACAAGACTTTACGCCCGTGTATAGATTACAGGGGTCTTAACGCCATTACTGTTAAAATTAAGTACTCCCTTCCACTTATCACCTCAGCTTTTGAAGCCGTGCAAAGTGCCACGGTCTTCGGCAAGCTGGATCTACGCTTACCACCTCGTCAGGATTTGCAAAGGAGATGTGTGGAAGACCGCTTTTAAGACTCATATCGGGCATTTCGAGTACCTAGTTATGCCCTTCGGCCCCTGCAATGCCCCTCCCGTTTTCCAACATCTAGTGAACGATGTCCTCAGAGACTTTCTTAACATCTTTGTCTTCGTTTACCTAGATGACATCCTCATCTTCTCCAAGCACCTTTCCCAACACCGCCAGCACGTCCGTAAAGTTCTCCAGCGTCTCCTAGAGAACTCACTTTTCGTTAAGGGATAGAAGTGTGAGTTCCACCTAAATTCTGTCTCCTTTCTTGGATATGTCTTCGAGGGTGGACAGGTGAAGACGGATCCAAATAAAATTAGAGCAGTCCAGGAATGGCCAAAACCCACCTCCAGGAAGCAGCTGCAGCGTTTCCTGGGTTTCGCAAACTTCTATAGAAGGTTCATCCGAGGTTTCAGTACCATTGCTGCCTCCCTGACCGCCCTCACCTCCACAAAACGGACCTTCATCTGGGATCAGACTGCCGACCAGGCCTTCAATGAATTGAAGAAGAGGTTTGTTCAGAATCAGAATCAGAATCAGCTTTAATGGCCAAGTATGACACATAGAAGGAATTTGACTCCGGCAACTTTTCTCTCCAGTACAGAACTTAAATAGGTGAAATTAAAAAACGGAAAAAAATAAATAAATAAATAAAAATAAAAATAAAGGATAATATATACACCAAACCAGGGTTATTGTACAGTAAGTATATACAGTAAGTATATACAGCAGTGCAGAGTTTTAGTTTATTGTTCATGTGAGTGGACACACACTCTGTGACTATTCAGAGTTCATCAGAGCGACAGCCTGGGGGAAGAAACTGTTCTTGTGTCGGGTGGTTTTGGCGTACAGCGCTCTGTAACGCCGGCCTGAGGGGAGGAGCCTAAACAGATTGTGGCCAGGGTGTGAGGGGTCAGTGGTGATTTTTCTGGCCCGCTTCCTGACCCTGGCCCGGAAAAGGTCCTCAATGGAGGGAAGATCAGAACCTATGATCCTCTCTGAGGATCATAGGTTTCCACAACATCCAGCGCTCCTCCACCAACCAAAAGCTCCACCCTTGTGCTTTCTTTTCCAGACGCTTCACCCCAGCAGAACGAAACTATAACATCGGTGACCAGGAGCTCCTAGCCATTAAACTGGCCCTCGAGGAGTGGCTACACTGGTTCGAGGGCACGGAGCTCCCAGTCATAGTTTGGACCGATCATAAGAACCTTCCCTACCTCCAGACGGCAAGACGACTGAATCCCCACCAATATCCTTGGTCCCTTTTCTTTTCCCGTTTTAATCTGAACATTACATACAAACCCGGCTCCAAGAACACCAAACCCGACGCCTTGTCAGCACTCCCCAGACACCTTGCTGGAGGTTCCCGACACTATACTCCCTCCGTCATGCACCATAGGGGCACTCACCTGGGAGCTAGAAGCCCAAATCAAGAAAGCACAAGTCGATGAACCCGATCCTGGTAACGGTCCACCCAATCGCCTTTATGTCCCCTCCACCATTCGCTCCCGGGCCATCCAGTGGGGCCACGCATCCAAGTTCTCGTGCCATCCTGGCATAAGTCGGACCATCGCCCTCCTTCGCCGCCATTTCTGGTGGCCGGGGCTGAACAAAGATGTCAGGGATTACGTGCGGGCCTGTCCGACGTGTAATAAAAGCAAGAGCACTCACCAACCCTCATCAGGTCTTCTCCAATCCCGGCTCGGCCCTGGTCCCACATAGCAGTCGATTTCATCACCGGACTCCCCAACTCCCGAGGCAAGTCGGTTATCCTGTCAGTCATCGATCGCTTCTCCAAGGCATGCCACCTCATCGCCCTCTCAAAACTGCCCACCGCGGCCCAGACCGCCAAACTCCTCATCCTCCATGTTTTTAGGCTCCATGGGATCCCCCGTAAGATCCTTTCAGACAGGGGGCCCCAATTCATATCACAAGTCTGGAAGAACGACTCAACCAGGAGCTTGAGGAGGCACTCCGCTGTTTCTGTGCTACCAACCCCTCCACCTGGAGCGTACACCTCCCGTGGGTTGAGTACGCTCACAACTCCCATGTCTCAGCAGCCCCAGGGATCTCACCCTTCCAAGCCTCCCTCGGCTACCAACCATCACTTATTCCCAATTCAGTCCCGGATACAGTACTCCCCTCAGTCCAGTCTCACATCAAGGCCTGTAAAAGGGTCTGGGAACAAACCAGATCCGCCCTCCAAAGTTCCTCGGCGCTGAATAAGCGATACGCCGATCGACGACGTCTCCCAGCACCCCAGTACACGCCCGGGCAGTTGGTCTGGTTATCTGCCAAGGATTTTCCCCTGAAAAGTGTCCCCAGAAAATTGGCTCCCCGGTTCCTCGGTCCATATCCCATTGAAAGGGTCATCAGTCCCTCGGCCCTTCGCCTGAGACTTCCAGCACACATCCGTGTACATCCCACATTCCACGTTTCCCAAGTCAGACCGGTTTCCAACAGTCCCCTGTGCCCTCCTTCCGAGCCCCCTCCACCCGCCCGAGTGATTGATGGGCATCCTGCCTACACTGTACGCCGTTTAAAAGGAGAGTGCCAACCTGGAGCAGACGCCAGATGGTTAACCCACATCATGTGGTAACAAGCCACTTTCTCTGTTTTTGCCTGTTAGTGATTTGCTCTGTGAGATCCTTACCTCCTTGCCTTTTCCCTTCAGTCATTCTGTGGTTCCGGATCTGCTGGTCGGTCTGCAGCCTGGGCGTCTGATCCTTCCCGGCATGCTGGCTTCCTCCCCATGGTACCTGGCTGAGTTTTAAGCGTCTCCTCTGCCTGTCCATCCTCTCTTTGCTCCCTGGAGTCAAACACCCTGAGTCGGTTCCTCTTCCACGCACCCAGGATCAAATCCTCTCCAATTCCTCCCCAGAAGGATCCGCATCATCGACAAGTAAGAACCCACAAACTTCTGTTTTCTCCTCCTGCCAAGTACCATCATAAGATCACTCACCCCCTTCTCCTGTCTCCAGTGGTTGTCCTCCAAGTTCCTCGTGATTCCGAGTTTTCTGAGTTCCTGTGTTTCTGGACCCCTCGAGCAAAGAAGGAAAATAAAATATTCTTACAAACTTACCCTCCAGTCTCACTGAGCTGTTTGTGTGTCTGCGCTAGAGTCCAAAGGCTAAAATCATGACAGTTTTTTGATATACAGGTAGCCACTACGAATGAACATGATGAGATCCAACCCACACAAAAACAACCCAAAATTCTGTGTGAAGAAGAAATGGTTGGGAAAGATGCCAGCATTGTCTACAATTATATAATGCTGCCGCTTGTGACATTCCTTGAGTTCCCTATCCGGATGTGTAACTACAATGATCAGGTGACAGCAACAGCATGTCCAGGGGGTGACCCATTCAGAGTCACTTTGAAACCTCATGGAACAGGACTCTGGCTGGAAGGGGTGTGAGACCGCTTTTATTTATTTATTTTAACGTATCCTGTCTAGCAGGATGCTACTCAGAATTGGTGTCTGAGTATCAAGTACAAGCTCAACAGATTTACTTTCCCAAGCAGAGCATTACAGCTATGCTTTAATACTCCACTTGATATGTATGTATGATAAATCTTTATTAGTGATTACTGTGGGTTTAATTTGTTGAAGTTATGGACGCGAAATTAAGATAAGAAGGAAGAGAAACAGGACCGGTAGTAGTGTGAACTGATGATACAAGAAAGTGCGGTAAACATAGAAACCAAGAAAACATCCCAGTCCTCCACCTCTGTTGGACGGCAGAGAAGTGGGAAAACAAAACAAACAAAAACCAATAGAACAGAACAACATTAACAAAACAGATCTAGTAATATGAACTAAGAACTACAAATTCACTACACACAAACATGGATTAATGAACACAACACTAATGTTGCTGGTAAGCTCCTGGTACCAACTAACTAAAGACGATAACAGAGACAACTTTTAAATATAAAATAAAAGACAAAAACATCTAATTGTTCTTCACAAATTATCATAAAAAAGTTGCAGGTATACAGCTATATAAATATATGGTGGCACAAAACTAATTTTTCAAAATACAGGACACCTATTGCATTGAACCTGTTGAGACGTTTTGGGAGAGCACCAAGGCAGAAGTCATCAACCACCTAAAACAAAAGGACCAAATTGTCGTTCTAGGTAAGAGTTTACGTACTAGTAGTAATTATTCCACACTTAGTCATTTTCCTTAGTTGTACGAATTTCCTGTGAGGGGTCAAAGTTTGTACTGCTATACTGAATTTTTGTTTTGTCTGCCATAGGAGATTGAAGAATGGGACTCCCGAGGTAATGTATGCTAGAAAAATTAGGACTGTGTGATGGATTGTCAGAATAATTGCTGTCATTTTTTTTTTGTGTGTTTTTCATTGTCTGTGTTTTCCACTCAGCACTGTATTGCACACATACAACAATAGAACAAGAATCAAAATACATTGTGTATATTGCGACTGTTGACAAGAGGGAAACAGACAGGAAGTCTGTTCTTATGCACAAAGAGTGCTTCATAAGGACCATGGATATCCTCCTCCAGGAGCTACAAGTCAAGGAAGTGGTCACAGATGCTCACCCACATATAACTGCTTTACTTAGTAAGTGTAACTGACTCCAAAAATTTTACCTTTATTTTTTTAAAATATGAATTGTAACGAATTTAATTGTTGTAGATCCAGAAAGAGGCAAAAACAAAACTCTCCACTATTCCCTCGACATATGGCATTCTGCCATGAATTTGGGAAAAAAGATACGACGAGTAAGCTGCTATCAACTATAGTGATTCTAATCCCGGCATTTATCTATCACAGATTTCTGTTGCATAGATAAATCTATAGGGTTTTTTGGGAGGTTTTTTACAGGCTGAAATGAAAAAAAATGGAGCACTCCTGGAATGTACACAAGTGAACCACTTTTGGCATTGTAGTAAAGTTGGGACGACAGAGGAAGATTTCAAGGTATAGTGTGAGTAGACACCATCATTAAAAGTTATGTTTAAAAAAATCTTCAACTTGACATGGAGGTTTTCTCTACCATCATTGTGATCAAAGTGATCATTTCTGTCAAACGGTGGCTAAAAGATGTGAAATGTATGTAATCAGTGACATTTACTATATTTTGCATCAAAACTTCATAATTAGAACTAGCTCACCAGAAAAGCAATACACACTGTTCTTTCATGTTGTAAGATTATACAACGTTTTATCTATTGTCTTGAACTGAACATGTGATTTGGACAGTTTCCAGAACCACAACCTAATGCATGCTGGGAAGCGTTTTGCATACAGTCCACCAGTGTACAAGACACGGATGTTGCTTATTGCAATCGACTATAATCACCACAACCACCGACCTCCAGCTCGCAACCTTGAAGGAAACAATATGTAAATTTTAATTTCCTTAATCTCTGTTTTTGGTACTTTTCTGAGTTTTACTAAAATTGCGCTAATTACTATTCCAGCTACCGGCAGCACTACAACAAGAAATCAAAGACCTTCAGTGTCTACACTACAAAGGAAGCAAAGCAGTACCGTTACAATTCCACAAATGCAGAAAGCCATTCTTTAGAAGCAAATGTATTTTTGCCTAAAAAAACAGTTACTTGGTTAGTTGACAAAGTTTTTTTTTCTTTTTTTTTTTCTTTCTCAGGGGTAAAGGATTGTTTACCTTCATTTCAGCTTTGCGTTTTTCCTGAAGATCTCCCAGTCTCAATTGTCTGTCCGGATCCAGGTCATCTGTCAACCTAGATCCTCTGCTTCTTGCCCTTACAGCCCCTCTGTCTCTTCCACCACCCTCCCCCGTCCTCTCCCTCTGCTCTGCAGGGGTTCTGAGGATGAGGATGGTGATGCAATGGATACCTAGCGAGAAAAATACATTTTAATACTGTTACTTTCTAAAACCAGCCGTTCATGTTGAATTTTGAAACATAAATACTGTTTGGCAACAAGTTCATACTTCTCACTTTTGCTTGAGTACTATCACTCAAAGGTAACTGTAAAAACCTCCTTATTGTCACTTAACCATCACTCCATATGCATAACTAATCTATTTCTCACTGATATGGTAAATATTGGGGTAACTCTAGATTATTTCAGTAAAGATTCTCGTCATTGCTCAAGATTTTCTACGAAGGCGATTGTAACGCTGTTTGACTATTGTATACACAGCGCATTTTTGCCCTGACTGTAAATAAATAAAATTAAATAAAGTGAGAAAATGAAAATTTTAATACTGATTGTTACAGTTACTAATTGCGAATTGAAACAGTGCTTGTTTGTTGTTTGGGAAAGCGATTTGGAAAGCAGCCACTGAAACATGCCTCTTATGAGCATCAGAGATTTGATTTTACAACAGTGATGTTACACGGCAAGCCTGAAGAGGGCGACAGGAAGCAAATATCCTGAAAGTTACGGGGTACCACTTGGAAAGACAGAGCAGGACTACAAAATAAAAAAAGGAACTAATGTAAATACTTTCTATATTAAAGAAAAAAAAAGTTGATTAAAGGACATGTGGGGTGTTTGGTTCCTGGGAACACCATCTGAATCGAAGCTCCCCATCGAGCTGGGTTTTGTAGCTGAGCAAGATACCAAACCAGGTGTAGCTTTTATGGAGAAAAAACAGATAAAAATACAAGGTTAACATTGAAAATCATTTTTCAGTTTTCTAATAAACCTGAAACAAACAATATAAGGACTTTTGTGCAAATATAATGTTTGACACAAGTTGCATAAGAACAGGAAAAAGGTACAATTAGCGTCTGACAAGCCAACTTGACCAGAGTTAGTCAGAGTAAAAGCAGGGTATGCGCAGTAAGTGAAGAAATGGACAACAACAATGCTTTTGCAGAATACATTTTGTAAATATCGTACTGTTTGATTGTGTTACAATCATTGCTTTAGTGCTGTGGTGTGGTGATGTTATTATTCAAGGTTCCACTGTCTTGTACGGTGGCCCAGAAGGGTCGACACAACACAACACAAAAAACACACATAAAAGGCAAATAAGTCACAACACAACACAAAAGAAAACGCTAAAACACAACAAAAAAGAAAAAGCCACAACACAAAAGAAAAAAGCCACAACAAAACACAAAAGAAAAAAAAGCCACAACACAACACAAAAGAAAAAAGCCACAACACAACACAAAAGAAAAAGCCACAACAAAACACAAAAGAAAAAAGCCACAACACAACACAAAAGAAAAAAGCCACAACACAACACAAAAGAAAAAGCCACAACAAAACACAAAAGAAAAAAGCCACAACAAAACACAAAAGAAAAAAGCCACAACACAACACAAAAGAAAAAAGCCACAACACAACACAAAAGAAAAAAGCCACAACAAAACACAAAAGAAAAAAGCCACAACACAACACAAAATAAAAAGCCACAACAAAACACAAAATAAAAAGCCACAACACAACACAAAAGAAAAAGCCACAACAAAACACAAAACACAAAAGAAAAAAGCCACAACACAACACAAAAGAAAAAGCCACAACGGAGTACATTTTGATATACTGCCAAAGTAAATTGAATGTTATGAATTTAAACGACCAGCTGATGGCGGTAAATGCGCTTCAACCATCACAGTCTATTCCCACACAAAATTAGCTACAAGCTGAAGATGCCAGAGAAAGTAGAAGGAGGGGAAGATGGTTATTACTAGTCATGCACTGATACCCAAGACGTAGAAGGAGGAGGAAGAGAGCTAGCAGAGAATCGGGAGTTTCATTCTATTGGAAAAGTAAGTAAAACATTGTAGTTTAGTTAATGTTGATATGTGCTGTTTTAAATGTGAATGATTTTACTGTACTGAGTTATAAGGGTTACATAGAGATAAATGTGGGGCCCCGATATCAATCTGTAGGGCATTTTTAGGGCAGTAAGGTAGATAATAGACAGAGCTCATGTTATATTTGAATGATAAATCAATAATCCAAAGGTTTTAAACGACAGAAACAATTTTCCCCAATGTGATACATTGTAGAACAGCACTACATGTACAGATGTGAGGAGTGAAAGAGAAACACTAACATGATACTGGACAACATAGCTGAAAAGTAATAAAATGTGATAGGTAAAAAAACAAACAAACGTCATTTCATTGTTGCAGTTTAGTTTACAGCTGTAAACTAAAGAAGTTTAGAGAAAATAGTCCTCTTATCATTTCATACTAGTCTTCACCTAATTTGTTTACCTAAAATTACAATTTCTGATCTATTTTGATGAAAATTAAATATGACCAAGATGTGAAATTCTAAATTCAACCTTCTGTCAGAATCAGAATCCCTATAGTGTTAGCCTTTGTTACTATGGTGAATTAAATGTGATTGCAGAGATTCTACTGGATCTTAACATATCTACTCAACTTCCAATTTATTTATTTTTTTTGCAGTACAGGCCCCTAAGAACATATGTTGTAGTAGCTGCAGGCACTTTAACACTCTTAAGGTTAAAAAAAAGTTTTAATTTTGATAAGGTTATTCCAATTCTAGCTTAGTAGAACACATTAAACAAAGTATCTACATTTTTTTTTTAAAGTTCACTTTATAAAGATACAGACTAAATTATTCCCCGTTGTCCCTTTTTCAGAATATGTTTTGCCCATTTTGTGGGACAATGCTTCAGACGCTTCTGTCTTTCTGCGGCTCCTGTGGCAGGAATATTGAGTTTTTAAGAAGTCACCAAGCAGACGGTATGTTTCATTAATGTTGTGGTTTTGAACACCATCCATCCATCCATCCATCCATTTTCTTAACCGCTTAATCCTTTATGGGTCGCGGGGGTGCTGGTGCCTATCTCCAGCTGTCAACGGGCGAGAGGCGGGGTACACCCTGGACAGGTCGCCAGTCCATCACAGGGTTTTGAACACCAAGTGACTAAAAGGAAACTAAATAAATCACTAACAATTAATTTTTTCCTGCTAAATTTAACTGTTGATGATTGTATATAACATGCCACCAAGTGTTTATGTATGTTGTCTAATATTGTTTTTTTATTTGTGTTCTCAGGGTCTGAAGCAACTGAGGTGGAAGGAATTATCCATAAATATTTTACAGACGGTCATAATTTAGAAATAATTATAGATCTACTGGCTACTAAGCACAACATTTCAATAAGTCTCAGCTCTTTAAAAAGAAAACTACGGGATGCAGAACTAACTCGGAGGACTAACTACACTCCAACTGCTACTGTTCGAGTAGCTATAGCTGAAGAACTTCGGGGATCTGGAAAACTTTTAGGCTACAGAGCAATGTGGCAGGTTCTGAAACAAAAATACTCTTTGACAGTCAGAAGAAAGGATGTTATGCTCCTCACTGAGGGATATGATCACTTCTGGCGATAGCAAACATCGTTATAGGAGGAGTGGTTTGCCAAAGAAGAACATACCATTCCGATGGGACCAAATGAAGTCTGCATGTTGTTGGGTATTTGATAAACTAAAACCGTTTGGGAATTGGAATAAGTGGCGTATAGATGGTTTGTATCAGAAAGATCATGTCGCTCACTTGTGGAAAATCCAAAGGATCCAATCGTGATTTGATCAAAATTTATTATTAACTGTGTGCTTGAGTTTGGTCTCTTTCCATCACGACTTCGCACTGACTGTGGTACAGAAAATGGTCTTATGGCAGCACTTCATTGTTCCTTGAGATCAGAGCAAACTGATGAATTTACTGGAGCCAGAAGTCATATGTATGGTACATCAACATCTTGATGGATGAGTTTTTAAATGTCCTGTTGTGATATCATTCCTTTAATCCTAAAAATATTCTTCAGGTGATTGAAAGCTGACCTTGTTATTGCCTTTATGTCACTCTGGAGGTTCAAGTCTGAGGCCATTATTACACCTATATATATTAGGCCTGATCAGTAGTTTCTACTTGTATCAACTGAAGCTATCGGCTGACTCTTGATCATCCCTCTATAGGTCCAAAGATAGTTCTTTTAGTTTTGTTTATGACACATTTAAAGAGTTATTTACTAAATGCATTCACTTAGGGTTTAGATGGGTTCATAGTCACCTAAACTAAAGTCAAGCAAAAAAGCTAATAAAAATTTACTGACACAATGTACAGTGGATACACAAATGTGTACAGTTGAACGGTAAAAATAATTGAGATACAAACCTTTGCTTGCGAAAGTAGGACCACCAGCTTTCAATGCGTTGGTTAGATGTTGATGTACCATACATATGACTCCTGGCTCCAGTAAATTCATCAGTTTGCTCTGATCTCAAGGAACAATGAAGTGCTGCCATAAGAACATTTTCTGTACCACAGTCAGTGCGAAGTCGTGATGGAAAGAGACCAAACTCAGCAACACAGTTTATATAATTTTGAGCAATCACATTGGGATCCTTGTTGGATTTTCCACAAGTGAGCCACATGATCTTTCTTGAGAAACCATCTATACAGCCACTTATTCCAATTCCAAACGGTTTTAGTTTATCATACCCATCAACAAGGCAGACTTCATTTGGTCCCATCGAATGGTATGTTCTTCTGGCAAACCTCCTCCTTAAACGATTTTCTATCCCAGAAGGATCAATTTCCCTCATGAGGAGCATAACATCCTTTCTTCTGACTGTCAAAGAGTATTTTTGTTTCAGAACCTGCCACATTGCTCTGTAGCCTAAAAGTTTTCCAGATCCCCGAAGTTCTTCAGCTATAGCTACTCGAACAGTAGCAGTTTGAGTGTAGTTAGTCCTCCGAGTTAGTTCTGCATCCCGTAGTTTTCTTTTTAAAGAGCTGAGACTTATTGAAATGTTGTGCTTAGTAGCCAGTAGATCTATAATTATTTCTAAATTATGACCGTCTGTAAAATATTTATGGATAATTCCTTCCATCTCAGTTGCTTCAGACCCTGAGAACACAAATAAAAAAAACAATATTAGACAACATACATAAACACTTGGTGGCATGTTATATACAATCATCAACAGTTAAATTAAGCAGGAAAAAATTAATTGTTAGTGATTTATTTAGTTTTTAGTCACTTGGTGTTCAAAACCACAACATTAATGAAACATACCGTCTGCTTGGTGACTTCTTAAAAACTCAATATTCCTGCCACAGGAGCCGCAGAAAGACAGAAGCGTCTGAAGCATTGTCCCACAAAATGGGCAAAACATATTCTGAAAAAGGGACAACGGGGAATAATTTAGTCTGTATCTTTATAAAGTGAACTTTAAAAAAAAAATGTAGATACTTTGTTTAATGTGTTCTACTAAGCTAGAATTGGAATAACTTTATCAAAATTAAAACTTTTTTTAACCTTAAGAGTATTATAAAGTGCATGCAGAGACTACCATAAATCATATGTTCTTAGGGGCCTGTACTGCAAAAAATATATATTAAATGGTAGTTGGAGTAGATATGATTAACGATCCAGTTGAAATCTCTGCCTCAATCACAACTTAAATTCATCACCATAGTAACAACGGCTAACACTATAGGGATATCTGATTCTGACAGAAGGTTGTTGATTTTAGAAATTTTAACATCTTGGTAATATTTGATATAAATCAAATAGATTCAGAAATTGTAGAGGTATCAGAAATTGTAATTTTAGGTAAACAAATTAGGTGAAGACTAGTATGAAATGATAAGAGGACTATTTTCTCTAAACTTCTTTAGTTTACGGCTGTAAACTAAACTGCAACAATGAAATGACGTTTGTTTGTTTTTTTACCTATCACATTTTATTACTTTTTAGCTATGTTGTCCAGTATCATGTTAGTGTTTCTCTTTCACTCCTCACATCTGTACATGTAGTGCTGTTCTACAATGTATCACATTGGGGAAAATTGTTTCTGTCGTTTAAAACCTTTAGATTATTGATTTATCATTCAAATATAACATGAGCTCTGTCTATTATCTACCTTACTGCCCTAAAAATGCCCTACAGTTTGATATCGGGGCCCCACATTTATCTCTATGTAACCTTTATAACTCAGTACAGTAAAATCATTCACATTTAAAACAGCACATATCAACATTAACTAAACTACAATGTTTTACTTACTTTTCCAATAGAATGAAACTCCCGATTCTCTGCTAGCTCTCTTCCTCCTCCTTCTACGTCTTTGTATGATTTTTTTGGGCGGTTGGCAAACTCTTTCTTCTTCTTCTACTTCCTCTGCATCTTCATCTTGTAGCCATAGACTGTATGGTTGTAGCGCATTACCGCCATCAGCTGGCCGTTTAATCAGAACTTCAATTTTAATCTCACTTCCGTTGCGATTTACTTCCGTTGTGGCTTTTTCTTTTGTGTTGTGTTGTGGCTTTTCTTTTGTGTTTTGTTGTGGCTTTTTCTTTTGTGTTGTGTTGTGGCTTTTTTCTTTTGTGTTGTGTTGTGGCTTTTTTCTTTTGTGTTTTGTTTTGGCTTTTTCTTTTGTGTTGTGGCTTTTTTCTTTTGTGTTTTGTTGTGGCTTTTTTCTTTTGTGTTGTGTTGTGGCTTTTTTCTTTTGTGTTGTGTTGTGGCTTTTTTCTTTTGTGTTTTGTTGTGGTTTTTTCTTTTGTGTTGTGTTGTGGCTTTTTTCTTTTGTGTTTTGTTGTGGCGTTTTTCTTTTGTGTTGTGTTGTGGCTTTTTTTTCTTTTGTGTTGTGTTGTGGCTTTTTTCTTTTGTGTTGTGGCTTTTTCTTTTTTGTTGTGTTTAGGCGTTTTCTTTTGTGTTGTGTTGTGACTTATTTGCCTTTTATGTGTGTTTTTTGTGTTGTGTTGTTTCGACCCTTCTGGGCCACCGTAGTCTTGTCACTCCCCATGAAAAAGTCGGCTCAGGCTGGAGTTACATGAAGAGAAATTCAGGTTTCCAATTGCATTATGTGGGTGCCTTTGCTTAGTTTTGAGAACTCTGGTTTGGTTCAATTTCAGTAAGACTAAGGTATATACATGCATTTCAAAAGTCCGACTTCATTCTAATAAAGGCAATAATTCGGCTTATTAACCACAGTAGTGTACAGCAATATTTTATTACACTGTTAACTCTGTGCAAAACACTGTGGAACATTCTGTGGCTATTCGCTGAACTTCCCCCCCCAAAAAAAGTCATAGGATAGAAATTTATTATAAGGTGTCACAACTCTTTTTCATCTTCTACTCCTACTTCTGCCTCAGGCAGTTCTACCTTGGCCAGAGAGCCACAGCACCCACATTAAAAACTGCCAGTGGCCTTGTATAAACAAATGAAAAGGGTTCATGACAAGCTTGAGAACTTGATAATACTTTGGAAGAGTAATATAAGTGACATATAAAGCTACCTATCTGTGACAATGCCTTCACCTAGACATTAGTAATGTTTATTTTATTAATAATAACAATACAATACTAGAAAATAAATAAATAATCAGCTGGATGACAGTTATGTACTGTTTTATCTCTTTTAGAGTGTATACATTTATGTCATGGAATTGCTCTGCACAATATTTGGAGCACAAAACATTGTTTGCTTGCAACATATCTCCTAAGTTCCTTCAGTGAATACCTTTTAAGATTTTATCTATTAAGCAGCAGCTGACATCAGGGGAGTCAAAACTGGGCACATCCTCTATCTGTACAGACTACAGTGCACTGGATTAAATCTCTTGAAAGAGCTTTGAAGTGAAATTGCATGGGTCTATCCCATGATAACAGAAAAGTACCTTCTAAATGTTGAGTTAAGTATACTCCAAGTGTTGTGCAGCAGGAAGTACAATAATATTTTGTTCACATAACCAATAATAGTAATGAGTGATATTATGGTATTAATGTATTTAATGTTTTTGAAGTTTTAGTTAAACAATTCGGGGCACCACTTTGGACAATTCTCAAAACAACAGTCTTATGAACGAATTTATTCAACGCCCTGGGACGACATAAGTGCACATATCCATTGAAATCAGCACAAACATTTTATCTCTAATCTATGATAATTTATTAATAAAATATATCATCCTTACACTCAAAGTATGCAGTCAATAAATTCTGTACCGACACAACCAACATGCAAACTAAACTACTAACCCATTTGGTCTTATGCTGTTTTTTCTGAGGCCACTTCAACTGATACCGTTTGGTTTGAGGCCATTTGGTTTGAGGCCATTTGGTTTGAGGCTGTTTCATCTGATGCAGTTTTGTCTAAAAGTTCAATCAATCAATCAAACTTTATTTATAAAGTGTGTTTTATACAAAATGTAATCTTAAAGTGCTGTATAGATTAGAATAACTTCACATAAATCACATTCCCATTCATCCCCCACAGAATTAAAAACATGATCACAGTAATACCCCCCTCCCCCAACCCAACTCCCGTGCACGCAAACACCTAAAAGCAACAGTAAGCAAGGAGTACAGATGAGACAGTCAAGTAAAGTAAAATATGCAGAGTATTTTAACAGACAGTAATAAGTAATGATCAGTCAAAAGCTAGACTAAACAGGTGAGTGTTTAGCCTGCTCTTAAAAACGTGTACCTTCTCTGCAGTCCTGAGGTCCTCTGAATGAAAATACGCCTCACTTTAATTTACCCCCCTCATGGTAATTAATATTAGGCTCATTTATCCTGGAGACTGAACATGTACTTGAAAAAATTTCTCCCATTCACGGTTTTCTCCACACATATCCCACACACGCTTCGCCCCAGCTCATGTTAATTTCCACTAATGATTAGTAGAGGATAAAGGAACGATGGAGCTTTGCATGTATTGCTAACAAGTCAAAGGCTCTCGCCTCACAAAGATTAAGGAGGAGTGCTTTTGTGCACCGTGGAGCAAAGCCCAATAAATCCTTATTGATGTTCCAGCATTGTAATTATCACAGGACCTAGAGGCAGAGATCAAATCACAGTTTGAGCTATTGACAATGTAGCTTGATACAAACAGGTATGGTAGATCGGACAGCGTGAGGAGCAACTGAGGAGCTTATCAGTTTTACTCATCAGTCCTTGATTGCTTTAAAATCTCTTTGCTCCATGTTTATCGCCAGCTATAGGATTTGGGCATATCCATTGTGAGTAATTAACAGATTTGATTAATAAAAATATAGGGTTAATGTGTACACATTTGAGATTTTGTTGAGTTAAAACAAAAGATAATTGGTAATACAAATATACATACATGTAAATTCTAACAATAACAATACTGATACATGAGCACTCAAACTACTGTAAGATAAAAAAAACTCTGATCAAACTGATCCAGATCAGTCAAATTTAAACCTTATATTAGCCGTAATATGGATTATGTTGCAAAAACCATGTAACTCCCTATAACTCCGCCTTACATTTTTTTTTTCAATGTTGGTATTATTTATAATTTAGCATTTCACTTATCAAACTCTTCTCATATTTATTGTGATATGCAATAAAAGTTATCATTGCTATTTCCAGACAAGCACAGCTGAAACACGGCTAAAAAGGTTTTAAATGACACAAATCACAGCTTGATAGGGTTTGGAAGAGGATGAAAACAAGATAATCTCTGAATTGATGGAGGGTTTGAGGAGCAGGAGAAGCAGGGAAAGATAAACAGCGAGAGAAAAGAAAGTAGGAGCTGCAAAGAGAAAGAGGAACATAGGGAGACTCTTTCCCGCCTACTTATTTATGCGCATGTGGTGTGTCTTCTCTGTATGGGTTTCCATGCCTCCAGAAGGACCGCGGTTCGTGTGCGCACACTGATGAGTCCGACAGCCAAGCTGCATCAGCAAAACAAGACCTATGAGTTGCAATGGTTTGAATGCTCAGTGAAAATATTGACTTCCAATATGATGACTGGGAAAAGAATGCGAACAAACCTGTAAAAAAAGAAACGTTTTTTTACCTCAGAAACACTAACCCAGTTTTATTAGATTGTGAAAATTATGCTGGCTTGTTCTGATGTACTGAACAACTGGAAAGTCTGGATGCAAATTTGAGGCTAAGGGTATCAATTAATCAGTGCTGATCCACAGAGGAGGAAAACGGGGGGAGGGTTTGCTGATGAGTAAGGCAGTGACTGACAAGAATAAAGTGTCCCTGTTGGCGATTATTGTAGGACATGTGAGAAATCCAGATAGGTACTGCATGTTTAAGATAGCAATGGTTAATGTTTCTGTGAAAATCTAAGGAGTTTCAATGTAAGGCTTACGTAGGTAATTCTAGAGACACAAGGTAAGTATTAAGAACGTACCAAGCAAAATAATAATAGAGGTGAGCTTGATTATCAAAACACTTCAAGTTCTTCTTCATGTATGCTTTGCAGACCAAGAGTCAGAACCTAATATGGAGAAGCAGCATATGGAAACAACATGCAGCTGGAGAATTAGAGATCAGTTTCTATGCTCCCCTAATCTGAAACAAACTTCCAGAAAACTGCAAAACTGCTGAAACACTGTTCCTTTTAAGGTCTAATTTACTGATGTTTTTATAATTTTTTTCATATCATCTGGTTTGAAAGAATGCCGTCTGTGTCTGTTAGTGTGGGGAAAAAAAATGTTTCCTCACTTTTTTTGAATATTACAGTTCAGTGTGGCAGAGGGCGGGGAGAAACAGTCGACACACGCCACTGCCGCCTCGGACCAATCCCCACCACCAACACCCCCCCCTCCCTTGTGACAGCCTGCCTTGGCTGATTAATTTTCTTTTATCTATTATTTGTAAACAAACTCAACATGCCATGCCTGTTGTTTTTGTTTTTTGTTTTTTTTAGGGTACTTCCTCCAGCAGGCTAGTTTCTTCTGGTTTATCTGGCATCTTATAAAAAGTGAGCGGATGGCAGTTGGGCGGGTGAGGAAGCAGATGAGAAGGCAAGCAGAGATCAGAGACTCGAGGGGATGTGGAAGGTCCATCAGACAGTTCCTATAGCAGACGTGGCTTCCCATGAGGACCGAGATTCCCAAGTGTATGGACTATATTAAAACAGAAGAACTTACCAGCATTGGTACCATTAGTACCAACATTTCTTACACCCGCCCTTACTAGCCCTGGACGGACTTTGTTCCACTGAGCACAAATGTGGCTGTGAGTTGTTTGATATCACCCTTCGTGAACTGTTGGAAAAATCAAAGTGGAATTTTTTATTTCTTATACATTTTTGGACCATTTTCACTGGACTTGGATTGTTGAGAATAAAACAAGGACTGGAAATTTTTTTTTTAGGCTGAATTTATTGGATTTAATTGTATGTTTTGGATTGAAAATCATGTAGATAGTAATTATTGTTGCTCCCTTTAAATTCAGTTATTTAGTTGTTTTCTGAGCTTATTTCATTCATTATTTAGGGTAACAGGCATTAGAGAATGTTTGCATCCTTTGTGGGGATGGTATATTTTAGGAAAGAGACCTGAGTAGCACCACACCTTGAACTGCTTAACTTATCACAGTCTATATTTATTTTGACCATTTATGGCAGCCTATGTTAAGCACTTATAAGATATAAGTGGATATTGGGTAGCACTTTTCTTTACAATGCTGGACCAAATAAGTATTTTGGTTTTTACTTTTGTCTGAAATATTAAGATGAAGCTAACCTTTAATTCTCTGTAAGATTTTGATTTCGTTAGATTTAAAATAGTAATGGTAATGCTTTTTAAGGAAATTAGTCTTATAACGGGTAATGTTGAGTTACTTGCCACAGATATATTTCAGTTTTACAAATTTCAAATACCAAAGGCAAAATAGCAGATCAGGACACAGAATTTGAGGTTAAAAGATCGGATCCGGATCAAATTCCTAAAATGCTGATCAGGACATACCTAATAAAAAAACAATTTATTTAGACTTACCATTGAGTAATAATAGATGGGATGTATTAGTTCTATTCTGCATCGCGTTATGATTCCATGTAAAGTCCTTTAAAATGTCTTAATGCTGAATTATTAGTTTGTTCTGTTATACCAATAAAGTTGAAGTTAAGAAAGAAGAAGAGCCAAACTTTAGTACAACATCAACAGCTAGGAAGTGTGTGACTGACATTGGGTTCTGTAACCCAGCTCATGGCTAAATTTTTTTGTAACCTAGAGCTAGTGTGGAAAGGCTGACCATTTGTCTTGGAATGAACCTTTCTGCTTTAGGATTAGAGGTGAACCTCTTGACATTGTTAGGCCAGGGAATATGAATTGTAGCGTGCTCACATGCACTCAGGGACAGCTTAAGATACCCATCATTTATTGGTAGTTGTGCTGGCTTGTGCACTACATAGGAAAGGCATGATTTAACTTCAATGTTCATGGTGGGAATGAGAGTGAAACATGAGGTGCTGCTTAATGCAGTTATTTATAAAAAACTGAGTCAGAAGATAGAGAGTTAAATTAGATTTGTAGATTAATAAATATAATGTTTACATTGTTCATAGCTTAGGTGCACAGGATTTAGCAAAATCTCAATATATTTTGTGGACTTTGAAAATATTTGTCTCTGCCCTTCTTCATGTAAGGAGTGGGGATTCAGAGTAACATTAGGCTATAGGCACTTCAACCAGGTAACATTAGAAGCCACACAATAGATTAATGTTAAGCTCTAATAAAATGGCTCCTTCTAATGACTCTTCATATGCTGATTTATGAATTGTTCAATAAAACAAATATACCTACTAAGTGAGACATTCCTTTCAGTATTTTTACTACCCCAAACTAAATATTTACCAATTCTGCACAGTCACCAAATTATCCTTTAATTATGTGAAGCAGGAACACCCCGGAGAATGAATAATATGCATGATTTTCCGATTGGTTAAGCAATTTATGAAATACTTTAAATGAACTACAAAAAAATCAATCTTAATTAAAAGAGCAGCACATTCTTAAAAATGGAACTTGGCCTTGTCCTCACTCATGGATCGAGCTGGGACTATGTGCTCTAGAGAATATATCCCCAAAGCAAAACAAGGAAAGACTGAAGACGATAATGAAGTTTTAACTAGTCAATAAAAAATACATGCAAGGAGGGTCACTCTTCCAGCAGACAGGATCTAACATATAAGAACAAATCTGTATTCAAAGGCTGAACAAAAGTGTAGACTTTCATCATTTAAATTGTCAGGATAACTAAGAAGTACAAAAACAAAATTTAGCATAAAATGTTGAGCAGATACCATAGTTTAGTAAACTACCATATTCACTATTGTGCTTTGAGAATCTCATACTGGGCAATGCATATTCTACGTGTATATTTCCTCAGTAATCCTGTCAGAACACCTGCTACCTTAAATTGAAAATGTACTGTTTTCTGGTGACTAAAGCTTAAAACAAACAAATAAAAAGAAATGAGCTATCCATTTCACAAAATGAAGATGCATATCACACACTTTTCTCTGTTGATTTGGCTTATACACACAACTAAATCGTAGTTAATTATATAGTTTGGGGTTTGCAGAAAACTGTAGCATAGATCTAATTTAGAAGTTTAAGTCAGTTAGTAAGTTTGCCAGTCCACTACATGTTGTGCAGCTCCATTAATATTAACAAACAGAATTTGTACAGCATTGAAGAATATTTCCTCTGTTTCTGCTCCGGACAGAAACAGAGGAGAGCTTTAAAAGAAAACTCTGGCGTTCTTATTCCTCTGAAGCTTGACAATGTGGGACTTATTTAATCACTATAATTAGTTAGAATAATAATCTTTGATTTCATTTTGTTGAATTAATTTGCAATATTGGCTCATCTATTTATCTGTTTTTTGAGACATTCTCTTGGTGCCTTTAAAATAAAGTATCTTGGAGTTAGAGAAATACCAATGCTGTCCTACTTGTTTGCATGGTAAGCTAGAGCTTGCCATTAATTTTCATTAAGTGCTGTCAGCATGGACCATTAACTGAGCTGGAGTATAATCACTTCCCAAGAGTGGTGACCTAATAATTGTTCAGGTAAGGGTTAACAAAAACAGCCCACCTTAGATGTACCAACAGAACTCTAACAGCATATAACACAGCAGGTTTTCAGTAATGAACCATTTTGTTTTCATAATAACAGTCCTCTGAAAGGAGAAAACAGGTAGAAGAAGTAAGCACAAAGCGTACTGGCCTTGTCACTTATACTGACATTTTAAAGTTCATTGCCATTCTCTCGCATTGTTTGAAGAGCATTATACTTAAGCCCTGTGGAGGGTATAATTCTACCATTATTTTTCTTCAGACAGTATTTGCATTTAATACATTTCTTGATCCAGTTTAGCTTGTTGGTACATGAAAAAGTTTTGACCTTAATCTACCGGATAATATCATTAGCAAATATACTTTATATATCAATACTGACTGAGATTATAGTGTATTATGTAATCTTTTTATTCATTTTTTCTTTAAAAAAATTATTTTTAAATGCATTTGCAATGCTGGTGTGATGGATGGTGTGCTCAATCTCCCCTTTTTATATAATTACTTTGTAGATTTAATTAGATTTTCTGGAACTAAAGGAAGTGACTGCACCTTGCATCTTTGCTAAAGCTCCTGGGGGTTATATTTGGGTACTGATCAGGTTGTATATTCACTAGTTTGTGTCCAACTTTTTCCAAGTCATTTATCATGGAACAATTTTGTATCAACTATTGAGCAATTTGTAGTTAACTTGACGTTTTATACTTTCATTGAAAAATTATGACCTCTTTATTAAGTTTATTTTAGTAAAAATGTTTAAACAATTTTGACAAATTTCTAGGGTCGCAAACATGTTTTTTAAGAATTTTAAAAACAAATTGTTCTATATGTTCTAGTTAAATTTTAAGCAAAGATATTGTGTATGTCACTTTGACTATAGCCATGCTGCTAAATATAAAGCAACATTTGCTGCCAACAGTTTTAGGAAACAAATGCTGTCAGACTAATTGCAACAGTGTGGAGAACTGTGATTTATTGAGTGTAGAATGTTTTAAATGTTAAACATGTTGTATCAAATACGAAGTGGACCATTAAAAATAAATGGCACTCCTGGACTGGCAATTTTGCAAGTACCACCCATTAGGTTATGCAAAAAACAAAAAAACTCTTATTTGGAGTTACATTCCACAAAAATCGGAATAGTTGAATCCCCTACTGGTTAACTGCGAATAAGCAAACGTCCACTGTATAATATTTTGCATAGATATGGTTTAGCTCCTTTGAGCGAGTTTCCTTCTTAGAGAACTGGAAATAGAAGGGGTCACCACTAGAACTGACATTAAAGTAGAACATAGATGCACAACTGTTGAACAACCTGTGCTGTCAGCCGGCAGCCTAAGAGCTTTTTCTCCTTGAAGACATAGTTTACTAAAGCTCATCTTAAATATATGAAGGGACATAAAATCACTTTCAAGCTTTGTGGAGTTTTTTTCATACTCTATCCATCATCTTTACCAGTCAACTCCTATGTAGGGTTACAGGCGAGGCTGGTGCTTATCTCCAGCAGTCATTGGGCGAGAAGCAGAGTACACCCTGGACAGGTCACAAATGAATTGCAGGGCAACACAGAG
The DNA here is from genome assembly GCA_028564705.1 of Apricaphanius iberus. Taxonomy (NCBI): domain Eukaryota; kingdom Metazoa; phylum Chordata; class Actinopteri; order Cyprinodontiformes; family Aphaniidae; genus Apricaphanius; species Apricaphanius iberus. The sequence continues at coordinate 1,121,600 of JAPXFQ010002068.1, forward strand.
ACACACAAGACAAATAACTATGCAAACACAATTGTATCAAAGAGCAATTGATAAAGACCAATTAACCTAACAGTCATATTTTTAGACTGTGAAGGAAGCAGGAGTACCTGGGGTAACCCATGCATGCACAGAGAGAGCACGCTGTTTTTTAGCTTTTAAGTGTGTGTGTGTGTGTATGGCTGGGTTGGGTTGGGACGGGGTGTAGTTGAGATGATGATTTTTTGTTTTTGAAGGGGGGGGGGGGGGGGGGTTGTGGGGTCATTTTAAAATCTGTAAAGCACTGTGTTTGATGCAAACTCAATAGAGAAATATTATAGGCCGCGATTTGAACACAGTACCTTCATCCTGCAAGGCAACAGTACTACCAACTGTGTCTCTTTGCAGCCCACCTCTTTTAGGATATTAGTCTTTTTTGTCTAGCCTATCAGCTACTAATGGCACATTCACAGGGCTAAAGTGTGTTCATTTAAGGGGTAGTTTCCTCTGTAAAGAAAAAGTGAAAGAAAAAAAAATGGTGACAGACAACTGACGTGAACTGTGATCAGAACCAAAATAAATGGGGTTAGAGTGTAGCATACAGTCTCTAGAAAACAATGTACTGTTAGAAAAAAAAAAAAAGATTTTTGAGAAATGTAATACTCATTTCATTCCATGATTCACCAAAGCCATTTAACTACCAAGAGATTTAAACTAATCCATATAGTTAAGTAAGTATGCAAGATAAAGATTTGTATGGAAATGTAACTCAGGGATATGAAATGGGAGTAGGAACTGGCAAAAGGCTAAGGGTGCCTTTTTTGCCCCACATTTTCCTAAATCTAAGGTAGAAGCTTTGTGTCAAAGATTTAACTAAGTTATAAGGTTGCTAAGCTTAATAGAAAAAAAGTAAAAACATATTAGCTCGCTAGTTGATATAATCTTAGACAGTAATTAAGTGTTTTTCATACTTACTAACATTTGCCAACCTAACTTATCAAAACTGCTAACATTACCTTCAACCAACTCACTGCTATGACAAAATGTTAGCATTCCTGGGAACATGGCTGAGGGCACTAGAGTATTGTACTAAATATTATCTGAAAATTCTTATACTATTTTCTTATTAGAAATAATAATGTAATCACATTTAATGTAGGTGAACTGGTTAAAAGAAGGTGTTGCTGAAAAAAAATCCTCTTAATTAAATGACAAAGCACAGAAAAACAATGTGTGAAGGTCTGCTGTTTTGTTTACCCACCTAAATGGCTTTTGTAGTTTAATGTCCCCATATGCTCTTTTGGGGCTCATGTCGCACATGACAGATGATGTATTTCCCTATTTCTTTCTGTTAACATGACAATGCAACACCAGCTTATCTAACTTGAATGGTTTTGGAAACAACTATTTCATACAGCCCAGGATGCTGTCTCTCTGTACACAGTGACTGTGATAACTGTGGAAATATTTATCTTGTGCGTTTGAAACTCAGGTAATCTCTTGCTGAGGTAATAGAAGACTCATAGGGGAGACTGGCTGGGAGCACAAAAGGTCAGGTCTTTGTGAGAGAAAAAAAAAGACTGCCATTTTTTCAGTCACAGTCTTGGGAAGAATCAGTAGAAGTGGAGTGAAACCATTCACCTTTGAACATCACTGGAGTTATTTTTGAACCATAGAGCAAAATAAATTGATTTAAAAAACAAACAAACTATAAGGTATAAGTTATACCTTTATATGTTTAGAAAGACAGAGAAAAGCATGTATTTTTATTAATGTTTACACCATTAAAGCTTGATCATTGTTTCATATAATACCCAGAAACCAGAACACATTAGATTCAAGTTGTATAAATAAATTAATTGGAAGTCTCCTATAGAGAAGTTTGTCACATATCCCACACTGAAAAGCCAATATGGCACATAAATATATGGAAATTACAATGAATGTCCTCACCAACTTTGTATTTGCATGTTTTTTTTAAGTATGCCAGACAATGTATTCACGTACCATAAATTTGTATGTATTTAATACCTTTTACATTTGCATATCTTTATGCTATACTTTAACCAAGGGAAATGAGAATTTTATAGGTGCAATAAAGATGTGACCTCATACTACCTTTATTACCAGTACTTTAGATTAAATTAGATTTGAAGGTGCAGTAAGTTTCCTGAAGCATTACTCAAAAGACAAACAGAAGTTGGAAACCAACCCACTTCCTACTGTTGGTCTCAAAGTCCAATGGGAAGCCTCAGTCAAGCCCTTCTACTTCCGGTCCATGGGTCCCCTACAGACAAAATAAATGAATAAGAGTCAATGGAGGAATGAAAGTTATTTTCTGATCCTGTTTGAAATGCACTGTGGATTGAACATGTGGATTTTTGTATTTTTTTAAGACACATGTTGATACAGAGAAAATGCAGATTCTGAATGGTGGCTAAAGTTACTTTAGTTTTTGAGTAAAAACACCTAGACTACAACTGAAGAAGAAGGAGACAAATGGCTGTGAGTTAAACTGGCTTCATCTCCTTCATACAGGATGAAGGAAGGTGCATTGAATGTGGAGAAAACCACTATAAATTTGGCCGTGTGAAAAGTAGCAGCTATGCTGGCGGAAAAGCAGTCGGTCGAGTGAGAGACAGAATGCTGCCTAGTGCTAGATAAGCTTAGCTACATGACGTCATATATACGACTTCTGATTTGTAGGCATGTTAATTGGCAATGTTTACAATCAAATAAATCATAAACCACTTGACAAACACAGTTGAAAGAGACATCATTAGTTATCATTTAAATTGGAGTATATCATGTGTGTGATTCAGGGAGTAAGAAAAAGCAGACCAGAAATTAACTTTGGTCATTCTATTGACTTCCATATTTTTTGGGGGGGTCATTCATCCTACTTGTCTTTTACTTCCAACAGTTCTACGTCTTCCACCTGTTAACAGTGTTAACAGTAGGGATGTAAGAAAATATAGATATAAAATACATCACAACATTTTATGTGACAATGTTGTATTGATAGTCATAACCAAAGTATCAATTTTGCAATATTTGTGGGGGTAAAATTTAAAGTACGACCAGTACTTGGTGTCTGTTTTCACCTTCGTTGTTCCAGTTGATCAACTAGATCTTGTAATAAAAATACTTTGGAATCAGAAGGATAGAACTACAAGTGACCATTACTGTGTTTAACGGGTATAAAATGGCTGATTCACTGACAGCTGAAAGCAAGCACCAGCAGCTCTGAAGCCCTGCCCATTGTGCGCGTACACGACTCTTATAGAAAAAGAAGACAACAAAATGCTCAGAAGAATGCATCACGTCAGCTCAGTAACCAGTGATGATCTCTTATGAATCTCTGAAAAAAAAAAAAACATTGAAGACATAAACCTTAAATTATACATTTTCAAGAATATTTTGAAAATGGCAGTATGCTGACAACTTTATAGGAGAAGCAGGTCAGTCCAAATGGCCATATATTTCACTTTTCTTTTTTATCTGACAACTCAAAAATAGGTCTGTAATGTCTAACTGTCTGGAGGACCAGCACTGGACAGCATTGGGCAGAATGTGCTTCTCACAGTAAAACCTTGAGTACAAATATGTATTCAAAGCATTAAACAACATATTCATACATCTGCTTTATTTCAAAACAATAAACCAAAGTATTTCTAAATTACTATTGGATTATTGCTATAATCAAGAATTAATTTTTATTTTTATTAGATTTTTCACTAACCATTGATTGGAATGGGACAGTTTTCCATAGATTGGGTCAGATCAGTGATCTAATTTTTGGCCAGGAAAAGCCCTGGTTGGTTTGGTGTATATATAATTTAGTTTGTTGCAAAAACATAGATTAAACACCCACTAAAAGCATTGAGTTAAATGGAACTAGTTTCCACTACTTCACAGAAATATTTCCAAACGTTCTTGTGTTAGCCAAAAGATTAGCAGTATTATTTAAAGTGGGGGAGGGCCCGTGCAGTCTAAGACTTTACTCCTTCCTGCGAGACAAATCTAGCCACTCAAACCTTTATCTGACTTTAAAAAAAGACTTGGAATTGTAAAAAATGCATTATGAAAAACTGAAGAGCATTTGAAACTAACTAAGTTTCTCATTAGCCCAACACCATTAACTGCTTCTTTTATTAAAACCACTAGAGATTGAATACATTGATATTAGGAGGGGTAAAATATAATAAATGAATATTAACTTGTGGGGGAATTCCTTTGTTTTAGTATGGAACTTTTCATTAAAACGAATGGAAATTACATGTGGGGTTCCCAAAGACTCCATCCTGGGGCCTCTTCTATTTAATATCTACATGCTCCTATTAACCCAGATTATACAATCAATAATAATAATTACCATAACTATGCAGATGATACTCAGCTTTACAATACAATGTCACTTGGTGACTGTGTACCCATCCAACCACTACATAAATGCATTGAGCAAATAAATAGCTGAATAACTTTCTCCAGCTGAACAGAAACAAAACTGAAGAAGTTATTTTTCGACCTAAAGAGGAACAATCAAGAGTCAGCACAAAGCTTCAGTTAATACAACTAGAAACTACTGACCAGGCCCGTAATCTAGGTGTTATTATTCTCAAGTTTTATGCTCAATTGCTGTTTTAAATTTTTATACTTTAATTCTGTTTTTTTTTTGTGTCTTACTCTGCTTTTTTTTCTTTCTATGATTTTATTATATGTTTTTGCCGTTTTTACTTTCTATGCTTTTATTATTATGTTTGGTTTCTTTACCACATAATCATATGAAAGACCTTGAATTACCTTGTGTTAAAAGTGTGCTATACAAATAAAATTGCCTTGACTTGCCTTTTGTTGATAACAGTTAGACTGGTCACAGAGCACGGCATTCAACAAAACCTATGTTTTCTGACTAACACATAGAAAACAGATTTGGCTTGACACCTTTTATAGAAATAATTCAAGGTTACACAATTTCCTGAATAGAGTAACAGCTTCTGGGGAAAATAAGATGCATTATAATGCCCCTCTTTTATGGTTACAACCTCCAGAAGGAGCATTTGAAGAAATCTATTCCTCAGTGAAAATATCCTGTGGATTACGGGATTTATCGCTAGATTCCTTAGTGCCATGCACAATACCCCAATAAAACACTGAGCGTAGATACAAATAATAGTCATCCTATGTCAGTGTAGATTACTGGACATTAAAGGATTTTATGGAGGGAAAAAAATCCCTCTTGCTAGGGGTGCATGCTGTGTAAGGATTTGCTTTTCACTTGTTAGTGTGGCAATGCACTGAAACCCCGGGGTGCATGAGTAATTTAGAGCCTTTCAAAATCACTCCAACTGACAGCCTCCAGTGTGGAACAAATAGATAAAAAACTAAATAAAAGTAGAGGATAGACAGTGATATAATCTCTTCAAGAATTTATGGTAGTTTAAGTGGTGGTGATGTGTACTATAGTGGGGCAAACTGTATTTAGCAGCAACTGATTACAAAAGTTGTCCTATTTAAAAATATGAGAGAGGTCTGTAATCTAAATCTAAACAGTAAGAGAAAGAATGTTTAGAAGAAACGTCTTGATATCACATTGTATTATTTTTAAATATTTTATTTTTTATTGGTGTTTAATTTAAATATTTAGCACCGACAAACCAGCTTGAATTCTGGCTCTCACAAACCTGTTCCTTCTTTAAGAGGCTCTTTTATCCTCCACTTGTTAACTCTATCAATGGCCCCTGTCCACACCTTCAAACAGTCAGTCTCCAACCTCCAACATGGTCAAGACCAGAGAGCTTCCCAAGGACACCAATGAAGATAAAACTTGGCTGGATTTTGTGGCATTACAAAACACTGCCTTTGCAATGAAGGAATGGCTACATAAAAAAAGTATTTAAGGTTCGGGAGTGGCCTGGCCAGTCTCCAGTCTCTGAGTGCGACAGAGAATCTCTGGAGGGATTTGAAAGTCTGTACTGCTCAGTGTCAGCCCAATGGGACAACATATCAGATACAGTGTGTGCAAACCAGGTGAATACTTAGAGAAAACATTTACCCTTAGTCATTGCCAACCAAGGATACATTAGACAGTATTGAGATAAACTTGTTGACCAAATACTTATTTTCTTCATCATTATTCAAATAAATTAATTAAAAATCAAACAATGTGATTTTCTCTATTTTTATTTTACATTCTGTCGCTGTACAGTTGAAGTGGACCTATGATAAAAATTACAGACCTCTCTGCAATTTGTACTTTTTTGCCTCAATGTATCTTTAAAGGCTCCAGATAATTGTTGCGAGGTTTATACAAGTGCAGCTCAGTAAATTAAATAATTTCTGAATAGTAAAATTATTGCAATTGTTTAATCAGAAAAAATAATCTAATAAATGACAGGATTCATAACACTGGGTGAGATGTATGTCTCTCGTGTTTATTTCCTTTTAACTTTAAAATTATTCATACAGTAATATTCCTATGTTGTGTATATTGAATATATAATCACTATTTTTTTTGTTGTATCTCCTTTTGCATATATCGCTATATCAGTGCAGCATGGGAAGGAGGCAATCAGCCTTTGGCACTGTTAAGGTATAAAGGAAAACTAGGTTGCTTCTATAATGGTCTTCAGTGTATATGCTGTTGGTGTCTTTGAACTTTTTTTTTTACCTCCACCAAGGAGGTTATGTTTTTGCACAGGTTTGCATATTATTCAGGAAATGGTCACAGTAGGACCAGGAACAAGTGATTTGGGAGTGATATGGATTACTGTCCAGGTGGAAGGGGGTTGGTTTGGGGGATGGGAAACACTAATACCATGGTCTTCAAAGCAAGTTTAAGTACTTTTAGCAACTTAAAACGGTGTCATGTCCTGCTTGAAAATGAAATCATCATCTTGATAAAGCTTTTCTGTAGAGGGAACCATTCAATAATCTAAAATTTCCTGGTAGATGCCTATGCTGACTTTGGATTTGATATAACTGAGGAAAAACATAAGATGAAATGTGTCCACAAATCATCAGCAACTGATGAAATGTGATATTGACTTTCAGGAAACTTGAATTCTGTGTCTGTGTACTCTTTCTCCAGACTATGGGACTGTGAGTTCTGAAAGTAATACAAAAATATTTTTGTTGTAAACAGAGGTCTTTGTAACATTTAGCTACAGTTCAGTTGTTCTATGTCCAAAGCCAAGGTAAGATGTTAACAGAACTTGAAGCTATGTTGTTCTTTCTGTGTCTCCGTTCTGTCCTCTCAAACCCCCTGATGGTTGTGGCAGATGGCCACTTGTACTGACGCAGGTTCTGCTGAAGGTTTCTTCCTGTTAAAATTGAGTTTTTCCTCTCTACTATATATATATATATATATATATATATATATATATATATATATACGCTTGCTCAGTATGAGGGATTTCTGAAAAAAAGATTTCCAGCCAGTTGTATTCAGGAACTTGTTATTGCGGTCACTACATAAGGCTTGTGACCATAGATGAGGGAAGGAACATAGATCGGCAGGTAAATCCTGTGCTTCGTCAGCTCTTTATTAATCATAACAGACCGGTACAGAGCACACATCACTTCGGACTACCAATCTGACTTAACAAGACCCCTAGAAACTCCTCCACTTGGGGCAGAACCTGTTCCCCAAATTAGAGAAGGGATTTATCTTTGGCTCAAGACCTTGGTCCCAGATCTGGGGGTGCAGATTTCCTTCCTGAATAATTCACACAACTCCAGCGAAAGCTGGAGATGAAGGTCTGGTGATAGCAACAGGACCACACCAGGCCTAAACTCAGCCTGGGTGTCTAGTGTCCTGTGTTTTGTTAGTAGTTTGAATGTTGGGAGGGATTTAGGTCTGCCCCTGTGGTGGGGGCAGGCGGATGGCCTGGGACCCCATGGGGCTCGGAGGGGCCGCTGCCATGGGCCTCGACTTGACGTGCTGGGGCCTCCCGCCCCTGGTGGATCAGCTGAACGGGGGTGTCTATTGGGGTCAGCAGGGGAGCTGGCTCCCTGGGGTTGGCATCGAGTCACCCCAGTTATTTCCTCCCCATCCCCATTTGCCTCTGTCCACCTGCTCCTTCATTCTACCATTCACAAGGCCTTGGGACGTGGGCACGTCACTGGGGTGCGGGATGGAGTTTCCGTCTTCCCTACCCGGTGGCGGCCTGGGTCCCGATTTTATTGAGCAACTTAGACACTTACACTTGCAACATTTACATGACACACGCACATGTAGGGACCTGGCGGTGGGTGCGCCTCGGCACTAGAGGCGGGGCCCCTTATACGGGGCCTCGCCTGTGGTGCCGGTACCCACTGTTTAAATGCATCTAGACACTGAGGGCCTGGGGAGGGAGATGGGGGTACCTGGCAGTATCCCCATGTCCCACCCCTCTGTTTTAAGTACACATTAGAACAACACGCAATAACACCACAATTGAGCAGGGGGAGAGAGGCAGGGGGTCTTTCCACACCCCTGTTTGTTGGACCATCAGGGGTTGGAGCCCGGGGAGATTATCAGGTCGTTCTGGTCGGGGACTTAGGCTAATGGGCTACTCTTTGCTGGGGTGGGGGCCTTGGCGGTCTCCTTGTCCCCGTCCTGGTCGGCAAGGGGTCCGTCTCCCGGGTGCAGGGGCAGGGTGCTCTATCAGGGCGTCTGTCCCTGGGCCTGTGAGTATAGAGTTTGTATGGGGTGTATGAATGAGTGTACAGCGTCCTTCTTTCGTGTGTCCTGTATATGTAAGAATGTGTGCGCATGAGAGGGAGGGTACGTATGAGTGTCTCTGTCTGTCTATGTCTACTTGTCAGGTTGGGTGTTTGGCTGCCCTCTGGCCTGGTGCATCTTCTTCCCCTCCCCTGGGGCGGGATCTGGACCCGGGAGCTGGTAGATCTGGATGTCCAGATGCTGGCTGGGCGCGGCCTGGGGAGGGCGTACATCCTCTGTGGCTTTACTGTGGCTCCCTGGCGTGTGGGTGTGTGGGGGGGCCAGGCTGTTGGCGGTGGGTATTGGTCCGGGGTGGCGGCGGCGTGTATTGTCCGTCGATCGGCTGCAGGCGCCTCCTGCCCGGCGGCGGCGGCAGGGGACCCCTCTCGGCGGGTGCCTGGTCGGGGCCCTCCTGGGGGGCGGGGTGCCCCTGATCCCCGTGGCCTCCAGGTCCTGTTCCGGGCCGCCCTGGCGTAGCCGGTTTCCGGCGGAGCCCGTGGGCTCGTCCCTGCGATCTCTCGGGGCCCCAGCATTGCGGCAGCTTGTTGTTCCCCTGGGGCTTCCATCTGTTCCTCTCTTGGTGGGTGATCGGCCCTGCGCTGGTCCGCCTGCGGCTCCTGCGCTCTGTGGGACTCTGGATGCATGCGTCTCCTGCCTCCTTCATGTCTGTGTCGATTCCTGTAGGACGGATTGACGGTTCCTCACACCAGCTATCAATCACTTGCATTGGGAAACCTTATTCAGACCTGCATGCTCGCACACACACATAGGTGTGGGGACATTGGTGTGGACGGACATATCTTGAGTTGAGGTTATTGTCATTGGTTAGCTTTTAACAGGAGCTTAACAGAAACATTAGTATTGTGTTTATTAATCCATGCTTGTGTGTAGTGAATGTGTAATTCTTATTTTTATTACTGGATCTGAACTATTGGTGTAGTTCTGTTCAGTTCGTTGTTTTTGTTTGTTTTGTTTGTTTTGTTTTACCGCTTCTCTGCCATCCGGCAGAGGTGGAGGACTGGGATGTTTTCTTGTGTTCTTTGTTTGCCTCCCTGTCTTTTGTCTTCAGTTCGCGCCTCTGCTGGTGCAGTTTCTTTTTTTCACCTTCTTGCTTTCTTCCTTCTTTTCTCGGTTTCGTGTCCATGACTTCAGGAAATTGAACCCTCAGTAATTACTAATAAAGATTATTTAATACACATACATCAAGTGGAGTGTTACAGCAAAGATGTAATACTCTGCTTGGGAAAGTAAATCTGTTGGGCTTTTACTTGGTACTCAGACACCAATTCTGAGTGGCAAACTGCTAGACAGGACACGTAAAAATAAATAAATAAATACATAATAATAATAAGCAACAGGACCACACCATTTGGAAAAAAACAGTGACTTGATCTGGATATCATAAAAACAGATCCTCTTAACACATTGGTTGTGCCTAGCAATTTCTATAAAGGTTTTGAATAGACTCAGTGACAAAGGGCAACCTTGGTGGAAACCACCAGAAAAAAAGCATGCCATACTGCTGGTACCGTTGTTAGGAAAGTTCAATTTATTCATAAACTAGTTAAAAGTTAAGTTCACAAATTTTAAATTGAACTATTTCAATTAATAGTTCATAATTCACTTTTTAACTACCAGTTCCAAAAATAAATTACTTCATATTTTTTTTTTTTTTTTTTTTTTTTTTAATGTTGTGGCAAGCTATTTTTCTCAGAATAATGGCATTTTCAAATTGTTACCACATTTTCATTCATTACCTGTACCCAGCTGCAACTTTTACCCACACAGTATATTCTCAAAAACATGAGAAAATACTTACTATTTGATTGTTTAAGCAAGGTTGCAATTCCTTAATAAAGTTTATTAAAGATGGGCTTTCCACTTTTCTTAAAGGCTGCAAGTCTGTGTCAATATGATGCAATGCCAGGTTGTCCAGCTGCAGCTAGGAGAAGAAGACAACAGAGTTGCTGCTACTGTACCCTAGTATTTGATTTTGAGTGGTAGAGATCTGTTTTGGTACTTCATTATCATGTATTTTAAGTTTTTTTGTTTTTTCTAGTTTGTACTGGCAGGACTATGTCTCTCGGCTGGCTTCGGAACACCTTGGGAGTCCTCTGTGGGGGGCTGGCCCATGTGGCTTGGGAGTGGAAAGTCTGAGTCTCTCTGCTTAACCTCTACCCAACCCTGGATAAACGTAAGAAGATAGATGGAGGGGTGGATGGATGGACTTGCACATAACCTGAAAGGCTTTATGTCAATATGATATTTCAAGTTTGCTGTTGATGTTCTTGATTTTTGGTGTAGCCTCTTGAGACCTGAAGTTTACACAAAAATGTAAAATGTTTCCTACCTGGATCATCATACATACTTTGCAATTTGACCCTGATGCATATGAGGTACTACACAATGACATGTGTAGCCAGATTTGATGTTTCCCCTGTTTTAATCACCATGGCTTTAGCCGTGCCTTGGTCTGGAAAGCTCAATGGAAATCTGAAATCACGTGAAAAATTGAACTGCGAGAGAGCGCCTTTCACAAACACCAGAATGAGAAGGAACATTGATATTTGAATTAAAATAAAATAAAATGTACATTTAAATAACATGTATTTTTGTCTGCATCATTATTCCCAGAAACTGGTGTTCTTTGGGGCTTATTATGAGCAATCAATCAGCTCCACATCATCAATGAACAGCAATAAGATTATTTTTAAATCTGTTAAAAATATCCTATGAGAGGAAAAGAGAAATCTCAAGAAGCAAGTGAGAGAGGTTTCACACCCAAGAGGGTAAACAGCAATTTTAGAGCATGAAATTGATTCAAAATGTTCTGATGGGGAAAAACAGGGGGGAGAGGAGAAAAAAATAATAATTGTGATAAAATAGAATCAGACAATTTATTCCAGACTAATTGACAGGTGAATAAAGATATATGGCAGATGACTGAGACTTTATTTAAATCAGTGAAGACATTAGCTGGAAGAGAAAAAAAAAATCTGCTGAGGTTGGTCAGAGCAGTAAGCTAAAGGCAAGCTCAGCAAGCATCTCACCTTTCAGTGTAAAGACCTGAGGCGAGGCGTGCGGCACACATATGGTGCCATTTTTTTTTCCTATAAGGCATTCACTTGGAGAGGAGGTGACATCTTCTTAAAGTACAGTGAGCTGTCAGGCCCGAGGCTGGGTGAGAATGGTTGCTACATTACTTTTAATGCTGTTCTGGCAGAGTTCCTTTAATGCAACTGAAAGACAAGTTATGCTGCTTAGCATTCCTGTTACTGCACTGTTTTTATCACTCAACATACTGATTATAATTTAAAATTATTCATTAAAGTTGTAGGGACTGACATATACTAATACAAAGACGATCTACATTATATTTATTATGATTCAGCTTGCGTCCATGTTCCAAGACAGTTTTTTGAATATTTTTTTACACTAGAATTTACCCTTTTCTTTATCTTTTCAGTAGTTACAGCAGCATTGACTTCAGAGGCCTTGACTACCTCAGGGTGAACCATGAGTTTTCCCTGGCCGATCACTTACTTATCTCTTCAGCTTCCAAATGTAATCCCAGATCAAAGGTCTTAGAAAATCAGGACACATTTTCATGGGTAGCGGCAACATTAGTGATATGAGACCATATATATTTTTTCTTCTTTTTTGATCTCTTTCCATCAGGTCAGCTCTTAGTAAATTCATACATTACTTTTTGATTCTCTTTTTTTTATCACCTACTTCATTATATCTAAAATGTTAAGTGCATAGATTAGTCAAAAAATAGTTCAATATAATATCTAAAAATTTAGTAGTGTAAAGTAAACCTTTTCAAATAGAATATAGTCAGGTTCCTTTGTTTAATAATGACAATTTCTGCTTTGGTTGCTAAAAAGTAAACTATACTCTGGTCATAAATCAACACTCGAACACTTAAAATGTTCAAGGTCAGTTTTTAGAGCAACACGCTCTTGGAGAGAAAATATCAAATATTACATGTATCAAACAATATAATTTAATCACATAATTAAAAAGAACAATTATCTTTACAATTCAGAAAAAAAGTCATACATTACAGCATTCCTCACAGCTATCGGTAGCGTAAAGAGATATGTACTTGTATTTATCAGCAGCTACAATTAGTGCAACAGCTTTGGATTCATGTGTCAATCAGGGAAACGATTGATTTGTCATTGCCAACCAAGGTTAAGTTAATTTTAATTGTTAATATTGTCCTCAATACACCGTATTGAGCTGAACTTTAGTTATTTACCAAAAAAATTTGTTTCTGTGGCAGTATAAAAATAAATGCATTCAATGTGATTTAGGCTCGGTTAACACATCAGGATTTTAAAATTGTCGAAAGAGTTTCAGACCGTACACTCATCGATGAGAAATCACAGATATTCCTCTTTTGTTCCTAAAGTGTGTTGTGTGCCACCACACATAGAAATGAAGAGACACAACACACAAACCACGTTCACTCACAAACATCCCTAGCTCAGACAGGAAATCTCACTAAAGCGTATAATATATAACTAAAGTCAAAGGAGTAATTCAATATAGTTGTCAAGAATAAGGCATTGGCAATAGTTTGTGGACTAGTTATAACAAAGAAAAAAAAATCATGGTGTTGGCTCAAGGAGTGGACACTGTAGGAGCAGGGTCTCTATTTGCTATACACAGATATGGAGATCAATTACTATTAATACAATTTATTTTCCACTGGGAAATTAAATTATAGACTGCAGTCAAGTGACAAATAACAATAGAGTCTTCAAAGGGGCATCACTTTTTTGTTTGGCTTCAAGGTGCATTTTATGGGCTGCATGCTCGTTTCTCCTTGCAATGCACCACACATGGTTAATTATCAGTACAAGACAATCAAACATATTAAATATCCCCAATTTGTGATTGGAGCATCCCCAATGTCCTATCAAGTGCTCTGAACACAACACACATGGCAGGAATATTTTTTAGGAATTTCTTAAGAGCCATGACGATAAATAAGGGCATGTCGGAAGTGGAAAAGTGGGGGCCAAATGGGCCTAAAAATACTGCTGTGTGAACCAGACCTTGAAGGTTGTATATGGGACATATTCATAACAAGCTACATAAAAATAAAAAAACAAAAAACACATCCACCAGGCTTTAAGAGGGGTTCAGAATGAAAGTACATTTACTTAACAATTTATATCTGACTTTAAATAAAATAAAATGTACATTTAAATAGGGCACGACAATTACGTTATGTTTACATCTACCAGTCAGTAGCGGCCGCAGGTTGTGGGTTGACAGATACGGTCACTGTTGATCCAACTATAGGGTCGGCTCAGCTCGGCTGGTACTAGAAAGAATAAACGAGTCAGCAAGTCAAGCAGCTGCTTAAGAGCCACATATGTATTATTATCCGTCTCAGGAGAGGAGTGACCACAGAAGAAAAAATAAACTACAGTAGTTTTAGGTGAAGCCTATAGTAGATGGACCCACATAAACCATTTCTGCAGCATCAAACACTGGAAACGGCGACTTTCCTCCTGGAACTGTAAGCTAACTCATTTGCTAACTTTGCTATCATTAGCTGTCATTTAAACTCCTCTAAAATACATTCCTCATTGGACACAGTTCAGGGTGGTCACTGCGCGTAACGGTAGTAAACCAGGCAACCCAACAGATGGAATAATGTTTTTATTGTTGTAACTACAACCTAGATAAACTAGATGTCGCTATCATTATCATGTTCCATATACCACCTTTAATGGATCTTTTTTTACATTATGTCTCTCACAGTTGAAGCATACCTATGATGATTTTACAAACCTCTCTCATTTTTTTTTTTTTTGCACAGTTGGTAGCTGCCAAATACTTTTGTGCCACACAATATGTCCAATTTAATATTGCATTTCTATTTAAATGTAATTCCTGAATGTGTTAAAAATGCAGAAACTATAGTCTTTTCTTTTGGAGAAATTCCCTTTTTGAAGCTTATGCTTTTAGTAAGTTTACCCTCCTTGGCAAAAGCTACCGATATGTGACTTTGTTTGGAAATAGGTAGTTACTTGAGGGTAAAAACAGTCAGGAGTTTGTCAGCAGTTGAAAGGTGGAAATATGCGAGGGAGTGGAAAGAGGTGGCTCAGCAGGCAGCTTCATTTGATTTCTCATCTGGTCCTTATGTGGCTCTGAGCAGATGTGTTGTGCAAGCGTCGGATATTTTAACTTGGGGAAAAAAGTAATAACACTTTCTGCTCAGGAAAATCCAGAGCTTGGCAAACACACATGCACGCTTCATCAACACATGAACGTCTTGCATGGCTTGTTGTGTTGTAAATCATTGCCCTCTCCCTGGTCTATTAAGATATGGAAAGCTCCACGTTGGATTTATTCAGTCAATCTATTTTACTAGTCTTTGGTCTCAGAGCTGCCATCAGGTTTGTTCCTTAAGTGCCTTATCATTTAAATGCAGCTGTGATAGACCATGTGTGGAGCTGCAAATGTAAATATGACTTCTTTAAATAAAAGCCAACTACATAATGCCTATATTCATAATATATGTAGAAACATTTCTGCAGACTTTAATCTTTTTGCCAATGATGTGTTCAACATTTGGATCTACTTATGCAAAAAGGACACCATATTTATCTTGATTTCAAGGATATTTTACCTTTTCTAATCTACCACTTTAGCATAAGTATCTAGGAGTTTATTATGTGGCTAGTTTAAAAAGCATATGATTTTGTAGAGATTTTTAATTTAAATTATGTTCATTCTTGAAGCTCATGATAGTTATATGTAAGTATTTCCATATCCAAATTTTAGAAATATGGGGGAAAAGTGTGAAAGAAAGAGTGAGAACATGGTAGAAAAAGTTGCACTAGGGTGATGATGTAACATTTTGTGTTCAATTCCTAGCACAACTCCCAACAAAAAAGAAAGTAATGATGGGAAAGTTTACTGCTAAAATTTGAGTTCACAAAGTGAAGAATTAGAATATTATCAAATGAGGAGAAAGTATTAGGAACTTGTCTGAAAGTAGTAGCTTAGAGACTTAACAAACCAGCATTCCAAAAAAAAAGAAAAAAGTAAAAGTGCTATTCAATTGATTTAGGACAGGCATATTCAACCCAAGACCCCTATCTATCTATTTATCTCTCCTGTTTTGCAGGTTTAACATATACTACAAATCCATGCAGTGATTTAATAACTTTTTTATTGTGATTTAATAACAGCTTTTCTCCACATAACCACTCCAAATTTTAATCACATAGGATTTACTGCAAAACAGTAAGCCTATATTATAATGCCACTCAAAAAAGGTCATTTGTACTGCTTCTTTATCACAGGATTTTTACACTGGTATATTCTTCTCCACTTTCAAATTGAATGAAACACATTCAACCTTTATAGTATAATTTGAGTTTAGTTATTCCATAGCGGTGGTTTCAAAAGAAACTTTCTAGCTTCACTATTCACGATTTCCGAAACATCTTGAAGCAGATAGCTGACATGAGATGAACTTTCCTTCTCTGTCGTTATTTTTAGTGTCTTACTGCCAGAGGAAACTGTGGTATAATAAGGTGTGTGTCAGTATACTTCTGAGCAAAGTTTTTCTGTGTCTAATTCATGTTATGTGGTTTGTCTTTCTTGTCTAATTTGCTTTGTTGTTGTGTTGGAGAGAAAAAGTGTGTAGATGATCTCCCAGGGGACTGCAGATGAGATTTAGCTCTGGGCTAACCCTACTCCAAAGCATTGAGCTGTAACATTAATTTTAAGCATTGCATATGGTCTTAAGCAACAACAAAAAAAAGACAAAAAAAAAAAACAGTTTCACTCACATAGACATATTTTAAAAGCTGTGGAAAACCTGTGTTTATTCAAAAAAAAATTGTTTTTTTATTGATATATTTGCATCCAAAGTGCCTTGCAGAAGTATTTATTATACCACACTTCAATGTTTTGATAAGGATTTAAGGGATCAAAATATATAAAGTTTTTATTTTATTTTATTTAAATACATATTTATTGTGACAGTGTAATTCTAGCACATAAATATAATCTGATCTGAACCATTCTGCTCTGGTTGGGTGTTTGTCTTTCTCCAGAAGATTAACTTCTATGACTTTTGTAGCCTTTAACCAACTTTCTTTCTGTATTGCCCTGTATTATGCTCCATCCATATGAAGACATCTGATGATGTAATGTACCCCCAAAGTATAATGCTGCCACCACCTTGTTTCCCCTTTAATATTATGTGCTCAGGTTTAGCGTATTG
Organism: Apricaphanius iberus; assembly: GCA_028564705.1. Taxonomy (NCBI): domain Eukaryota; kingdom Metazoa; phylum Chordata; class Actinopteri; order Cyprinodontiformes; family Aphaniidae; genus Apricaphanius; species Apricaphanius iberus. Next base: position 1,138,543 of record JAPXFQ010002068.1, read on the forward strand.
GCTTTACTCAACACGTGTTGGTCTATTATGAGCAAAATATCACAAACAGGTTTGCTCTTCCCCCTACAAATACCTGTTGAAGGTCTTTAGGCAAACTCATTGCCTCAAAAAATGTAGGTTTTCATTGAATGAAAAAAAAATATACAAAAAATATAAAAATATATATCTGTAAGATTTATTATCAGTTTAACTTTACTCCAATTTAAATAAATTGCTTCAGCTGGTCAGAAGTAATTCAAATAATTTAATCCAATATAAGTTATTTATGTTTCTCTAAGTTGTCACTTAATGAACTTAAAATAATTTTATAAACCTAATTCAATTATTTGTGATCATTTAAAGAGATTTATTTAAGTTGAATCACTTTTTATTTTTTTTCAGTATAGTTTCAGGTTCCTGTTCCTATGTTTTTCTAACCCAAATTTCTACAGGAGGGGGAAAAATGCACAACACTATGTTCGACTAGAACAAACTTTGATTCAAAAGTGCAGAAAGCTCTTGGTACTGTCAGAGAGCCCAACACTTCAAAAACAAATATTAATATAACTTAAAATCTAAAACGGAAATTATAAGGCATTTGTATAGCGGGTGGGAAGATACTAGTTAAAATGATCACTGGGAGTTGTTGGGAAACTGCATCCGAACTGCAGCTATAACTTCTCCTCCTGAAGAGCTGTCTGCTTAGAAAAATGCAAAATAGTTATACATTTCCACCATGCTATATGAACTTTACATGAGCAGCCAATCTTAAGGAAATATGAAATATGTATGTTTTAAGTACAAAGAAAAGTGAAAGTGCTCTGATCAGTATTAAGGTAACATATTAAAATATTGTTCTCCTTATAAATGTTCATAGCAAAAAAAAAAAAAATGTTAGCATGCAGAAAAATATCACTTAATTGTGAAAAAAAAAAAACTTAAATAGTTTTATCAAGTACAGTAAAATAATCCAGCTGAAATAAATTAAACGTTATATTCTGTTACGTCAAGCTAATACGTAACATATAACAGTTTTCTTTCAGTATTTTTCTCCCCATAGAAGCTCCACATGGTCTGGTACCGTGCTCAACTATAAAGTCCCCTGCTGGATGGGAAACATCAGTCCAGACGACGCTCAAAGACACCGAGCATCCTCGATGCTGTCTCTTCTCTGTCTTCTCAGACCCCCAGACCATCGTGGCAGATGACCGCTTGTACTGAGCCAGGTTCTGCCGGAGGTTTCTTCATGTTAAAGGGGAGTTTTTCCTCTCCACTGTCGCTATATGCTTCACTGTCGCTATATGCTCCACTGTCGCTGAGGAATAGCTGTGGTTGGAGTCTGCATGATCCGGGTAGAACCTTACGTTGATGACTCATTGCAAACTGCTGGGATTAGTTACATAGAAGACTTTTAACTTATTGGAATGTTTGTGTAATTGTATTTAAATTACTTCTGTTGAAAGTGCCTTGAGATGACATTTGTTGTGAATCGGTGCTATATAAATAAAAGTGAATTGAATTGAATATATGAAAACAGATTATGTCTCACTTAAAGCTACTACAAACAATGAAGAAACATTGGGAAATGACAGCGTGAAAGTCCTAAATAAGTCTGTGGCATTTGTGACATTTTGATGTCTACTTAGACATTGTATGTCAATAGACATACAATTCTTTATAAATAAAATAGACTCCATAAAGAATAAGATAATTGGGAACCTTCCCAATATGCTGGCTTCCTCCTTAGTTAATGAGGCAGCCTCAAAAATGGTGGAACCTAATATATGCTTAAACTGCTTTAATGCAGCCGAACTTTGTGATGTACTAAAATTATTAGCTTCATCTAAACCTTCAACTTGCGTTTTAGACCCAATCCCAACTAAACTCTTAAAAGAAGTTTTCCCTCTGATCGCTGCTCCAATTTTAAATATAATGAATCTATCCTTAGTCAATGGATATGTACCACAGGAGTTTAAGATTGCTGTAATTAAACCTCTACTTAAGAAACCCTCTCTTGATCAAAACGACTTAATTAACTATAGACCGATATCTAATCTTCCCTTCTTATCTAAAATTCTTGAGAAAATAGTTGCACACCAGATATGTGAGCATTTAAACAATAATGAGCTGTTTGAGAAGTTTCAGTCAGGCTTTAGAGCTCATCACAGCACTGAAACAGCTCTGGTGAAGGTTACTAATGATATTCTCATAGCCTCAGACAATGGACTGGTGACCATTCTGGTTCTGTTAGATCTCAGTGCTGCCTTTGACACTGTTGACCACAATATTCTCATAGAAAGGCTTCAAAGTGTCGGTATAATAGGAACAGCACTAGGTTGGTTTAAATCTTATTTGTCTAACAGATTTCAGTTTGTTCAGGTAAACAATAGATCTTCCTCAACCTCAATAGTTACTTGCGGAGTACCACAGGGTTCAGTGCTTGGGCCGATTCTCTTTACTATATATATGCTTCCTATTGGTAAAATAATTAGGCAGCATGGGATAAAATTCCATAGTTACGCAGATGATACACAGCTATATCTATCCATAAATCCTGATGAATCCAATCAGTTAGGTAGACTACAGGCATGTCTGGAAGACATAAAAACTTGGATGACTCTAAACTTCTTGCTTCTAAATTCTGATAAAACAGAAGTTGTCGTCTTTGGACCAGAAGCTCTGAAAAAGAAACTACTTAGTCAGCCCCTTCACCTGGACGGCATTAAATTAGCCTCCAGTAATAAAGCAAAAAACCTCGGTGTCATTTTTGACCAAGATATGTCATTTAGAACTCACATTAAAGAAGTCTGTAGGATTTCCTTTTTTCACCTTAGGAATATTGCAAAAATTAGAACCATCCTGTCCAGGACTGATGCTGAAAAACTAGTCCATGCATTTGTTACTTCAAGGCTGGATTACTGTAACTGTCTATTATCAGGTAGTCCACAGAATACAATTAAAAGTCTACAGTTAGTTCAAAATGCTGCTGCTAGGATTCTGATGAATATTAAAAGAAGAGATCACATTTCCCCTGTTTTAGCTTCTCTTCACTGGCTCCCAGTAAAATCTAGAATAGAATTCAAGATCCTCCTTCTGACATATAAAGCCCTTAATAATCTAGCTCCATCATACATAAGAGACCTGATTGTTCCATATGTTCCTAACAGAGACCTTCGCTCTCAGACTGCAGGTTTACTGGTAGTTCCTAGGATTTCTAAAAGTAGAATGGGTGGCAGATCTTTCAGCTATCAGGCTCCCCTCCTATGGAACCGGCTCCCAGGGTTGGTTCGTGAAGCAGACAATTTGTCTATCTTTAAAACTAGGCTAAAAACTTTCCTCTTTGACAAAGCTTACAGTTAGAGATATGTTTATAGGTAGTTAGAGTCAGGTCAGACAGGTAGATAGGAAGAGACAGGTTAATGTTAGTAGTCAGGCAGAGTGTCAAAAGTTAGGAAGAGATAGGAAGAGGTAGAGTAGCTAGGTAGAGATAGATTAATGTAAGCCAGGTAAAGATCCGGAGCCGGTCGCGGCTTACCGCCGCGGAAGAAATGTGCCCCACAGGGGCCAGCCAGCGCCGGAGAGAGGTCCCTCAAGGGGATCCTCCCGCACAGTGCGGCCGCCCATTACCTGCCGGGTTGAATCCCCCGGGCAGACTGTGCGGACCCCACCCGTTTATCTCTTAAACGTTTCTCGCCCTCTTCAACTCTGTCCTCTCAGTTCTGTCTATTTTTCCTTAAGATAGTTGTCGACTATCGGTCTCGTGCCGGTATTTAGCCTTAGATGGAGTTTACCACCCACTTTGGGCTGCATTCTCAAACAACCCGACTCCGAGAAGACCCCGGCATGACGGGGGCCGTTACCGGCCCTACACCGTCCACGGGTCAGGAGGACTCAGACAGAGTGTTGGTAGCCAGGTCTCCTAGTAGCTAGGAGACAGGTTAATGTTAGTAGCTATGCTGCTTTAGGCTAGGCTGTTGGAGGACATTATTAGGGTCTGTTCCTACTTTCTCTCCTACTTCTCCCCAACTGCATGATGTGCTGTCAATTCAAGCACTAACCTGTTTTCTATTATAGTAGGTGCTCCGGATTAGCCCTGCTTGACGACCCTGACTAAGATGGCATTGCAGTGACGGAAAATTCTCCACGTCCTGCAACAAACTTCTGCATCAGTTCTATTGCTCTTTCTGTGTCTCTGTTATGTATTCTCCAAGCCACAGACGGTCGCGGCAGATAACCGCTTGTGCTGAGCCTGGTTCTGCCGGAGGTTTCTTCCTGTTAAAAGGGAGTTTTTCCTTCCCACTGTCGCTGCATGCTTGCTCAGTATGAGGGATTGCTGAGAATTCCACGACGCAATCTTCTGTGGTTCTGTAATTTCTACACTTAACATTGTATTGTAATAACTCTTTTTGTAAAGTGCCTTGAGATGACATCTGTTGTGAAATGGCGCTATATAAATAAACTGAATTGAATTGAATTGAACTTAGACATTAAACTTTTTTATTATTATTATTTAAATAACTGTTTCAAAATATAAAAAAAAAACTGTCTGCGTTGAACTTATTCACTGCCTGCTGCTAGGTAGCACAATACATAAAGGGACACCTTACCTATATCATTTAAAATTATAATTTTAAAATGTTTTCAACTGTAAAGACCCTTAGCATATTTAAATTAGTGGCTAATTATAGCTGCTAAATAAATAAAAGTAACCTACTCAATCAATTTGATTAAAGTCAATACGGTAACTTCACAATACACAAAAATGGTCACCACAATTTCTTTAAAATAATTTATCTCATTTTTACCATACAACACCATCCCACATTTATCTGTATAGCACACTTTCAAAACAAAACAAGTCAAGGCGCTTTAAAGCAGATAAAAACAACAATACAAAACAGGCATAAAAATGTAAAATACTACAATAAAAGGACTAAGCTATACAACAATACAATGGTAAATTTTACAGTATAATATGATAAAATCATTCGTTATTCAGAAATACTTTATAGATGGTGAATTTGTATTACTTCTGAATGCCATTGATTATATTAAGATTTTAATTAGGAGTATTAAAGTATTTAGAAAACACAAACGTACACCACGCTCATGTTTTTAATAGAAAAAAAAATCTGAAGTCCTTCTCTTTCAGCTCAAAAACTTTAAATATATGGTTACATATGATTTTTTACCCATCAAATTCCAAATATATAGACAGATAGATAGATAGATAGACAGACAGACAGACAGACAGACAGACAGATTGACAAAGAAGGAGAGAATTAATGATAGTAGAAATGGTGGGGCTAAAGACAAGAAAGACGTGGGGATTAATGAAGAATGGCAGCAAAGAAAAACAGATAAGAGAAAGATGTTAGGTAATCAGAAGAAGCTGAAGCGATTGTAGACATGTTATTGTCTATAAATCCTACTGTGCTGCTGTTGATTAGTAATAAATTATAATGTTACAAAATGTCAACTTCATAACATCTAAATGACATGGAGGTACATCTCTGGACATTTTCAGCGTAATATCTCAGAAACATTGCTGGGCCATGTAACGTCATAAAAAATCAACAAAGTCTCAGTAAGTGAACCAGGATTTCCTGATACCTTAATGTGCCAGATTTATCTGTTTAAAAAATATAAGACAAGTATAATAATCCTGTGAAGATCTAGATGTCATACAGTTAAGGAATAATAGTGGTTATTATTTCCTAGAGATTAATTTGTTTTTGCATGAAATATATGTATCAACACCGAAATGATTGCAAAATATTTCTGTAAACTCGCAAGACAGTGTCACTATTCACAGTGAAAGTAATTGTGTACTGAGATAGGTTAAAAAGCCACTCAGAGAAGAACTAATCCAAAATCAATATAAAAATTGTTAGTTTGCACTATAGAAGACATACCTTTGTAGAAAGTTTTGTAGGTATGTGGTTTGATCAATCTAAAACTGAAGTAGTTTTTCATCATGATCCCTGTTACATTTGGAAGAAAAAAGGAGAAAAAGACGGAACACGATGAAAATAAAATAAGGAAATATACTTTTAGAGAGACAATAAGCTAGAATGAAATTCTAGTAAATACTACTGTCTAGTAAATACTGTATCTAAAAAAAAAAACATCATGCCATGTTTTAGCCATTGATCATATTCTACTATGCAATGTCACACTCAGAACTTCCTGGTCATGTGTTTTTCTTTTCTCCAAAGATGATGAACTGGGGTGAGGACAAACAGAGTGGGGCCTGAATCAATAATTCAATTTACAACATAAAAATTACCCGAGGAGAAGGAAGGGAAGGAGCAAACAAACTGATAATCTTCCAACTGTCATTCCCCTTCTACAAGTGGGAATCAATCACTGGTTGAATTTCATACAATGAGCACCTTGAAAATCACAACCATCTGACAAAACAGCTTCCCTCAAAAACCGGAGTACAAACACAAAATGGTTTTCTTTGTATTCTTTTGCTTGTAATTTACTGTCTTGGATGGGACTCTTTAAAAATTACCACCCACCGCCCCTCAACCACATCCCCTAAGAACAGCTTTCAGGATTTAAAAGATCAAAGTCTTTTAGTTTTGGTTTAGGTGATTTAAAAAGTAATTTTCAAGCTGTGCCTCATACTTCACCTCTTGCCTGATGAGAAATTCTACCCTTGTGACCTAACCAAAAAATGGATGGATGGACGTTGCAGCACAAAACTTAGTTCATTCCAAACACTAAAATACGTGCCATGAAATAGAACCGAGGGGCAAACTCCGCCCGCAGAATGTAAAGCTACCAGGAAGTGACAAAAATTTAATTTCCCACCTCATCCGCTGGGGGCTGGCTCCAGAAACGAGCAACGTCCCATTGACTCCCGTGTTAAAAAGGCCAACTTTACAGCAAATATAAACATATTTACAGCCTGGTTCAACAAAACATTTTAGGTTCAATATGTCAGGACTCTGATGTGGGTGAATTTTTTTGTAACTCATCCTTTAAGATGTAATTTAATCTTAACATTATGAGTAATAGGGGTGTATTCTTTTGATTGACATGTCCTTCTAAGCTAACCCTTGTGGCTAACAGGAGCTAACAGTGGCTAATGGTAGCTAACAGCTTGCACGGTAGTCTGCTTGATCCCCCCCCCCCCCCCCCCCCCCTCTCATCATTACCGCTTATCCTGCCAGGGCTAGAGGGGAGATGATGTTTGTCTCCTGTGGTCAAAAGGTGAGAGGCACCATGGACTAGTCGCCAGTCCATCACCAAGTGTTATGAATGTATATGCAAAATAAATGTTTAAATGTTTTACATGTTCTCCAATGTAATATTTTATCCATTCCTAAAATCTTGGAAATACAGTATAGACCTTCTCATTCAATGTGTTTTCTTTATTTTCATTACTAAATTGTAGATTCTCAACTAAGGGCATCAAAATTATAAATGAACACATGATGCATGGAATTACTGTATGTACTTAAACAAAAAGGGTGAAATAACTGAATACATGTGTTATATTTTACATTCCTCAAAGTATCCACCCTTTGCTCTGATTACTGCTTTGCATTCTCTTGAGCTTCAAGAGGTAGTCACCTGAAATGGTTTTCCAACAGTCTTGAAGGAGTTCCCAAAGATGCTTAGTACTTGTTGGCACTTTTGCCTTCACTCTGTGGTTCATCTCAACCCTAATCATCTTGATTGGGTTCAGGTCTGGTGACTTTGGAGGCCAGGTTATTTCACATTTTTTTTTCTGTAAAAGTACTACATAAAAGTACTCCATGACTTCTTTCATTGTTTTTGATGCGTTCAGGGAGAATCTACAATGTAAATAGTCATGAAAATAAAGAAAACGCACTGAATGAGAAGGTGTGTCCAAACTTTTGGTCTGTACTGTAAATATATATATATAATTATGCTTAACTGTTTACTTGTAACAAAATAAAATATATTTGACAAAGAAAACAAAATGTGTTAATAAAATGGTTTTGAAGAAACTCAGTAAAAGTTTTCCATCACAAATGATTCACTATTTCTGATCTATAAAAAGGGAAGCACACCTCCCCCATCAACATTTATACAGCATGATCCCTCTTAGACTTCAACGTAAATTAGTAGCAACGTTTAAATTTTAAATTCTGTTATCTTGCTAGTCTTTGTATTTTAGACTTAAACAATACCTGTTGCCTTTTTCATTTCATGGTCCCTGTAAATTAAATAATTTACAATAAAATAAAATATAAAATGACACTGAAAACTGTTAAACACCTTACTAGTAATTTTTGTGTATACAAAGTGATGTTGTACCATCATAAATCAAACTTCTCTCACAGACTACCATACCATATTTTGTTAAAATGACTAATTATAAAGGTGTGCATCTCACATATACAGGGTTTGCATTCTCTGCACTCATCTTAGATGTTTACAGTAGGTTTGATATACTAGTTGTTGGATTGTGTGTATGTGTGGGTGTGGTGGGTAGATTTGCTTCAATACAGTGAAGAAGTACTGATCTCATCTCACTGTGGCCCTCTGCTCCATGACTCAGAGATGTCCAGTATTGAGACTTTGGCTTTAGGGCCAAAGTCATCTGCAAAGCCAAAAGAATGGATGTGGCACCCCAGCATCATACACCTCCCACTCATCATGCTTCACTGCTATCTCACAACATCCCCACGGATAATGACCATGCTCCTGTCTAGTACACATATGTATGCACATGTGTGTTACACACACAAAAATAGAGACAGAAGGAAAACAATTGGGGGAAAAAAAAAAATTGAGAATTGTGCAGTTTCTGCTTCAGGCAGTGCCAGACAGTGTTAGGACAGGTATGGACAGCACAGACAGAGGTGTGGAGCCACCGAAAGGTTAAAAAAAATATTTTGGTGTAGCGCTACTATATTTTTTAAATTTGTAAACCTTCGCAATGATGCCTAAAATACAACCAGGATCTATTGGTTCAAACTCAAATCTATTCCAATTAATAGTTTTTATTTTATTTTATATTTTTACTACTTATGTGCAGTGGAGCCTCGCGGTTTACTATTCACAGATTTACCTATTCACATTTTTTTTCCTTGAAATTCAATCTTTTGAAAACAGTCAATCCAAAAACAAAACAGGCAAAAGTCAGTAAAACATTAAATTTGTTTAATAGCAAAGATGAAACACGGAATAAAAAAATTAATCTTCTAGACCACTATTATTATCAAAATCAGCCACAAAACCATACCATTAGCCCAGCAGAAATTATGTCTTTGTTAACCATTCTCTCGGTTTTAGTCCACAGTAACTATCTGCAGAACATATGAGTGTGATGAACAAACCTACTTCCTCTGATGCACCCATATTTCATTTATTTTGATGAAAAAATTTATACAAAGAGTTGTCATAGCCTTAAAAATTGGGTTTGGTTCCAGCGTGTCTGTTGCGAATGTGAATGGTCTCATGGAATGAGCTTATCAATAAGCAAAACAAACAGCTTGTTTTCCTGTTGCTTTTAACATTTTGGTTATTTTAGAAGTAACAGTTAAATATATCACTTGTCCTTCACTGACATTTTGTCATCCTAAAGTGTATCCTCTACAATCTGTTTTTTGGCAGTTGAAATTTCAAATATGTTGCAGGTATTATATCATTTATTTTGCAAGGAGTTGCATAATCATTACCACTATGGCACACAGTGAAGTTCCCATCCTTACACAGTTCACCCACTCACACCCCCAATAGGCCTTTTTTCACCTGGTGTTCTGTGCTGAGCTGACTTCAAATGTCAAACAAGGTAAACTCTCCAAAGGGAATAGGGGAAAATTCCTTGACAGGAACAGAATGTGAGGAAGTTTTCCAACTGAGCGAAGCTAAATGTCACAATGAATATATACATATTGGATGACTGGTGTCATCAGTACATCAATCTTTTGTTCATTTGACTTTCATCACATAGCTGCTGTCAAAATAATGAGGAGATGGTTTAGTTCTTTTTTTTTCCTGTTGGTGTGTCAAATAAAGCTTGTCATATTTTTCATAGAGCACCTTGTTCACTTCTTCTGTTTGATGTCTTAGTAAGTAAAGGTAACTGACTGATTAAATTAATTCAGCCAAGAAATAATAAAAGCTTTTTAACAGTTTTTTTTAAAGTTACAGTAATGTTGCCTTAGTCCCATCCAATCTGTTACCGTTGCATACATAAATTATGTGCTTTATTTGAATACCTCCCCTTTATTTTATGCCTACATACAGTGCTCTGTGTAAATGAGTACACCCCACTACGTTTGTCAGAAAACCTTTAGCTTCCTTTCAGAATCAAGATTTTGTATGATATACTATACTACAAAATACTCCAACAAATGTGGGCCATTGATTGCAAACAAGATTTGTTCATTTTCAAACACAAAAAGTGATTTGCCTAACAAATTAATTCAAGACCATGTTGCAAAAATGAGTACACCCCAATTATAGTCCTAGGAGAAAAGCCACACTTAAGACTACAAACTTCTTATTAACAGGCATTCAACCATAGGTGAGTCTAATGATTCATTTAAGAGGTGTCCAGCAGACAGGTGACCATAAAAGGGCATTACTTTACAAAGAAAAGCCCTTCCCATTAAATGCTGTCAGTAATGGCTCCTCATGGAAGAGAAATCTGAGAAAGGAAATCATTTATTTACACAAAAAAGGTGAGGGCTACATGAAGATCAGCAAAGCTTTACATATCAGTCAAAATACTGTAGCGAAAGTGATCAAAAAATTTGAGAAAGATGGAAGGGCAACCATCTTACAAGGCCATCGAGGCCGTCCACCGAAGTAAGCATCTCAACAGGAGCGTCTTCTGATGAGAAGGGCTGAAGAAAATCGGCATGCAAGTTCACTGCAGTTAGCTAAAGCTGTAAAAAGCCAAACTGGAGTGACCGTTTTCCGGGACACCATATGGCGCACACTGCAGAGGAATGAGATGCATGGGTATCGTCCATGAAGTAAGCCTATCCTTAAGCCCATGCACAAAAAAAGCATGCCTAGAATTTATTAGGGCCCATCCTGAAAAAAATGAAGACTACTGGGACTCTATACTGTGGAGTGATGAGACCAAGATGACTGTTTTTGGAACTAATGGTTTTAAAACTGTATGGTGTCGTAAAGGTGAGGATTTCAGAAAAAAATGCATGGCGCCTAAAGTGAAACATGGTGGTGGCAGTGTCATTATGTGGGGCTGCATGAATGCTGCTGGTGTTGGGGAGCTGCATTTCATTGATGGTGTCATGAACTCAACAATGTACTTCTCTATACCGAAGGAGAAGATGCTGCCATCACTCCGTGCACTTGTCGTCGTACACTTTTCCAACTCGACAATGATCCAAAAACACACATCTAAAGCTAGAAAGCTGGAAAAAAATTTCTATCAGCAGTTAGCACATCTTAATGGATATCAGATCATGATATGGTATGTGGTCAGTGAAGACATACATCCTGTTATACCTTCCATCTTGAGATTTTCATTTCTATTAATGTGCCCCCCCCGAATAAAAAAAAATTGTTTTGATCTGTATCAACTTCCTTTACTGGTGGGGCAAATTTGAACTACTCTATGAATACTTCTTACACCCCTGCTCTACCCCTTTTGCACTCCATCCACTACACAGAGGGATTGGGAAAAATCCATGCCCATCAATGAGTAAAACATATCAATAAACTGTGCTTTGCTTGCTGCTAAGAAAAATTCCCCCATAAAAGTGCCATTCTACAATAAATAATGGATGTATTCACTTACACAAGTAATAGTACAAGATACATCTTTTGCACAAAATCTAATATTTTGTGGGTAAATGTATTTTGAAAGCCATAGTAATTGCTTGTAGAAGCAAATCTGCTGACAGATACATGTTTCATGTTACATGGAGGATCTCTTTTTTTCTGGCTGGATAACCAAGACTATTGCTCCCTCTAATTGTCAATCATCCTGAGAGTCTGTATGCGTACTCTCACATGTTCTGTTACATCTGTCGCTACGTCATTATCCATTCATTCTGCCTCACATTTCTCACGGGATTATTTGAAAATGGCTGAGAGTCACAACAGAAATATAATCTTTGATATATAATATAGTCTTTGAATTAAACACATTATTTGAAAAGCATTCAAAAATTTTCCGAGATACCGGCTTTCACTCATTTTCTTAACTTTACAGCACGTTTTGGCAATAGCGGGATTTTTTTTCTCTGCGCACGCACACTCTCGTTTTTATTTGTTTCACTATCTGCGTGTCTCCTATAAAAGAGGGGTGTCAATATGTGTTGCCCCTCGAGATGTGTTCCGACTCCACCCACACGCGAGGTGCCTGCTGCTTGTAAATATTAAACAGATGGATTTTAGGTTTAGGCACTGGTTCCCGAATATTAAGATTAGGAAAATAGTCAAGTTGGTTATTAATGCTATTTGGATATAAGGAGACCGACGCAGATCAGACAACAGTTGTTTGTAAAGTTTACCAACTCCCGCTCCGACCAACAGGCTCCAACAGTATACATTTATTTTATTATCAAATCAAATATTGTTATGTCTGAGATAACTTTCTTCCGGCTCAAGCTGCATGTCAGGAGGGGAAGCAAGACATGCAGGGAGACCAACTTTTGGTCGTCTGATTATCTTGTTTAGATCCCTGGTCTGAAACGTGTTGGTTACTGTCTTCTTCCCTTTTTGTTCATTTATTGCAGCATACAAAAGAATGCCATAAAGTGCATCTTGAAGTAATTTACTGCTGTAAAACCTTATAATGGCTTAAATAAGCATTAAAGTTTTGCATGTTATTTGGAGAAATGCATTTTAGAATATTGCTAGAAAACTTATTCTAGGTCTATGTGGTAACTTTCACGGGAAGAGTCATTGTTGTGACGGCACATTTTTTCTTTCTAAAAGTGGTGAGGTCGGTTCTTTCATGTAAATCTGAAAAGTTCTACACTATACCTTTAAGCTCCCATTCTATGTGCAATTTTCTTACTCTGTCACATGTTGTGTAGACTGTAAAAAATAAACTGTTAACACACGACTAATAAAATTGGTGTAACAATTTACAATTTATTTAAGTACAATTCTTCTGATACTTGTAAACTATTACAATGCAAACCTATGCAGTCATAATATCAAACACTGATAAAAACCAATAGCTTACCTGCTGTGCTCTTTCTTACTTATCGTGATGAATAACGTGATGGTGACACATGCACATGAATGTTTTTGGGCAATTTCCAATCTTAACAATTGGGTTTTGTTTATTAATGAAATAAAGTAGCTGTTCTGGTTAGAAATAAATCTTCTTTTAAGTTCAGTCTTTTACATATATATTTATTTACAATTTAGATTATTTTATTGGGTACTATTCAGCATTCCAGAAAATCAGTTTTTTCAGTGTATCCATGTATCCAATAAAAACTCTTTATGACTTAGAAACACCACTCTCATTTTTTTATTATAATTTAGCTTAAAAGCCTTTCTTTAACACCAAATCATTATCTTATTGGTTTCAACAGTCCAAAACTGTTGAGGCACTAAGAGCAGGGGGTAAAAAACCCACTCAGTTTCCCATTACTTGACTTTTGCAGCATGCCAGTTAGCAGCTTAAGAAATGTTATTTCCAATCCTCTGAAATTTGAATTACAAATATGCTGGCCTGCACTTACACCTCAATTTAAAATGTAATATTGAGCAAAATAGCTTTGCCCGCTGTCTTACTTAGAGCAACAGAGGACTTTTAAATATCTAAATAAAGAGGGATGAGAGGGTTGATCATGTTTATTAAGTCTGCCTGGCTTCATGTACAGAATAGTGCTCTGTGGCAGCCTACAGGAATGGTGTGGCATGAAGCTGAGTAGATGTGAAATGTGGGCACAAGCTGTGGGCGAGATACACTTCCTAAGTCTCCATAGAGATGACAGGGAGACAGGAAAGCCCTGTGCACACTCGGCCATCACTAATTCAAGATGGCAACCACAGTCAGAAGAGCGGGCATCTAATGATAATGTGCATGAGGAGGTCATTGCTGGTGACAACAGTGCAAAACATCTGTTTGTAGCTACTATGTGAAATACCTTGTATCATTTTCTGCTTGATGGAACTTTGTCCCCTGCCATCTGCCTATACTGTAACATTAAACTGGGACACAAAGAGGTTATGCTGAAAATGAGCCATTTCTTTAGGACAGAAACGTATTCAACTTTACGTATTCATTGTTAGAGACATCTCGAAATCAAGTAAAAGGGGTAAAACTTTATGGAAATTGTGAAAAAAACATAATGTCCAAAAAAACAATATGAAATAGAAGGAAAATCTTAAGGGGGGGGGGGGGGGCATGTAAAATCCACTTTTTTAAGCTTGCCATCACATTCTTATGTAATTCTCTCCTTAAAAACATGCCTAAAGTGTTTCTTCGGGTCATCTATGTATGTTTGAATAATCTTTTAAAACTCTGGCAGCCACCATTTGGAGCGCGGAAGGCCAGAGTCCTCCTAGGTACGCCGTCACCTCCCAGCAACGCCCTCGCATTTTGATTACCCCCAACGTCTCTCCATAGCCCTCCCTCTCACGCTCCCCAAGCACAAAAGCAGAACGTCGTCAAAAGCAATCAACTATCACCGGTGTGTAATAACAGTAACAGCACCAAAATCAGAAATGTTGTCCATAAAATTCAAATATTCAAAGTCTCAGAGGAGGTGTTATTTTTATTTGCTTTAAGTAGCACCAAAAAAAAACCCTATAGCTTTGTAAACTATAAACTGCCGCCAGCCAGCAGTGCCTGGCCGTGCTGTTTCTGAGAGTGGGGGAAATAGACCAGCGCTGCCCTGCTTCTGAGAATGGGGGAAAGAGTTGACAAGATGCCGCCGACCACTGCCGCTAAGAGCGGTGGAGAGAAAGCAGCAGCCATAATGTAATGCTTTGAGCCCGTTTGACTGGAAAATGTTGTGATGACGTTGAAGACAGCGTGTCGAAGGGATAATGTCTGAGGCCCTTAAAGAGACATGCAGCTAATTTCAAGGCATTTAGTTTGGACATGTGAGTGTAATTTTTTAAACAGTTAGTATATATCATTTATTGAACTTACAGATCGATTTATGGTAGTATTATAGGTGTACTGTACCACAGAATAGGTGTCTGCTTGAGAATAATGTGCCCCCCCCCCCTTAAGTATTTTATAATAAAAATTTTATAGTGTTGCATTTTTATTTAGGCTCTTAGTTAACAATATGTTGCACTACATCTAACTGTATTACAGTTGCAAAATACACAAACTATCTAAGTCAAAGTCAGTGCTTTTGGCTAAAGCTAGCTTGATTACATACAGTTCACCTTCAAAGCAAAGGGTTATTGGTCAGAAACCAATATTTAACAACCATCAAACTTGTTGTGTTCATTCAGGGAAATAACCTTTAAATATCCCTTTTTGATATGCACAGAATGTCATGAAATAATTACTTGCTGATGTCTGGGGAATATATCATATCTAGACAAAATGTTGCAAAGCCCCCATATGTTGGCCGTTTTAGTTGAACAACTTTTAAGAACTTTTGTTAGACTATAGTAACAGTGTTTCCATCTAAAACTTTTGTCTTTGTTTCTGGTTTTGAGACCAGCATCCAATATGGCACAGTAAACTCTCAATTTAACATTACTTCACAGGTTTTACACACAGGGGATGCCTTTAATGTTTAAAAAAAAAAGATAATGAGTAATAACATTGACACCAAACTGTGCGTAAAATAGAAACACATGATATGGTGGAAACCAAGATCTCTGTTGTGCAATATTAAAAGGAAAGCTGTTTGAGGAGAACAGGAAAAGAAAATCTATTGAAAAATAACTGTGGGGGTTTTGAAATGCCTGAAAAAGGTTGTAAAGTTATTTAGAAGTTTGAGGCATAAAAAATTTATGGATGGTTCTCGGATGTTTTTTTCAAGCAGAAAAGTAAAAATAGATCTCAGGAAAACTTAATATAGACTGTGGAAAAAGTAGTAATACTGCTGAATAGCAACAACACAATGTGCAGCAAAATAGAACTGTAACTGTAGCCTTAAATGATACACTTCTGTAATTAAGCTCTAACTAGGTCAAATCATTATTATTTTTTTTACCGAAAGGTTAGTAACATCCACACAATAACTATAGTTTTGGAGATACTCTTAGTGTCCATTCACACCAGCCCTGTTTAGTCCACCTGAATCAAACTCTAGTTTGTTTGCCGAGAAACTGTGTTTTGTCTGGGCACGTGTGAATGCTCAATTGAACTCTGATGCGGATCAAAAATGCTAACACTGGTCGATTTAAAAAAATAGGTCTTGGTTCAACTGAAACAAACTGCTGTGAATGGCAAGCGCAGCAGGACTGCACTAAAAGCAAGAAGTTGACAAGTTTGTTTTCTGCAACTCCATAGCAGTTCACCACTCAGTTTTCTTAAAACCAGTTTTGTTGAACACAGTTGTAATTGTGAACAGGTTTCAGGTCATCTCGGGAGCACTAGGAAGTGAAAGGTGGAAGCTAGGGACCCAGGACTGGAGAGAGTGTAAGCTTGGTTAGTTAGGAATCTGGAAAATGTCTGGTTGAATTATAAATGTGCTTACAGGTAGAAGATGTCGCGGAGCCAGAGGAGGAGGTAAGTAGGATTCTGTAGGTGAGCTCTGATATTGATGAGTCGTTGTGGATTTGGAGCTGACGGTGGAGCCGGAGGAATCCAGGGCAGGTGAGTAAAGATGAGCACAACTTAGAAGGTGAATAGTTGAGTGATATCTTACTTGAAGGTGATGATGATCTTTCTGACGGGCGAGCTACAGGATACTGGGCAGGAACGAGCTGAGTCCAGTAGGGGAAAACGTTGCAGAGGCTGTCCATAGTGAATGCTGGAGACTGACGAAATCCAGATCCGGTGAATCCAGAAGTCAAGGAGCAAGGAGGCTTGTCTATAGAGAGACGGCCCAGGTAAGGGTTAAAAAAACACAAAGGTAGATTTCTTACTTGTTGCTACAAAGTGTCGGCCAAGTACCGCAGTTACTGCGAGAACAAATGGCGTCAGTCTGCAGCCATCATTCCCCTTTTGAACACTGGAGCTGATGAGCTCCAATGAGCTGCACCAGCAGCTCCCGCCTGCCACGCCCATGTAGGAAACAGGTGAGAGGAAAAAACAGAGAGACAGAACAAAACCACAGAATCCTAACAGAAGTAAACTATTGTGCAGGGCATCCTGGATAAATACAATCTAAACAACCATGCATGCTGGATAATGAAATGCTGGATCCTGTACATACCTTGCCCAAAGCCTGTATAAGGATGAAACAAATGCTGTGAAGTTGTATGCACCCCTACTCATTGCACACTGTCTAATATGAAACCATCTCAGCTGCCTCATGTAAAATAACAGCATTCTCCATAGTCCGCTGGCTCTTCACCGTTCTCAGCCCATTGCTGCAGCAGTATTTTACCTGACACATTTGCCAAACACAACAGACCAATCCTAAAATTGCAACAGTCTGCTGCCACTCTAAGTTTGTCTAAATTTCAATGTACAGAGAGTGTCCCCTGCCCCACCTATAAGACCCCCTTTTTCACTAGGGGCAGTACCATCTCGAAAAGGAAGATTCAGAACGGTTCTGCCATGTTTCCATTAACATTGTCCAGTCCGAGCCAACCCCGTTTTTTGGACTACCTCTGGCTTGGTCCGAAGCATGCTGAAGCGACCCAAAACACCCACCTATGGACTGATTGGTCCTGTAATGGGATATCCCTCTCACTCCTGCTTAGCAGTGATACCCGTTGATTTGGCTGGTGTTTGTTTGATGTGATGTCTCAGAGTGTAACAGTAACAGCACCATAATCAGAAATGTTCGGCTTCTAGGTTCTACTAGCAGAGAAGTGCACGGCTTTGTCCAGGCTCTCAACCTTCCTGTGGAGCCCAAGTAGGCAAGACCATCAACACTGATTTTTCCTGCGATGTTGAAGAGATTGTTGATTGAAGGGACTGCTTTTTCTGACTCACTCATTTAGCTGTCTATTTTCTTTCTGTGGCTAATACAAGCAATGGGAGCTGGAGAATATTTTCACCTGCAGCATGAATATGCACTTTAGAGTGACTGATTGTATTTGACAAAGAACATGTATTACATTGTTTCTCATTAAAGGAGTCCTGTTGTCGTAACTGCTGAGAGACTCTAGTGCGCACACACTTCACTCAAACACAGAAGAACAATGAAGCAAGGACGAGTACCAGAGAGGCGCAGACACCTTGGGCTGCGGCTGCAGCTTGCCGGGAGCCGAACGTGGGGACTTGACGACGCTGCGAGGTGGAGAGATCAATGCTAATATATTCACGAAGAACAAACTTGACTAGAAGTTGAGCTGATTACCATTCTGGGCGTATAATCATCTGGTGTCTGCTCTAGATCATCGCACCCTTATAAAGCTCCTTCTTGATGAAGAAACCACACACAGCTGGCACCTCATCTGCACTGATGCACCCTGTAGAATGAAGGTGACACACCCACACAGAAATAGGATCCCACACCTGTAAAGCAGCATTTCCCAAAGTTGGGATCAGGACCCCACTTTGGGTCACAAACAGGTAAGTGTGGAGTCTTGAGATTCTCTTTAGAACATAATGTCAATACCAGAAATGGCAGTGAGCTGGGATCTCCATTTTATAAATCGAATGAAAGATGAAAAGCAGGACTCTAATTAATAATTGCAACATATAGTAGTCAATATATTGGCTGTTGATGTTGGTTATGTTAAGATTGTACCATTATTTAGGTGAATCAGAAAGAAATGCTTGAATGTTCCATCAGGAGTCGGGGTCACAGGCCTCTTAAATTTTCTTTTGTCGGTCAGAGATTGGAAAGTTTGGGAACCACCTACTTTACCTGCTTTAAATGACCTACTGCTAACATCTTAATTTCAGCCACCACAACAACCTTCAGGAGTTTAAACCCATTCTGTGAAGTATTTGAGCTGTTGTGGCAGAAACAAAAGGGAACAACATATGCTGCAAAAAGCTTTAGGTTCAACATTAAAAGTACACATTTTTATTTCCCAGAACACTTTTACTATCTGTGATGGGCAGTAAAGTTAATGTTAAGAGTTAAAAGTAATTTGTTATTGTAATCCAATTACTTTTTCAAGTAAGTGATTTCCTTTTCAAAAAAGTAATTAGATTACTATTACTTCTGATAAGTGGACTATGTGATTGTGTTACTAAACCGTACATTTTTTTGTGTTTCATTACACATAACGTCAGCTGTAACAACAGATGTGTGTAGATCAACAAGCGGTAACATAGAGAGCAGAACAGAGCAGGACTTTATAGTGTTTTTATTATGCTGCATTATGCTGCTTTAAAATAAAGTGACAAAAACAGCTCCCACTGCCACATGATACGTAGCAGCTGATGTCATTTATTTTGGATTTAAAGTCCACAGTTTATTATTAAAAAATATGAATTATAAAATGCATATTAATGATTATAAAAATTTAAGTAGTGCAGTGTTATGTAAACTAAGTATTTAAGTTAAAATGTTTTATGTTGTTCCCACACTTGTAGTCATCATATAGAACAAAACTAAAAATACTAGGTCAATGTATCATTGCAAGGACCAAATTTCTTGCTTAGTGCAGAATTTTCATCATTTAACTGCTTCCTTTGTCAGTCATTAAAAATTACGAAGGCATTTATTCGAAATGGAATAAATATATATATATATGTTAAATTAAGTTTAATTTGTGTTTCAGCTGCTTCAGTAAGCAGGAGAGAGGCACCCTGCAGTGAACCTGACTCATCACAGATCTTTGTACAATGGCAAACTGTCAACTTTTATAAATGTGCTTTTCCACTTGCTCATGTGCACTGCCAAATGTTCTCCCTGAGCTGTACTCATCTTTGTCTCCTGACATCAAAAGGCTAGTTTTCTCAATACGACTAGATCAGTCAGACAGTGAATTGCTTTGATCGCCATGTGAGACCTGTTGGGATTAAAGTCTGGCCCTATGCACTGCCTATCAGCATGTCAGAGAAGTGTATATTTATGCACTTGACCTTAATAGCTGTGATTGGCTAACATCCTTTTAGCTCTTCTCCAGCATTCTATCAATAAGTCAGGAGTAGAAAGATAATGGGTTGACTGTTCCTGTTGAAAACGGGTTTGCCAACGGGAGCAGAGGAGTAGAAACTCTCAGTGAGTGACACATCTTTTACTAATACTTGTAGTCAAAAAATAAATTAAGGTAAGAGATCAGATGATATGACAGTCTCAGTCAATACCAAGCCAACATCATTCACCTCCAAAAGGAAGGGTATTTTCTACTTCTAGTCTTTGTATTACCCAAACAGTACGAAAAGATCTCAGCTGACAATACACCATAAAAGTAAGCAAGCATGATAATGAAAGTACAACAGATCAGAGAATAGAAAATGGATCATGGGGAAGGATGGTTTTGAAACTTTAAAATATTTAATATAAATGAAATTTGTCAAGTGCTCGTATATTTAAAAATACATCTTAGATTGGAAAAAAAGATATTAATAAAATAACTTAGGAAACATGTTGGATGTCTCTGTTGAATTGTCTTATGGCTGCAGGAAAAAACGATCTCCTGAACCTCTCAGTCCTGCATCTCAAAGAGATCAATCATTCACTGCAGCTGCTTCTCTGGCTAGTCTGGACATCATGGAGGGGGTGTTTAGCCTGCAGCTTCCTCCTCGTTTGCCTCTCCACCACTGTTCTTACAGGGTCCAGCTCCTGACCCAGTACAGAACTAGTCTTTCCTGTATCCTGCATCTGTGGTGGTGGTCCACTCCCGTTTCTGATCCAGAAGTCAACCACTAGCTCCTTAGCCTTAGTGGTGTTCAGAAAAAGGCTTATTTTTTTGCTCTAGTCAGTGAATGTCTCCACCAGGTCCCTGTAATCCCCCCTCCTGTCCACCACTCACACACGCCACGACAGCTGTATCGTTTGAGTACTTTTGGATGTGGCAGGACTCTAGAGTGTGAACAGAAAGAGAGCCATAGCAGTCCCTTGTGGGACCCCAGTGCTGCATTACATTGTCCCAGAAAGTATGAGACAATCATTAATATAATTATATCTAGTCTGTTCAAAGATTACCTAAATTAATTCACATTGATTACAAATTATTTCAACCATAATTTTTGAGTAGTGCAATCTTTAGTTGTGAGAAGAGAGAAGGGTCATATTGGTTTTCTAAAGCCCCCGGCAATATTTAGGCAAGAATTGTCACAGGTGGTAACAGACTTTTTGTTTAAGCCATCATCAAAATTAATATTCAGAAAATATATATATATTCAGGTTTATTCCCTTTAAACCAAACTGAATTAAATCTTTAAAAGCTTTCTTTAATCAAAGAGGCTGACTGGAGAGCTCTAAGGAAAGAGCTTTTGTAGAGTAAATGTGATTGACTGCACAGGTTGAGACGTGAATTCATAAGTGCAACCACTGAAATACTCTGTGGTTCACTGTCATTTGAATTCCATTACTGCCTCATGCTGTGACCAGCGTTTCTTGAAAATATTGGTAGGAAGAAAATTGGAAATGCAATCTAATATCAGGGATTCTCTTGCAATGGGAACAGCAAAACATTTGGACAGATAAAATGGGGATGACTTCCACTGCAACAGACTTCCTGTTCTGCTATTCTTCTTCTGTCTCTTTATTTTTATACCATTCCAATTTTCTCTTATATGCACACAATGGTTTGCTTCACAAAGGAGAAGAAAAGAAAAAGGCAGTGAGAGGAGGCCACACAGCAACACTTTCATCTATGCTGTGCTGACTCGGCTGAACTCTCCCTCTGAGAGCCTGATGAGGAAGAATGGCCTTGCAGAGGAGCCAACCGGGCGCATCCATAGCTGTCATCATCATCTGAATCCAAGATTGCTGAATCCACAACTCCGGCCCCCTGCACGGATGGGAAATGACCTGTCTATGTTTGTCTGACGCTTCCTCTATCTACAGACAAGCTCCTCATCCTCTGTCTGCAACATGGGCTCCGGCTTGTCTCCGTGAGTCAACAAGTTATTTTATTGTAAGGACTGGCGTGTCATGCTTCAAACCAGCAGTGTAATTTTTTTGATCTATTCTTGCTCTTGTGAAAGATTTCCCTTGTTCTCATACAGGGAATGAAACAGATTCAGTGAGTTGTTTTATTCTAAAGTTGGGAACATAAGTACTTTAAAGTATTGGGACTGCTCTTTGTCAGTGGGTGCGAGTTAGCAAGAAAAAGTTATTTTTATATAAAACATATAATACATGTGTTTTTCTACTCTTATGCACTTTGATTTCCTTATAAATATCTGGTCATGTAAACGCGTATTGGTATATCCCCATCAAAAGGAGCACTGATTTGTGTTCTGCGCATGTTCTATTCTCAAGGAATCTAGGTGTCTTGAGTAGAGAAACTTCTAGTATGAGCAATTTGGCATACAAATCACAGGTCTACGGGATTAACTATCTGTGCTCCTATCTATCTACTTCTCTCTACTCACACATGTAAACAGGTTATTCTAAATGTTTCAAAAACCTGAATAGTGACCTTAACTTGACCATAACTCGGATATTGACGGCATGTAAACATAGTCAATGATGTATTGCATTTTATCCTTTTAGTTTAATTTAAAAAATACCTTATAAAAATAAATAAAAAAACAAGAATTCATTGTCTGAGTTTTAATTTATTGTAGATAAAGAGATTCTTTAAGTTCTTAAGTTCAAGAGGGAACTTAAAACTATTTGTTCAGGTTTTTATTTAGCTACTTTTAAGCTTACATGATTTTATGTTGTCTTAGCCTTTTATACTGTGTATTATCTCTGATTTATATTGTTTTTATTTTTATTCATAATATTACTGTGTTGTTAAGCACTACGTGGCTTTTTTCTGTGAAAGGTGCTATACAAATAAATATGACTTACTAGATTTTACACAATTCAAAAAGGCTAAAAAGTACACTCATTGGCTCATTTACCAGTTGTATACAACCCTATAGCAAGTTGAAGAGAAAACACAACTTTTTTTTGATTTGAGGTCAAGTCGGATTTTTAGATAGTCATCATACTCTAATGTACCAGTACAACTCTCCGTATTGTCTCTTTTCATCCATGCATCTTTTATAAACACATTCAGAAATCATAGAGACGTTTTTTTTTTTCTTTCTTTTTTAGCAAGTTTGCTGTTTACAGCTGCTGTTTTTCTTAAGAAGAATATCTTGGTAGAGTGGATTGACAACTTTTGAAATTGAGGGGCCCCAAAGAATGAACTATAATTTTGGTGTATACTTTTATACTAAAAGCAATATCAACTGCTTAATTAAGAGATGAAATGTATTTAAATAATTCCATTTAAAATGTCTCATATATTAAATAAATGCATTACACACAGTGATATATTTTGGCCATTTATTTCTGATAACTTGGATACATAATATACACGACAAATATAGGGTGACATCAGGTAAATTGGGCCATCAGATAAAATAAGCCACTTAAAGTTTGAGCCTTCCTACTTTTTTATTTTGTACAATGTCCACAAAAGATTACTACATTTTGGCACAAGCGATCTCGGAAAAAAAACCTAACAAAAACAATTGATTTCATTGGTCTATAGTTCCCAAAAGGTGTTCCAATTTACTTGACATCACCTTACATGAGGAGCACTCCTTGCATGACAGTTGTCTAGCAGGCAGTGACTGACAACCTCCACAATTAGTGAGGGTAAGCCTCTAGAGGTCACTAGTAGAGAAACTAGCTTTTCAAAGAGGTTGTATCCAAGCATATTAAGCAAAATTTGTATGGAAGGAAAACGTGGTAGAAACGTGCACAAGCAAGAGAGATAAAACCCACCTTGTGTGAGGCAAAGGCTAATTAAGAGTTTGGGGAACTGTACAGGGTGTGGATGTAGCTGTAGTAAGTGCTCTAGGAACCACCAAAAGTATGCACTGTTGCTTTTGTTGTTTCAAGCTACTTCTAAACTGTAAATTCCTTCAGAACAGTATTAATTGATCGAAGATAATATGTCATTGAAAAAAAAAATATATATATATATATATATTTTGAAGGTACCACAGCTGGAGGAAGAGATGAGAGACACAGTAATCCAAGTTGATTGAAGGTTGTTTCAATATGTTCCACCATCAGTGATTATTTGAGGGGCCATGTCACATGCTGGTTATGGCTCACTGTGTTTTCTCAAGTCACAAGTAGCCACAGGGACATTGCTGTTATTGCAGTCCATGCTTTACTGTGCTGACAAGCCTTGTGGAGAGCCTGATTTCATTTTCCAGAAGGACTTGACACCTTCCCACACTGCCAAAAGTACCAGTGCCTACTTTAATGACTTGGTAACTATGCTTAGTAGGTCAGCAAAATGGCCTGACCTGAACCCTACACAGAATCTGTGGAGTTTTGTCAAGGAGAGACCAGAGTCAAAAATGCAGATGAGCAGCTATTAAAAATAACCTGGGTTTCATTAACACTTCAGGAGGGCCACTGTGTGATCACTTCCATGCCACAAATCCATGCACAATGAGCCCTGAAAAAGTATTAACTGCATATCAAATCAAAATCAAATCAAACTTTATTTATAAAGCGCTTTTCAAACAAAGAAAGTTACTCAAAGTGCTTTACAGATTTAAAAT